>OX424572.1:27449068-27836568 GCA_949152435.1 Gastracanthus pulcherrimus | reverse complement strand
GCCTATCCCACCATTCTGCAGACCATCGACTTGCCGATTTTGGAGCGCAAGGCTTGCAACAGTGCCGTGGAGAAGATCGCCCGGGAGAACCATCAGTTCCTTAAGTATCCCGTGCACGAGACCAACGTCTGCACGGGCCCACTTACCGGTGGACACTCTGCCTGTGGCGTGAGTATTTTGTGAAATAGTGTGTTTGTTGTGATTGATTGAAGACGGGAGAGAGTCAACTACTTTTGGACAATGCTAAATTTGGGATAGTACTGGTTTTGACTTTTCTAAGTATGGATAGTGATGTCCTTTCTAAAATCTTGAGGTAGATTTATACGTGTATGTCCACTTGGCTTCATTTTCATCTATTTGAACTGAACTGCAGCTTGATTTATCTAGAATTTTATATCGATTTCAGTTAGACATCGCTATCAAAATCGAGCTGTATGTAACATCCAGATGAATGAAAAGTGATTTGCTATTTCTTAATTCCAAAACAAAGTTTTACATTCAAGCTTTCTTAAGTGTCTCAAAATGGATGACTCTCGAACTCTATTTAGATATTCTGAGTACATATAAAGCTTCTTTGAAAACAGATATTTGAAACTATTTATAAATACAAATATGTATTGATTTCAGGGTGATTCTGGTGGTCCTTTGATCGCAAAGAACAAAAAAGGAGTCTACGAGCTCGTTGGAGTTGTGTCCTGGGGTATGATACCCTGTGCACGCATTGGTGGTCCTTCGGTATACGTCAAAGTTGCATCTTTCATTGACTGGATAGCGGAGACCAGAGCCAAATATTCAATATGAATTTATCACATTTTAAGACAATCTACATTTTTAAAGCTTTATTCGTAACTATTTATATCTCATAAATAAAAGTTGTGTTAAAAGGTTTTGTAACAATCAATTGTAATACATTAAAGAGTTCAATGCATTTATCAAGCTATAATGATTTATTGAACTCTTTTCTTAAATTATTTATTTATTTTTGCACATTATGTTCACCATATAATTTAAAATTTTGTATATAAAAATAAATTGTTGTTAAAACATCATGCAGAGTACCTTCATGAAGATTCCTAGTACCCAAAAAAGTATAAATATTATAAAGATTTCGTAGCATTTTAACGTAACTTGCTATACATTCAAATTAATTTGAACAAAAAATCATTGTAAATTAATATAATATAATAATACTACAAATTGTTGTTCCAATTTCTTTTAAAATCTTAGATGTCCTAACATTATAACCAGCATCTAGATAAGTAACACAATATTCACTCTATGGTATATCTTTTTCATAATTACAAAATATTTAGTACTTCACTAGTAATATCATGGCTGAACGTGCTTATAATTTCGATTTTAGAAGTCAACATATACATATGATTAATTTGTTCAAACTATTGCTTTAATCACAAATCAGAATGCGGTCAGACCTGATATTACAAAAATTAATTCAAAAAGACTTTTTTCACTCTAATGAGAGCCTAGGATAACTTTCGGTAAAAAAGATTTATATATTTTGTTGTATCTTAATATATAAATAAAAGCTGTCAGTATTTTTTTCTGAATTTCATAGCGCTATATCGGAGCTTATAGTTATACTCGTTAGAACGTGTATTTATGCATTTAATTAAAAACTGAAAGTAGCTTATCTAAGTTAAGTTGATTTTGCATAGAACAAAAAATTTTTGCTTGAAACGAAGTTTATTCGTAATAATAGTCTGCACATCTGTTTTGTTCTTATTATAACTATATTTTCAAATTTATAAATATATTTTTATTTAAATTGTAGCTTAAACTTATACATCTTTTTGATTTGTTATTTCCTTAATCGAACTATAAATTTGTATTTTAATTTGTACGTTAATTTCCGACTATATAGTGATCGGGAAGATCACTAGAAAGCATAATGAATTTATACTAAGTTAATTACAAACCAAACAATATCGTCAGATACAGCGATAACAAATATTTTGGAATTAATAAAAGAGGCTTGAGCGATCTCCACGAACTACATAGTTCGTAGAGATCGTTCAAGGCTCCTTTATCCATGCATGCATAGGTTTACCTACGAACGATAGATTGACTTCAAAATAAATATTCTGGAACGATTGATGTCAATATTACTATAGTTAGAAGCTCTTATTGTGAAGATAAAAACATATTTAATTTCCGTTATTCTATTAAGTATACTTTCAACAACATGAATAGATAAGTTAATCATGAATTTCTACAACTACTGATTTATCTATTATATTTTAAGTATATATGATATGTGTTTATGTGAAAAGTGTAATTTGGTTTTACTTCTTTATTACATACTTTCAATCATACCTATATTTTCATTATTTAACGATGCTAAATTATTTTGATGTTTTTATACATATGTGATTGATGTCTATTTTTTATTCTTATTAAATGACAATATTTTCGAATAATTTGAACGCTTCGTCAACTGGAATATACCTATTCTAGCGGTTCAATCATTTTTGGTCCAATATTCTGCAGAAGGTTAAGGGCTCTCCGGTAAAAAATAAAACTTTTGCACCTTTAAGGCTAACAGAATAATAATTACATGATATGTTTATAATGATATTAACAATTGAAACACATATATTAAAAAAAAATTATCAAATAATATTGAAGTTATTGAGAATAATAGGTTTATTATAAGTAAAATTAGGCTGCACAGTAAAAGTTATTGCACAACACAATGACATTTATGAACCAAAAAATTTGATAGGGTTTTTGACAGTAAAATAAAAATAAGTTTGCTGAAACTACCAATTTTTACTCAACTATACGGTTATTAAAAATAATAAATATTTGTGTTTTAAAAATTGTTAAGAACAGTGAAAATTTGTTAATAGAATCATTTAATATGAGCTTACATTATTTCGGTATGAACAAACAACATTTTGAAGATTGAAAACTTAAATAATTAGAAAACAGCAATTGATAAAAAATAATTAAAAATATAAGTTTAAATATAAATAAAAAGCTTTTATAAGAACGTATAGATCATTTTGAACCTAATACTAAAAAAAAACTTCCTCGTATTTAATTTTTACAGCCTTTATATGATCAAAATTTTTTAACTTAACACGTAAAATATCAGTACACTGATGTTTCTACTTGTTAAGGAATAGTTGAACTAACTTTTAAAACATTAAAAAAAATTTCGAAATTGTTCGAAACAATTACCGGAGAGCCACCTTAATACGATGGGACCGAGAGATGTTTGTCAAATTATCTACGAGATGAATATATGCTGCATGAGGAGCAGTGGATTTGTATTACAACCGCTTCTAAATATTATATAAAAAGACTATATCGAGAAATCACGGTTTAAAAATTGCTAGCAATTGAAGCTCGCAAATTGAAACAAACATTTTCGATATGACATTCTCTACAATGTAGAGTAGATCCAAATTCACAAAAACATTATTTACATTGTAGAATAGGAATAATCTCGCTAAAAACTCTTAATTACAGGTTATTTGAGTGCCTGCTATTCATATTAAAAATTAATCTTTCTGAAAAAAGGCGTTAGACTCAAAAACCTGTAAAGTCCATTTTGCTATAAGGGACTACAATTGCCTGATCAGTCACATAATTATAATCCTTATGGAAAAGTTGAATTGACAGGTTTTAGAATCCTTACATCACATACGGAACCTAGAGCCAATCCCGTCCTATAACTGGTATAGTATCTTGGTAGCTACATGTTCATACCCAACATTTTCACCCTCTATCTATTTTTGTATACTAGATCTTGGATAGAAACAGAAATGCATAATTTTTAATGAATATATTTGTATAGACTAGATATTAATAATTTTAAAATTGATGAATAAATTAAATATTTATGTGGTGTTGAATTGTATGGCTATGTTCTCGATATATTTAAATTATTCCTTCTTGCGTGTTAGTTAGATTAGCTACAAAGTATGTGCTGATTAGATACAATGTCTAGATAAAACCTCTTGACTAATTGTTTTAGGACAATTTTTTTAAGCAATCGTTTGATTAATCAGTACCTTCCTGTCTATTCGGCGTAGTTCTTTATAATATGTTATATATACCATCACGTGATAATCATCATTATCCTTATCCAGTTGATATAAATTGATTCGTGATCTCCACTACTGTTAGTTTTGAAGATGAGCTTGAAACTTATTGTCCTCGCCTGCCTTTTGGCTGTTTCGCACTCTCGTAAGTAATATTTTAAATGATACTTCTAACTGTGCTCACATAAAAATTTATAATTCTTTAGAATTTTACTTCTACTTTATCAATTTTGCACGAGGTAGATATATTTTTAAATTATGTCATCAACTATAATCATTTTTCTTACTTTAAAAATAACGATACTGCAAGTATAAAAGTTGTTAAATAATGACTAACGTAAGAGATATATAATTTTATTTAATTAAACATATCATTATCGAACTATTCGTGCCTTTAATTGGTAATTTCCTGAAGTTGTAAAGAATTTTTTTCTTTCTCAAAGTACAATTTCTTTAAAGAATATGGCGAACCTCCGAAAAACATTTCTAAACTAAAACTCTATTTAACCTTAATTGGTATTTTCGTAAAATTGTAAATCATTTTTTACTTTCTCAAAGTACAATATAAATTATTATAACACCAACGGTAAATCCGGTAAAATTGCTAATCTACTCTAAAAAACGTCATACTAATGGATCACTTAAAAGCTCCTACAAATACAATTCCTTTAGAGAACATGGCGAACCTTCGAAAGAAATTGCTAAATCAAAATTCTATTTAACCACTCTAATTTAATATTCCTATTCGATTCGCGACCGTAAGTGTTAAAAACTAGTTCCACTGTATCTCCCTCAACAGATGTAATCGATGTGTGGCGCGGCAACGGTCCCTTCCTGGGCGGTCGCATGGTGGGCGGCCACGACGCCCAGCCGGGCCAGTTCCCGCACCAGGCGTCGCTGCAGATGGGCATCCCACACAAGGTCCCGTTTAAGCATATGTGCGGCGGCAGCATCCTCAGCGAGCGCTGGATCCTCACCGCGGTCCACTGTTTGATCCCGGTGGAAAAGTACCCCGAGTACGTGCTCCTCGTCAAGGCTGGAAAGCACGACTTGTCCAAGCTCGAGGACAATGAGCAGACTTCCGGAGTTGAGGCTTACTACAAGCACCCGAAATACGAACCGGAACGGTGAGTAGGCCGTGTGATGATTTTATGTATGTACATTGTGTGAGGGGAGGTTTTATAGATTTAACTGATTGATACATTAAGGGTTTGACTTACTGCTTCCTTTTTAACCTATATATTGAATAATCTTTATTTTTGTATGTATTATAAGGTTATGGTAAAGTATATTAAAAGATGAATGAGTTATTTAACATCTTATTTGTCCATAAATCTTCAAGACATTGAAATGAATCGTTCAATACGTCGCTTAAGGTAGAACTATGGTGAAAAGACAAACTTTTTTATTCTTCAGTCTTATGAGTTAAAATTTTGAAGGCTTATGTTGGGTGATATTAATAGGTTCTATATCAATTTTTAGCTCAAGATATCGATTATTTGCAAAGTTATTGATAAAATACAATTTTTTTAAACGAAAATGGACCAGTTTTTGAATTGTCACTTGCAAATAGCATTTTGAGATAAAGCTCTGAAAAAGTTGAGTCACTTCCTTGATTGGTCAACAAATTAAACTGTTGACAGAATTTCCAATATCGTCTTCTACTACCTCAAAACAATTAATTTTCATTTCATTTATGAAAATGCCTAAAGAAACAGTTCTTTTATAATTATTGATGGATAAAATGAGATAAGAAGAAAAAATTTTAATGTAAGATTCTACATAATTATTTAAGTGCTACATCTACTTCATTTTCAAATACAAAATTTGTTAATTTTGTTCATTTCTCAATACCCTAGCAACAATTTCTTTTTATTAATTTAAATCTTCTCTAAGATAGAATCACTAACCCTATACAACTATTCAAGTATAAAGTTTATTTGAACCTCAATTTCTCAAATACAATATTTTTTTAAATTTAAATACAAATGCTAGTCAAATAGCAGCTTCCAAGCCGTAAATTTTTTTTCGAACGCAAAGCGCAATTATAGGTTTATACTTAAAGGAGCAATTGTAAATTTGTAGGTTTATACTTTATGAAAATCACACGCCTCGCGCCCCGCGTATGTTTTAGTTTATTTTTTCGTAATACGAGTAGAGGCCGGCAATAGGAACCCCACAACCCCGTGTAAATAGAAACAATCGCGACCGGAGTATATATCGCCGGCTTAGCTCAACGAAAGTCTTCTACGCCTTTCTTTTCTGTGGAGGGAAACTCGATACACGTATATTACCGAGCACAGGCCCAACAGTCTGAAAAACACTGCCAAAGTGGCACTCGCGCGATCATGACTGCTACAACGGTTCGAAGTATAGTGCGAAGCGATTCCTTTGTACATTCTGTGCAGTGAGTGCAGTGAGTGTTAGTGCATATCAAACCGCGAGAAAATGAGGTCGCGGAAACTAACAAACGATGGATAACTTCGTGGAATCAAAAACTTGAGTACCTCTTTATCATTTCCTTTCAAATACGCTATGAGGCAAGAAAAAAAATGTAATGGGTGCACGCCCGCCAAATCCGGGGGGTACATGTATTTCCCGCATACCCCTCTGCCATACTCCGCATTCCATTGCCTTTCACGTTCTTAAAAAATCCAACAAACAAAAAATATACCCGGGGCGGACATCTGCCCCACCGCAAGTCATCTACAAGTGTCACACAATGAAAAGCATGCATTTCTCACAAGCTAAAACATTCTCCGGACCTAAACTGACCCCTCTTTCGGATGTCCGGTGTGGGGGGGGGGGGGCGGCCCGGAGGGAATCCATGCAAATGAACAAACCAAAGGACATTAAGGTGGGCACGTGAAATGTGCTCAGCTTATCAAGCGATTGGCAGTTAGAGATACTCTCTAGGGAAGCAGATGGATACAATCTTGATATTATAGCTTTCCAGGAAGTTCGGGGGAAGGATGATAAGAGGGAGGACATGGTAAATCATCAAATTAATAAGTATATACTGTTACATGATGGATTACAAAAGGCGGAACAGCTGGGAATAAGTTTCCTAATTAAGAATAACCTGACAAATACGATAACCAATTTTAGCGTTATCAACGATCGTTTAGGCACCCTCACTATTCAAAGCAAGTGGTATAAAAAATACATATTCATTAATGTTCACTGTCGAATGGAAAAGGTAGACGATGACACAAAGAACTTCTTTTATACAAAACTACAACAATTATTTGATGGGCTTTCAACATACCATGCAAAGGTACTGCTAGAAGACATTAACTCGAAAATCGGAAAAGAGGATGGTTATAGGCCGACCATAGGGGAGGAAAGTTTGCACGACGTCAGTATCGACAATGGAATAAGATTAGTTAACTGTGCTGCATCTAGAAATCTAATAGTAAAAAGTACTTACTTTATTCATAAGGATCGACACAAAGCAACCTGGATATCACCAGATAAAAAGACACTTAACCAAATTGACCACGTCTTACTTGATAAAGGATGTCATGCAAACATCCGCGATGTCAGAACTTATCGTGGCGCAGATTACGACACCGATCACGTTTTAATGGTAGCCAAGATCAGAGCTCGTATACTAGTTAACCAAAATAAGAATAAAACATGCCCAACAACTGAGTTTAACTTGCAAAGACTACCAAATTACGACACCTCCTTCAGATATAGAGAAAAGTTAAAAGACATACTAGATAGTATAGAGAATAAGGAATATAGGGATGATGAAGATAGGGATCACATCGAGACAACCTGGGATAATATTAAAAATTCAATTAAACAAGCTGCTAAAATAGTATTAGGGGAACGGAAAAATTACAAACATAAACCATGGTTTGACGAAGAATGCGAGGAATGGAAAAACAAAAGGGAGCAAGCGAGAGCGCTTAATCTTAATAAGAACACAGAACTAACGCTTAGGGAGTACCGTAGCATAAGAGAACAGGCCAAAATGGGTTTTCCGAAAGACAAAGATAGAATGGGAAAATAAGAAAAATTTCGACTATTAAAGAAAACAATAACAAAAACAATATTCGTGAAATGTATGCAGGGATAAGTCTGATCAGGAAAGGAAAACAGAACAATTCCGATTTTCTAAGAGACGAACAAGGGAACCTAATAACCGACACAGCAGGGATACTAAGCAGGTGGAGAAGCTACTTTGATGAGCTTCTAAATGTACACGAAAAACAATCCGTCTCGGACTACAACGAAATCCACACTGCTGCACCACACATCACAAAAGCTAAAAAATAACGGATCGCCGGGAGTAGATCTATTACGAGCAGAACTATTTAAAGAGGGGGGAAGACCACTTATTGAAATAATTCACACTCTTTTACGTGCCATATGAAAAAGAGAAATTATACCTAGGGAGTGGAGAAACTCAATCATAATCCCGATTCACAAGAAAGGGGATAAAATAAAGTGAAGTAATTACAGGAGGATTTCTCTGATATATACAATTTTATAAGATATTGTCCAATGTACTACTAGCGAGACTCATTCCCCTCCTGGTAGAAATCCTTGGGGATTATCAGTGTGAATTTCGCCGAAATAGGTGGACTAACGACCAAATGTCCACAGTTAAGCAAGTCTTAGAAAATAAATGGAAATATAGCAAAACAGTACACCAACTATTCATTGATTTTAAAAAAACATATAACCCCATTATAAGGGCTAAAATATACCAATTCTTAATACTACTAGGGATTCCAAAAAAACTAGTTAATTTAATAAAAATATATCTAGATAATAGCAGGAGTATAGTTCGCGCAGGAAACAGCCTATCAGAACCATTCGAAATCTACAATGAATTAAAACAAGAGATGCGCTATCAACACTTCCGTTTAACCTACTATTAGAATACGTTGTCAGGGCCGTACACGATAGCGAGGAGGGAATAATACTGACCGGTTTCTTAACGCCATTGCTAGTCTATGCAGACGATATAGATATAATAGGACAGAACAGGGAATCCATAATAAGAAACGTTGAAATACTAATAAAAACGGCAAAAGAAGTAGGCCTAGAAATTAACGAAAAAAAATCGAAATACATGGTCATTGACAGAACGGCACCCGTGAGTATAGCGACCTGAAGGTGTTAGGCAAAATCATTAAAATAGTAGAAGAATTTAAATACCTCGGCACTATACTTGACTCCAAGAATGGGATGAATAAAGAAATTAAAAAAAGACAAAATTCGAGATATATAGGAAAATTATTATGTCAGTAGTCCTATAAGGATGCGAAACATGGGCACTAACTAAGCGGGAGGAGGATAGGTTCAGAGCATTTGAGAACAGAGTTATGAGAAGGATACTTGGATGCAAAATTGATGAATGAACCGGAGAATGGAGAATCTTACACAATAGGGAAATAAAGTAATTAAAGGTAAAAGTACTAGTGATTGGACAGTCAAGGCCAGTATTTGAACAACTAAATATTACTTTATATACTTCTACCTACAATAATATGTGTTAAATAAACTATGAAAATAGTTTAATATTTATTTAAATCTTTAATTATTCCCTAAATATACTTCACAATAAACCATTACTATTGAAAAACTCTTCAGATTGCTTAATTGAATAAGATTCCAACTGGATTTAACAGTATTTCTGTAAATCTTATGCAGCTGAAAATCCAAGTTTTACTTATAGCTAGATTTTGCGTTTTAATTTACTTTGATAGAGGTGAATTTTAGCTGTAACCAAGTAAAGATTGTATTGCAATAATCAATCAATGATACTATAGTACAATTTCCAAAAATTTTCTTAACTAATAATTACGCATGGCAAATATATCGGAATCATATGACATCCCATATAGGACTTCACATGTCGACCATGCGGGACTCACGTAGCATTCTACCCGGAATAGTTATAGTAAAGTGTGATTAAATGTTAACGAACCTATCCTTATTTTCTTATGTGGCAATTCATAAGGCTTCTACCGAGGATCCCGGGGAAAGATATGGGTGCTGCACGGTCCACGTACCTCAATTTGAATCTAATGTATTAAATCCTCTCACTGAATACTTGGACAATAAATTGTTTTTCAATAAACCTTAAAGCTTTAAAAGTTCATCAAATTATGACAAGCCATGTACTTTAAAGTGATGTCGGAGCCGATTAAAGATTTCTGCATTGTATTTTACATTAATCTAATTTAAGTGTTCATAAAAGTTAGAAACTTTAATTGTCCGGTATTCTCAATCTACTAAAAGAACGTCGGACAACTGAGAATTTGAAAAAAATTAAAAAATGGATAAGAATACTGAAAAATATTAAATTGTAGGTAACTACGTAACTGCATGTAAGCTCTGACCTCCCCTTAACACGAATAGCAGAGAATTGTAAATCAGAAACAACACAGCTAACGATTTCCAATTAATGTGAATCACAGTAATCAAGGAGCCGGACCCTACGACATCGCCCTGATCAAGCTCGAGACGCCCTTGCGCCTGACTAAGCGCGTAGCCACAATCCCGCTTCCCGCCCAGGACAGCGAGCCCAGTGGTCAGGTGATAGTCTCGGGCTGGGGCGCGATCGACAATTTCACCATAAACCCAACATATCCCACGATTCTGCAGACCTTCGAGGTGCCCATCGTTGATCGCAAGACTTGCGACAAGGCGGTGGAGACGGTCGCCTGGGAGAACGAACAGGTCATCAAGGACATAGTCCACGAGACCAACATCTGCACCGAGACATTCGTCGGTGGGCAGTCCGTCTGTAACGTGAGTATTTTAGGCAGTGATATTATTGTTTTGATTGAATTAGGATAGGGATGAGTCGCACACTTTCAGACAGTACCGAATTTCGGACACTGCTGGTCTTGTCACTTCCAAGTATAGGTAGATTTCCATATGTATTTCAACTTGAATTTCAAATCGATTTTCAGCTAGAATTTTGGGTTCTAAGAACATCTGGGTTTTTTGTTGGATAACGTGAAAATCTACTTTTTTTACTCGAAATGCAACTATAAAGAAGGTTTATATCAACCGGAAATAAAGTTATTGATCCAGTTAAGTTCCATCTGGTGGAATCCAAAGAGAATCCAGGTAAAATCAAAGTGGAATTAAATCTAAAATCTAGCTGGAAATCCATCTAGAGTCTTTTAACAGGGTAGTGGTTTTGGTGATTGAACTTCATTACGAAAAAAATTTATTTTATAGCACTGTGTGGCCTAAGTACGCTCTTATGGCACACCTATCCGTGACCTAAGTAGTCCATTATCGCACATTCCTTATCGTCTTCGCTACGCTCGGGCACTAACCTCACGGTGCGATATTGGACTGCTTAAGGGGGCACACGACCTTTAAAATATGAAACAAAAAAATTGATTATGAATTTTTATTTTGATATTTATTTTAATAAGGGTTTTTTTTCTTGAAAGTATCCATAAAAACCTACCAATTTGTATATATTACCTTCGTTGGACCTTCTATGCCTCCATGGCAAACCAGACTGTTTTCGAAGACTTTAAGTACTGTCCGTAAGATTACAACTCTACGCATGGATGGATTAGGCTAAAAATTTATGGAGATACTCATTATAGTAGTACTTTTACTATGAACGTAGGAATTTTGATTTGAACGAGTAGAACATTTTTTACATCTATAAAAGTGATAAAATTATTAAAAAATAAATGTTATATTGACAATGTTCATATAAAAAAATACTTCTACTCGCTCAAATTAAAATCCCTACGTTCATACTAAAAGTACTACTATAATGAGTATCTCCATAAATTTTTAGCCCAATCCATCCATGCGTAGACTTGGAATCTTACGGATAGTGCTTAAAGTCTTCGAAAACAGTCTGGTTTGCCATGGAGGCATAGAAAGTCCAACGAAGGTAAAAAATATACAAATTGGTAGGTTTTTATGTATACTTTCAGGAAAAAAACCCTTTATTAAAATAAATATCAAAATAAAAATTCCTAATCAATTTTTTTGTTTCACATTTTAAAGGTGGTGTGCCCCCTTAAGGCACGACTAGGCGTGATAGCGGATTTAGGCAAGCAGTGCTATAAAATAATATACGATACTCGTGTCAAAAGTCGTCCTTCATAGCACGGCGTTTAGCGCCCTCGCTACGCTCGGGCGCTAATGCACGCCGTGCTACGAAGGACTACTTAGGTCACACGTATCATAATGTACTATACAATATTTCAGACTTATATGTTTAGTTAGCATAACTAATTAGTCAATTTCCTACATTCGACTCAAAATAGACGCAACTTAATACTAATTTTGGAAACTCGTAGAACAAAAAATTACAACAAAATATGTAAAAGATAATGAAAGCTCTGGTTGAATAAATATCTCAAAATGAATGACTACGTCCCTAAGTAGGCAATAAAACTTACGTATATCTTCTACATTTAATTGTAATTGCATAATCTTATTGACATAAACTTGATCAATAAACAAAGATTTTCGATGAGTGGAAGGTAAAACCAGGTATATCCCTACCATTTATACACAGAAATCCCAATTTGGGCAGCTCTTCCACTTTATTTAGATTTCTCTGGTAAGCATTTTTTGCAAAAGATGATTGTAACCATATATATGTGTCTTAATTTTAGGGTGATTCTGGTGGTCCCCTGATTGCCAAGAACCAGAAGGGAGAGAACGAAGTCGTCGGAATTGTATCTTGGGGTATGGTGCCCTGTGGACGCCCTGGAGCGCCCTCGGTGTACGTCAAAGTTGCGTCCTTCCTTGACTGGATCGTGGAAATCAGAGCCGAAAATTAGATGTTTTCTTTATTTCCTAAGACGATCTGTAATTTCGAAGCTACGAATACAACTATTTATTTTACATAGACTAATGTTCTGTAAAAAGTTTTTATTTATTCAATTAAAAATTTTCAATTTAAATCAATTATATTGCTATGATGATTTATTCATTAGAATTACTTATTTATATATTTTATACAGGTCATTACAGATTACAAAGCTCAAGATTCTGTACAGAAGTAAAATGGTATATTAAATTGCCATACAAGATTCTTAGTACATATACATGAAATTCTAATAGATAGATAGACAAGAGTTTTATTTCAGTGCAAAAACTAATAAGGTTTTAACACGTCGTTACATAACAACTGTTACGTACGGTAGTTCATACGTACATTCTAAAGCGTCGCTCTAGAAGCTTCGCACCAGCCAAATTGCTGACCATCAATTTCCGCGCGTATAGCAACACGCCGGCGAATCCCGCGCTTTCGAGCCCCGAATAGCAGGGGAGAAAGAGGGTAGCATGCGCATACATTATAAAACGGGGGCCCGACGCCCACTCGCGAGCTATTCTCTACTCGACCACGAGACGGCTATCAGTAGTCAAGACTCGGAGACCACACACGAGGAGGACCGTCACTAGTCGAGAAGCGAACATTCTCTGAGTCCACACTTTACTTACACTCGCGATCTCTCTTTCGAACCAATCTCTGTTAATATATTGGTCAATAAACCTACCCGATCATTTCATTCCGCCGTCGATCATTTCTCCACCTTTTCGCACATCTAACCTGGTTTCGGCCTAGCCATGAATGGAATCCACTAACGGAAACACGTAACACAACAATGATAATTGTGGTTAAGTAGTTAAAGAATTTGCCTCAAATACAAAGCAGATTAAGACCAGTCCAAACTTTAGTCAATTTCGTGGCAATAAAAATGCTTTACAAAACAAATTTATTATTAGATAGTTAATATTACAGTACAGTTAGAAATATAAAATATTCTGAAACGTTTGATATCTATGTATTAATAAAATTACAATAAATTTTAATTTGAAGATAGAAAAAGTGAAAAAGCCAAGTACATTCAATTAGAATAATTGATAATCATGAATTTCAGTGAATATCGGCTTCTATAATATATTTGCTTAATTATATATGTTATGTGTTTTAAACATTTTAACTCAGTTTTGGTACTCATTTACTTTTTTTTACTCACTTTCAAAGATTAATTTTAATTATTTAATGATTCTGAATTATTTTGTTACTTTTATCGACGTTACATTATCATATATTTTCTTTCTTAATTATTAATGGTTATGTAATAATATCAAGCAGTGTTGAACTTGTAGGCATTGTATCGGTGCAACCATGTAACTGGTATAATATGCTGTGGTAGACTAAAGTCAATGGTGATGGAACCGAGACATATACCAATGACCCGATTCAATGATATTATTGATTGCTCGATAAGCATCGGGATAAATAATAAATAAAAAACAAAATTTTCGTATAACTTAAGAAATTTTTGATAACGTATAATAAAATTCAATGCAAATGATAAGTATACGATTCCGATTTATTGATTTTCCAGATTTTACATTACTTATTGTATTTAGAATTTATTAAGCATAAATCTAAATATGCTATTTTAGTGGAATTTTGGAGAACATTGAATAAATGCTATTGAATTTACTAGGACTAAAATGACTCATTACAGGAACCATCATCTAAAAGCAAAATAGAATAAATCCATTTCGTAAACTTCGCAAATGTTTGTAAACATATAAATACATGTATTAATGATTCATAAAATAATAACTTAAATAATTTAAATAGAGTATGTCATTTATTTTTAAATTATCATACACGTTTACAAGTGTGCCTTACAGCATACGCAGTTTGGACTAATATAAACAATTGCTATTTGATGAGATAAGTATCCGGGGCCACACCGTTACTTCCAGGGGATCAACACGAAGAAGCCGTTAAAGTTGTTGCACACCCCAATGACATTTATGAACCAAAATATTTTATAGTGTTTTTGACAGTAAAATAAAAATAAGTTAGCTGAAACTACCAATTTTTACTCAACCATATGGTTATTAAAAATAATAAATATTTGTGTTTTAAAAATGGTTAAAAACGGTGAAAATTTGTTAATAGAATAATTTAACTTGAGCTTTGTCATGGATATTTATAAAATATTTCAGGTAACTAATATTGAGAATACATCAAAGAACGTATCCTACAAGTTTCAACGAGATTGATTATACTAGTACGCGCCAACAACATTTTGAAGATTGAAAACTTAAATAATGAGCAAACAGCAGTTGATAAAAAATTATGAAAAATGTACCTTTTTTTATAATACATTAATACTAATTTACAAAACTTTATTATATTTATAAAAATAAATAAAAAGCTTCTAAAAGAAAGTATAGATCATTTTGAACCTAATACCAAAAAAAATTCCTTGTATTTAATTGTTACAGCCTTTAAATGATCGAAATCTTTTAACTTAAAACGTAAAATATCAGTACACTGATATTTCTACTTGTTAAGGAAGAGTTGAACAAACTTTTAAAACATTTAAAAAAATTTCGAAATTGTTCAAAACAATTACCGGAGCCACCTTAATACGATGGGACCGAGAGATGTTTGTCAAATTAGCTACGAGATTAATAGATGTTGCTTGAGGGGCAGTGGAGTTCTATTCCAACCGCTTCTAAATATTATTTAAAAAGACAATATCGAAAAATCACGGTTTAAAAATTGCTAGCAATTGAAGCTCGCAAATTGAAACAAACATTTTCGATATGACAATCTCGACAATGTAGAGTCGATCCAAATTCACAAAAATATTATTTAAATCGTAAAATAGGAATAATCTCGCTAATAACTCTTAATTACAGGTTATTTGAGTGCCTGTTGTTCATATTAAAAATTAATCTTTCTGAAAAAGGCGTTGGACTCAAAAACCTGTAAAGTGTATTTTGCTATAAGAGACTACAATTGCCTGACCTGTCACACATTTATAATCCTTAAGGAAAAGTGGACATGACAGGTTTTGGAATCCTACGCATCACACAAAGAACATAGAGTCAATCCCGTCCTATAACTGGTTTGTAGCTTGGTGGCTACATGTTTATGCGCGCCGACCATTTTCACCCTGTCTCCATTTTTGTATACTAGATCTTGGATAGAAATATCAAAAATGCATAATTCTTAATGAATATATTTGTATAGACTAGATATTAATGATTTTAAAATTGACGAATAAATTAAATATTTATGTGGCGTTGAATTGTGTGGCTATGTTCTTGATATATTTAAATTACTCCTTCTTATGTGTTAGTTAGATTAGTTACAAGTTATGTGCTGATTAGATACAATATCTAGATAAAATCTCTTGACTAATTGTTTTAGGACAATTTCTTTAAGTAATCGTTTGATTAATCACAACCTTCCTGTCTATTCTACGTAATTCTTTATAATATATTATACATACCATGACGTGATTATTATCATTATCCTTATCCAATTAATATAAGTTGATTCGTGAACTCCAATACTGTTAGTTTTCAAGATGAGCTTGAAACTTATCATTCTCGCCTGCCTTTTGGCTGTTTCGCACTGCCGTAAGTGATATTTTAAAAGCTAATTGTAACTGCTCTTACATAAAATTGAATAATTCTTATAGAATTTTACTTCTACTTTATCAATTTTGCACGAGGTAGATATATTTTTAAATTATGTCATCAACTATAATCATTTTTCTTACTTTAATAATAACGATTCTGCAAGTATAAAAGTTGTTAAATAATGATTAATGTAAGAGATATATAATTTTATTTAATTATTCATATCAGTATCAAACGATTCATGCCTGTAATTGGCATTTTCGTAAAATTGTAAATCATTTTTTACTTTCTCAAAGTACAATATAAATTATTATAACAGTAATGGTAAATCCGGTAAAATTGCTAATCTACTCTAAGAAACGTCATACTAATGGATCACTTAAAAGCTTCTACGAATATAATTTCCTTAAAGAACATGACGAATCCCCGAAGGATATTTCTTAACAAAAACTCTATTTAACCACTATAATTTACTATTCCTATTCGATTTGCGACCGAAAGTGTTAAAAACTGTTCCACTGTATCTCGATGAACAGGTGTGACCGATGTGTGGCGCGGCAGCGGTCCCTTCCTGGGCAGTCGCATAGTTGGCGGTCACGACGCCCAGCCGGGCCAGTTCCCGCACCAGGTGTCGCTGCAGGCGGGAATCCCGCCCCGGGAACCGTTCCAGCATTTCTGCGGCGGCAGCATCCTCAGCGAGCGCTGGATCCTCACCGCAGTCCACTGTCTGATTCAGGTGGAAGAGCAGCCCGAGTACATGCTCCTCGTCAAGGCTGGAAAGCACGACTTGTCCAAGCTCGAGGACAGCGAGCAGACGTCCAGGGTAGAGGCTTATTATAAGCACCCGAAATACGAACCAAAACTGTGAGTAGGCCGCGTGATGATTTTATGTATATATATTGTTTGAGGGTAGATTTTATCGATTTAGCTGATTAATATTTTGAAGGTTTAACTGTTTCCTTTTCAACCTATGTATTGAATACTCTTAATTCGTGTATGTATCATAAGGCTATGCTAAGGTATATTAAAAGATGAAGGAGTTATTTAACATTTTATTTGTCCATAAATCTTCAAGACATTGAAATGATCGTTTAATACGTCGCTTAATCCTCAAAGCTTCATTTCATTAACTTACACGAGAAACAGAACTTCATGAAATGTATTAAGTATGGAGGTATTACAATGTTATTGATTAGTTACTACGAACCATGTAAAGTAATTAAAGGTAAAAGTATATGCAGCTGAAAGTCCAAGTTTTATTTCTAGTTAGATTTTGCTTTATAATAGACTTTGAACCAGGTGAATTTTAGTTGTAACTAAGTAAAGATAGTATTGCAATACTTAATCAATGCTACTTTAGTACAATTTCTAAAATTTTTCTTAACTAAAAATTACGCAATGCAAATCTATCGAAGTCATACGACATTCCATATAGAACTTCACATGTCCACCATGCGGGAAAAGATAACGAACCTATCCTTATTTTCTTATGTGGCAATTCATAAGGCTTCTATCGAGAATCCCAGGGAAAGATATGGGTGATGCATGGTTCACGTACCTCAAGTTGAATCTAATGTATTAAAGCCTCTCACTGAATACTTGGACAATAAATTGTTTTGCAATAAACCTTAAAGCTTTAAAATTTCATCAAACTATGACAAGCCATGTACTTGAACACGAATAGCAGAAAATTGTGAATCAGAAACAACACAGCTAATGTTTCCAATCAATGTGAAACACAGTAATCACGGAGCCGGACCCTACGACATCGCCCTGATCAAGCTCGAGACGCCCTTGCGCCTGACTAAACACGTGGCCACGATCCCGCTTCCCGCTAAGGACAGCGAGCCCAGTGGTCAGGTGATACTCTCGGGCTGGGGCGTGATCGACAATTCCACCATAGATCCAACATATCCCACGATTCTGCAGACCTTCGAGGTGCCCATCGTCGATCGTAAGACTTGCGACAAGGCGGTGGAGACAATCGCCTGGGAGAGCCAACAGGTCATCAAGGACGTAATCCATGAGACCAACATCTGCACCGTGACGTTCGTCGGTGGGCAGTCCATCTGTGACGTGAGTATTTTAGGCAGTGATGTTATTGTTATGATTTAATTAGGATAGGGAAGAGTCGGCCACTTTGAGACAGTACCGACTTTCGGATACTACTGGTCTTGTCACTTCCAAGTGACATGGACAGCGCTACCTTGATGAAAATATCTAGGTGGATTTTAATACGTATTTCAACTTGAATTTCCAATCGATTTTCAGTTAGAACTTTAGTTAGCATAAGTAATTAGTTAATTTCCTACGTTCAACTCAAAATAGACGTAACTTAGTACTAATTTTGGAAACTCGTAGAACAAAAACTTACAACAAAATATGTAAAGGATCATGAAAGCTCTGATTGAATAAAATAACACAAAATTAACGACTATGTCCCCGAGTAGGCAATAACACTTACGTATGTCTTCTACATTGAATTGTAATTGCATAATCTTATTTACATAAACTTGAGCAATAAACAAAGATTTCAGTCGAGTAGGAGATAAAACCAGGTATATCCCTACCATTTATACACACAAATCCCAATTTGGGCAGCTCTTCCACTTTATTTAGATTTTTCTTGTAAGCATTTATGAGAAATATGATTGTAACCATATATATGTGTGTCTTAATTTTAGGGTGATTCTGGTGGTCCCCTGATCGCCAAGAACCAGAAGGGAGAGACCGAGGTCGTCGGAGTTGTATCTTGGGGTATTGTGCCCTGTGGACGCCCTGGCGCGCCCTCGGTGTACGTCAAAGTTGCGTCCTTCCTTGATTGGATCGCGGAAATCAGAGCCGAAAATTAGATGTTTTTTTTTATTTCCTAAGACAATCTGTAATTTCGAAGCTACGATTTCAACTATTTATTATACATAGACTAACGTTCTGTAAAAAGTTTTCATTTTTTAATTAGAAAATTTTAAATTTAATGAATTAATTTTTGTTAATCAATATAAAGAATTAAATAAACTTATCATGCTATGATGATTTATTAATTAGAATTGCATATTTATATTTTTCATACAGGTCATTACAGACCACAAAGATCAAAATTCTGTACAGAAGTAAAATGGTATGCTGAATTGCAATACAAGATTCTTAGTACATACATAAATAACTAAACACATATATCTAAACATGAAATTCAAACATTGAATTATTACATAAATATTAAATGTTACATACATATTATGCTTTTTGACGTTAAAATAAAGTTAAATGTCCAAGAATGATTTACAATCAATTTTTTTAAGAATCTCATAAGCCATAACATTATAAACAGTGTTCACGTGAATATTATATCACAAATGTACCTATTGAGTGCGACTTGGGATTTAGATAACAATAATGAGAATTGTGATGGTTAAATCGTTAAAGAATTTGCCGCAAATTCAAGCAGATTAAGACCAGTCCAAACTTTAGTCAATTTATTGGCAATAAAAATGCTTTACAAAACATTTTTATTATTAGAAAGTTAATATTATATTTTTTAGATACCAAACAGTACAGTTAGAAATATAAAATATCCTCAAATGTTTAATATCTATGTATTAATAAAGTTAGAATAAATTTTAATTTGAAGATAATAAAAGTGTTATATTTAGGTTATTCTGCCAAGCACTTTTAATTAAATTAATTGATAAACATGAATTTCAGTGAATATTGGTTTCTATAATATATTTGCTTAATTATATGTGTTATGTGGATTAAACATTTGAACTCAGTTTTGGTACTCACTTACTTTTTATTACTCACTTTCAAAGATTAATTTTAATTATTTAATGGTTCTAAATTATTCTGTTACTTTTATCGACGTTACATTATCATATATTTTCTTTCTTACTTATTAATGGTTATGTAACAATATCAGGCAGTATTGAACTTGTAGGCATTGTATCGGTGCAACCATGTAACTGGTATAATATGCTGTGGTAGACTAAAGTCAATGGTGATGGAACCGAGACATATACCAATGACCCGATTCAATGACATTATTGATTGCTCGATAGGCATCGGGATAAATAATAAATAAAAAACAATTTTTCGTATAATCTAAGAAATTTTCGATAACGTATAATAAACTTCCAAACAAATGATAAGTATACGATTCTGATTTATTGATTTTCTAGATTTTACGTTACTCATTTTATTTAGAATTTATTAAGCATAAATGTAAATATGCTATTTTAGTAGAATTTTGGAGCACATTGAATAAATGCTATTGAATTTACTAGGACTAAAATGACTCTTTACAGGAACCATCATCTAAAAACAAAATAGAATAAATCCATTTCGTAAACTTCGCAAATGTTTTTAAACATATAAATACATGTATTAATGATTCATAAAATTAAAGTCCAATTAAGGGTATCTGCTCAAAATGATAACGCAAATAGTGATGCCATAACAAAAAGCAATGCGTATGACAGAAAGCAATGCGTATGGCGCCATCAACGTTTTCTTAAAAACTTGAAGTAAAATTGTTCATTTAATCCTTTGGATATATTATATATATTTATACAATAACACTCAAACTAACTAATTACTATACTAGTTGTTAAAATTTAATTAATATAAGAGTATAAAATGGATATAGTAGTTTTTTCTATCCACCTCGATAAATCATACTAATAAGGAGAGTGTCTCACCTGTGGGAAACGATTTTCGATGAGGATTTGGGTGATGCTTAGATCCTTAGATGCTTAGATGAGAAAATATGCGTTAATTTAATGAAAAATGGTAACACTACTTCATATTACTATGTAAGTTTTGATGCTGGAAAATGTTACAAAAGTAAATAAAAGTAGACGAAAAGAGCTTTATTTTAAGCTTTGTTATGTACAAAAATTTTAATCCAGTCCAAAATTATTGACGATTTAAAATGGTGACTGAAAATGCATGAATATTTAAGGAAATTTATCTTTTATAAATTCGTTGATTTTTCATGCATTTTCAGTCACCATTATCAATTGTTAATAACTTTGGACTAGATTCAAATTTTTGTACATAACATAGCTTCAAATAGAGCTCTTTTCGTCTACTTTTATTTACTTTCTTAACGTTTTACAGCATCAATACTCACATAGTAGTAATATGAAGTAGTGGTACCATTTTTCATTAAATTAATGCACATTTAAAGTAAATAAGCTCGTACCTCAAAAACTAGGGTACATTTGAACAAACTACTGCTGCAGGGCTTCGCTTTCGGGTACTACTAAGCATCTCCCAATGCCTCGTCGAAAATCGTTTCTCACAGGTAGGACACTCCTGTAAGGGCATTTTTTTCTTTTAAAACCCATACGTAAAGTACTTTTAGACAATTTTTGAGCTAATAAACTGCTTCTCATATGTTTTTTTCAATCGAAAAAGGACTTTGAGACTTAAATGGTTAAATATTCAAAATTGACTTATTCCACTGTACTTCCGAACAGCCATTCTTTCATGAATAATATTTATTTAAAAAAGCTTTACATCATTTTGTTATTATTTTTCTTGGGATTTCAATATCAAGATCAGGAAATTAAATATGTAATCTGTGATCGCACATATAATTAAGTCTAATCACGTCATAGCATCAGACCATGCATGAGTGCGTGCTTTCGGTGCAGTTATCACACCTTTCGCAAGATCAAGTCGAAAGTGTTCTACTGAGAAACTTATTAAAATCACAGGAATCGAATGTTCTAAATTTGTAAAATCTTATCCGGGTTTCTTCCAATCTTCGAAAACGCATTATCATACGATAACAAAGCAGTTCGATGCTAAATATACCTATAAATACTACGGAAGCATCTTGAACCTCATATACTCATACCTCACGCTGTCAACATGAAGTTCGTCATTGGAGCTTTAGCTACACTCTTACTGGTTCAGGGTATGTTACGGAGTAATTCATTACTATGAACTTAGTTATTAGAGTTTATGTTTATTTCAAATTCAATATTACCTTTGAATCACAAATGTTAGAGTAAAGTAATTCCTTCTGGGAAACTTAACTAAGGGTTATCTCATATAGAATCTTTATTTATTTACAAGATTTGACTTTACAAATATCTTTGAGTACGTTTTGAGAATTACAATTAAATATAGAAGACAGTCATAAGTATTGCCAATTCAGGATGCAGGCACCCAGTTTGGGACACTTTTGTATAAATCAGTTCTAACCACCATGAATATATATTATTTAATATTTTTATTTTTGGGAGTTTATAAAGAAAATAATACCTTTCTATAATTATAATTATTATAATAATTTCAAATATTAGAGAAGCTATCGTTCGGTAATGATAATTATAAAAATAATAATTTATCAGTGTACCCGAACCAATTAATTTTGAAATAGCTTCTCTAATATTTTAAATTTCCCGCGGTTTTTGTGTTAATATTCGTCAATGAGTAGTTTATTTAGTTACCGTTAGATGCAGTCGGCATATCTTCTATAGATATTACGACTTCATTTAACATAAAGCAGCTATACCATCTTAGTGTCAGGCGTCTAAGGTAAGACTCCAGTGTCTTACTGAGGAGTCCACACTGGAGCCTAGGACGAAATAACTACATATTTTTTATTTTACGGGTGACCCATTCCCTTTTCCTCCAACCAAAGAGGAGGTGAATGTGTGTGCACCCATTATTTCAAAATTAATTAGTACGGGTACACCGAAAAATTATTATTTTTATTATTATAATAATTGTTTTGCGGTTATATATGCAATCTTAGAGATTCATTTATTGATTATATCTTGTTCTTGTACGAGTCTTCACAACTATTGCATTTAATAAGTTCATTTACTTTCTTGCGGTACCAACCTGTAAGTCTGAAATTTTGTAAGCAGAAATCTTTCACAATCAATACTTGGGAAGTATCGATACTCAAACTCTCCCAAATTAGATACTATCCCAAAGTTGCCGACTGCCCCGTGTAACTAAAAATTACAATTTTCAAATTTCTCGAATTTGTTCAAATATGTATCTTTTTCATTGCAGCCAGCACCGCCTTCTCGGTGCGCGACCCCGGCGCGTCGCGCATCACCGAGGGCGAGGACGCCTACCCGGGCCAATTTCCCTACCAGGTGTCGCTGCAGTGGGGCATCCCACCGATCCTTCCCAACACTCACTCCTGCGGTGGTTCCATCATCAACGAGTACTGGATTCTGACCGCAGGACACTGCGTAACCAGTGTGCCCAAGATCGGCAATACCATCGTCAGGGTTGGCAAGCACCACATCCTCAATGACGACGAGCACGTGCAGACCTTCGAGATCGCCAAGAAGATCGTTCACGAGGACTACCCGGGGTGAGTTTTTTTTATTGTTAATATTCTTTTGGAGAGTGCAAAGCTCTTTCGTAGGTTGAAGCATAAATCATGACTGGAAGAAGTCTGAATAGTTACGAAAAATAAAGATGTCGGTATTACTATAGTTATGATAAAAAATAGATTCTTCTGAATACTAAAAATTCGCGAGCGTTCTTATTTACTCTTAATTGTAACTTTGATACGAGTTAGTCTACGTCATCTAGCGTATCATCGTAACACTATAGAGTTATTTAAAAATAAGGTAATTCAAGTATTAATTAGAAACAATATAAACTAATCAAAACATTAAACCAATATTCCCATTCAACGGTTATTACGATACTTACATCGCTTACTGAAGCATGCACCTAAGAAACCTAAAAAATTGTTGAATCGCAATACCAATCTTTTTCAGAAGTAGCTATTCAACTACTCATTGACTATGTAACTAAATAAATGATCACAAAAATTTTTCAACCATTAGTTACTATTGCTTCTGTCGCATACCAAAGTATATTATAAATCTAACCTAAAAAATTATCTGACCTCATTAACAACAATACAAGCTAAACAAATCATCATGAAAGAATGTATTGTCTAATTCGCGATCCAACGTCTGCACTAAACCTAAAACCTATACATATTTCATCATTTATAGAAACGTCGCCCCCAACGACATCGCTCTGATGAAGCTCAAGACTCCCATAATCTTCAACAAGCGCGTCCAGCCGGTCAAGCTACCCCAGCAAGGCACCGTGCAGACCGGCCAGGCTGTGCTCAGCGGCTGGGGCTCCATCTCGAAGAAGATCATCCCCAAGCTGCCCCAGACCCTGCAGTTCGCGAACGTACCCGTCGTGCCGAACGACGAATGCGAGAGGGCCATCAAGGCCGCCTCACCCAAAGGTGAACTCTACGACTCGCAGATGTGCAGCGGACCCCTCGATGGAACCATCTCCGCCTGCTCCGTAAGCTTTGGAAACATTTTTGTATATTTGAAACCACGAATTTTGTCACTGAAAAAAAATTGTTAAATCTAAGTAAACGTTTCCTTGAATCGACATAAGAAAAGATTTATTTGATAATAGTAAATATTTAATTATGTTTAGACTAGTATTCATCAATTCAATAAATATTTACTAAATTTAAGAAATATTTACTTTGATTAAGTAAATCTTTTCTTAGTACGGTTCAAAGAAACGTTTACTTAGATTTAACAAATTTTTTTTCAGTGATATTTTATAGGGAAGAGTCGAATACGCCGAGAACATCTATCTATAACTTTATTTACGGTTTATTTAGCAAATTATTACTCTAAAAGTCTCTAACCTAATCTCATTTTTTGACATTTGACCACAGGTCTCTTATTTACTAATAAATCTAATTTTGAATACAATGTAATTTTCATAATATTTTTATAAATTCACTTCTAGTAAAGATATCCCGGGAAAAAATGTTATATATAACCATACATAATCATACATAATCACTTATATATAATTATATATAGTTATATAGGATGATATATAATCATATATGAGCAGAATTAAGTAATAAATTAACAATGTAATAATTAATTTATGCAAATATCAATCAAATAATGATTTTTATTGAAAATAATGATTTATTATCCCTATTAAAATAAAATATTATTATTAAAAAAAAGTTGCTCGAGATGATACTCGAACCCGGAATCGTTTTGAGAATCCAGCACCTTAACCATTACCCCAACTCGGTATTGTTGAAATTGTAACACTGGAAGTACCTGCATAGTTAGATTAATTCTACCGTCACCAGAGAGTGGAAATATTAAGGTCTGGTGAAACTAGGATATGATCAAGTATCTTAGGAGTCGGATATGGTCCTGATCAGGTACCTGAATAGGGCCTGATGCAATATGTAATGGAGTGCAGATCGAGGCCATGCTATGTTTTCACTTTATATGCAGAGGCTTATATATCATTATATATGATTTTACATAGTCATATATAAGCTAATTGCCACTAGACTTGTAAATGTTTATATATGGTTATATATGTGTATATATGAGCATATATATCAAAATCGATATATAATCATATACAATCATATAAAATCATACATTATGATATATGATTATATACAACCATATATGAATTTTATATATAACTATGTATGGTTACATATAAGTTATTATTTCCTTGGGTGGCTTTCTGTAACGTCCATATATTTCAGAGATACTAAATTACAATTCGATTAATATTCACTTGTATAAGACAAATATTTGTCATTGCTCATTGCAGTGAGTTCTCCTTAAATTGCCTGCAACATACCGAGACTCTATATGTATCTCCACAAAATCTCCCAAAAATTAATGACCCCGTTTCCGTTTAAAGGGTGACTCCGGTGGCCCGCTGGTACAGCAGGAGAACGACGAGACCGTCGTAGTGGGCATCGTCTCCTGGGGCATGTATCCCTGCGGCAGTGTGGGAGCGCCGTCCGTCTACACGCGCGTCTCGTCCTTCGTCGACTGGATCAACAAGAAGATCAGCGAGAACTGACTTGACTGGACTGCAGTCCATGCACGTGATTGATATTATACTCCGGCCGTTCATCGAAATAATGGGCGTTGTATTATATTGTACAATTGTATATACAATCTTGTACATATAATGCAAGATTGTAGTGTACAAGCAATAAATTAACAATTGCGTATTTAAAAACAATTTATTTGTTTGCTTCTGCATTATTATTTTGCCCTTGCATTTACGAGTTTGAATATTTATAAACAGCGCTTGAAGCAACAAAACACTTACATTGTTCAGGCATGTTTACATTTGATAATCTAATTATACGAAGATTATATTAACTTGATGATACAATTATTATCTGAGTGCATTATCTAAGTTTAAATAATATCTTGCTTTTTCTTATTTTGCAAGATATAATATATACTATGAGACATACACAATATCAAAATTCTGTGAAAAACGAGATTTAAAATTACCTAGCTTGACTTAACAAACAACATTCCACCAAATCTTTCAAATATAGTATAGATTTACTTGGGAAAAAATTGATTTTCTTATGTTGCAAAATATTAAACGAGGAATTAGTAAACTTTTAACTCCATATTTTTACGTTATCTGGTTAAAAAAATAATAAACTTTCTAGAAAACGCATCGAATAATAATTGTTATAGTAAATTGTCGGATTATTCGTCTATTTAAATAAAAAAAAGAAATTATATTGTATAAGAGAAATTATAAAGAATTGTACAAGACTTTATTATATAAAACCCGAAAAAAAAACATAGTTCTAATAGTATATTTAATTTAGACGACATAAGAAATTTATTTCAGTATTATTTTTCTCTTAGTAAGAACCTGCCTCATAAAACGTCATCGACTCATGTGTGAGCCTTGACTCGAATTGGATCACCATACCTAACACATAATCTTATCTGTCATTGCATTATATTAAAACCAAATAAATTAGTAATTCGGTATAGTTACCGTAATCTTAGGAACGTTAAGATCAACGATAAATAAGTTGGCGGTGTCCATTGAACAACTTACCCGAAACAAAGATAATATGGAACTTCATTGAAAATTGTTCTGAAGCAATTTATTATATTCGTTTATTAGTTTATATTAGTTTGATAAATACATTGTTTTTATTGTAAGTGTTACTATGTTTACTTTACCCGAGTTTCTCCAATTTTAATGATATTAATCATTTTTTCTATTTTTAAAAATTATGACAAAAAGGTTCTTTTCTTCCTGGACATTTGTATGAAAAATATGCATAAGATCTTAAAGTTTACATAATTTTGTTTTAATTTATATTTTAAACATATATTTCATATTAAATTTTAATGTGAATGACGTTTATTAATATTTATCATAAAATTTTTAATAAATGGCTGATAAGCTACTTTTTAACGAATTTGGACTTTTTTCTAAAATTTTTTAAGACAATACGATTTGACTTATAAATTAATGAGATACTAAAGCAAACTGCAAAAGCATTTACTAAAAATATAAGATTATGAAAAATTAAAAATCAATCAGAACAAGTCTTTTGGCATATTGTTTTACCCATACATGGTTCTGATGCATCGTGCCCAGATAGCTAACAGCGTTTTCTTTCTTTATTTTCGTTTAGAAATTATTTGAATTATAAAGCAATTACAATTGAAATAATTTCTAGACAAAAATAAATGTCCACCAAACGTACTCAATCTATAGTTAATTTCATTTCCGATCCACCTCGAAACCTCACAAAAATTTAATTCCAAAATACTTCCCCAGTCGCATCCCAAGCCTCGATCCTCATTTGCATCTCGAAATCTCGCTGCGTCTTGATGAAAAAAAATCCCCATCGGAATTGTTCCACTCTAATTCATAGAAAGAAAGAAGCTTCTGTCCCTGCATTCCATCGAACTCGGCTACGTATTTTTCGTCCGGCGGGGTTCTCTCGCGCTGTGAAAAATTGCACCTGCAGCAGGCGCACAATGGATCCGCTATCCCCCCGCGGGATTAAATATCATAATTCATGCCTCGGAGAAGCTGCGCGGGAATATAGTCGTTATAGGATGCGCGCGAACAGCTGCGACTCGGTGTTCGACTGATCGCACCCGAGCTTTTCGATTTTTTTTAGAGAAGAGCTTTTCCTATTATTCGAGAGCTGATCACTTTGTCAAGGAGATAGAGGAAGGAACATTCTAAGTATTCGTGTGGATAGGAATGGGATTCCATTATTCAAACATTTTCTAAAATTAATCTTAGATTTGAATGAGACACGAAACTGAGTTGAATGAAATGTTTATGTCGATATTTCGCAAGTGGAATTTTTTGGAAATTTGCTTTTACTAATAGAGAATTGGTAGTATAACTAAATGACAATGCAGCTACATGACGATAATATATGAGGTCACGCGACTAAAAAAAGATATGGTGGACGGATCATAGTGTTCAATCGTTCAATTTAAACCGGTGTTTTCTACAGGTTATGTGACAATAGGTTGTATCCGCCATTTTCCATGTATACCTTATTATAAATGTGTTACATTTTTAAAAAACTATTCAAAATCTCTAATTTTTAATTAGTCACCGCATTTCCTTAAAATAAGCTTACGCCATCTTGTCAGTCCACTAAAGAAAATCTGATTGGTCGTTAGGATTTCAGCGCGAAATTCAAAAGCATAAAAACTGATTAACGACAAAAAAAATAGTAGCATACTTCTAGTTATACAAAAACACGAAAGAATTAAGGCATCAACCAGCAGCATCCAACATCCTCTAAATATATCAAAGATTTTCCTCAAATCTCTCAAAAATTCAACGAAAAAATCCTTCTGAAACACAAACTCCAAAAATCCCACGACACCCGGGCACTACGCAACATTACCCCCCCCCCTTCCCCCTCTTCTCCGCACTGTACACCTCGCGGGGATTAAATATCGTAATTAATGTCTCTCTCTCTCTCTCTCGAGCTGCAGGGGCGCAACGCGAACCTCCTCCAGACTCGTTAGCTCGCGAGTGCGCGCGTTCGTCTTCGAGATGCTCGCTTCCTCCTCCGATTTCGACGCCCCGTCGTCGTCTCATTGTACAGCGTGTATATACGCCTCGCGTCGCTCTCCGTTATTATACGGGCGCTGGAGTTTCTTCCCTTTTCACCCCGTTGGGGAGATAAAAAGGAAGAGAGGTGAGGGGGGGGGGAGAAGTGTTGAATTTATTGTTGGTGGAGTTGCGTGTGAGAGGTTGAGAGGGTGTACTGTGATGGAGAGGAGATGCAAGGGACATTCTTGGAGTGTGTTTTGGATATTCCGTTGTAAGGTAATGTTGGATTATTGTCATTGTGTTTTAGACCTAGCTTTTGTCTCCTTGCTAGCAAATAAGTTATTTATCTATGTTAATACTTATGTTCTTTTTAAAATCATTTGTTATACCAATATTTATGAGAATAAGTAATATTGATTTTCCAAGTTATATTTCATGTATACGTATAGCTATAGTAATAGACAATATATCATTATAACCTGTATCTTTTTTGTGCAGGCTTCTGTTTTTGAAATTATTAATTTTTAAAAAATTTAATAAAATTCAGAGTTTATAATTTCAAGACTTTAACTTCATTATACTATAGTTTTTAAGGTTAACTTTGGATTAAATTAATAATAAAAAACTATTGCAGGGTTTTATACTTTAGATTCTGATCTTTTAATATAATATATGCTTATTTTGCTGGCTCCAAAAAGTATATGTATTTTCACACCTGTAAATTAGGAAGTTTTGTGAGTTATTATAAATGCAATAAATAAATGAAAAATCACATTCTTTTGTCACAATAAACATATAGACTTGTTTTGTACTTCTTTCTGCAATATTTCAATATTTAGCTATTTAAGAACAGCAATTTATATTCGTTAATCAGAAAAAAAATTTGCTTACATTCGTAACATCAGTGTGATTATACATAAACCGAAACGAACGTTAGTATCGCAAATCATAACCATTTTTTCTTATATCTTTAGATAGCCAGTATTGCGTAAACGTTTAAAATGTACAAGGTCAATAATTATAAATAATGTTAATCAGATTTAAAAAATTTGAATACTTGTTGGTTTTGCGCTATTATTTATCAGCCAATAATATCGAGATTTCAGATTCTTTACTTTTTTCCGGCCACGTCACATCCTTAGAAAAGTATAAATCAACTACATACTGAAGAACTTTTTCACCTTTCCCTTCATTCGAAGAACTTTCACAAAATCAACATATCATCAAAAATATAAACTCCGGTTGCTGCTTCTTTCTGTGCAAACAAAACTAAATAAATACATTTCAGCAAGAAAACGCACGAGCGCGAGGACGATAAATTATCGTTAGCCCTGTAGAAAAGTGTAAAACAAATTTGGCGAGGGCGAAACTTTTCTCTCTGCGCGATGCTTTCCGCGCGAGTTGACTTCGTCGTCTTCGGTACAGACGCACATACATATATAGTATGTGTGTAGATATACTTCGACTTTATGTACAGAGAATATTCGGTGTTGACATGAAAAAATGTAGGATGGCAGAAAGTTTTGGAAAAAATGTACGGAATTCTTGAAGTAGTTTTTACGATAAAGTGAAAATATGAAGCGGATAACGGTAAACTGAGATATTATTGATAATATTGATAATTATGACTCTGCAAAATTTCGGATTGGTTGTTCCCTAATGATTATGATGCAATATAATTAATTATGAAAATTGTTTTTTAAAATATACGGGAAGTTGCTATTTTACTTTGTATATTTTAATAATTAATATATTTCTATTTTATGGAAATAAAAATGTTCCAATCTCCCGTGTATATGCGTACTTACACTTTCTGTAACATCAAGGGAAAACCGAAGCGACAAGCTTTTTACGAGCGTGGCTGAGATAACAACGACCCCAAAGGGAGAGAGAGATCGAGAGAGAAATAAGGGGGATGGGCAAGACGCGGATATCCATTTCGTTCTGCTTGCTTACTTTGCATTATATTGACGGAATTCGCGTAAACACGCGAGACGCGCGAAATCTGTCTCGCACTTTTCATTTATACGTGTTTGCGGATTTTTAATGCAAGGGTTTCTCGTAAACTTTTTGTAGTCTACAACTCTAACGGCTGTACTAAGAAAAAATACGTGATATCTCACGTGAAATTATGAAACAAGAAAATCACGCATGAAAATATGCTGCACAATCTACATGATAGTTTATAATAAATAGGTTGTGAAAAATTATATGACAAATGATGTGAGATGTCATATGAGATTATAAAACAAAAAAATCACACGTTATAATTTTAGGTTATACCTACATGATAGTTTGTAAAATATTTCTGAGAATTACACTACAAAAAGAAAATCTTATTTTAAGATTGACCGATCTTAAATTTGTTGCGCATTAAAATTTCAAATGCTTGAAAAACATAAAGATAATATTAATATTAAAATAAAAATAATTAATAATTAATATTAAAATAATTAATATTATTATTTAAATAATATTCATATTATTTTTATGTTTTTCAAGCATTTGAAATTTTAAGATGCAACAAATTTAAGATCGGCCAATCTTAAAATAAGATTTTCTTTTTGTAGTGTAGCGTGGTAAAACGTGAGAACTCAGGTAACAATTTGACATGAATGTCAAGTGACATTATGAATGACTCCTTACATGAAATTCCCGAAAATTTCTATGAACTGCCAAGTGGATTTTATCCCAAACCTTCTCACGTGACTTTTAATTTTTATTATCTGACTTGAGAGGTTACATGAGATTTCATGTAAATGTTTTAGGATATGTATATTATCACTCAACACATTCGTCATTCTCTTAAGACAGCTAAGCTATTCACCTTCTTCACTGGTGTATAATTGTACAAACACCCAGAAAAGAGCGAGGATTTGCATTATTACGAGAAAGTGAAGAATATCGACTGGTGTACGACCGCTAGAATTTTTGCACGGATGTAGCGACAGTAGACATGCATCAGGCGCCGCTACATTGCCTTTGACACTTGTGCGCGAACGCGGCTGATTGCCCGTGCTATATCGGCACTTTTTCTGTTTGCTTTTGTTTTAGGAGTAGAGTGCTTTTGTGCTTTGGTAGAGAGTTACTGTTTTGCAGTGCTATCCTTGGCGTTGATACAATTAATTTATATGTGTATATCTGATCAATCAGTAATGTGCATTTTACAATCCAATCTGTTGCATTGATTTTTCTTACACTTTGGAATACTGCTTGAGAATCCGCTTTTGCGTATGCCTCACGGAATCCTTTACTGTTCTTAACCCGGAAAATATTATTACTATCTCGTTTTACTTATTTGTACATACTTTATTTATTTGTATTTTACTTTTTTAACGAAAATCAACGATATACCTAAAATGCGAGAATTATAATACCAAAATATTCCTCAAAGTATAATATGGATTGTAAACTTGTTAGATAATTGATTATTTTCTTTGGAAAAAACAATATATGTAATATTGATAACATCTACCGGGAATCCTAAAATAAACAATATAAAATTACTATCATACTTGAAATATATTTTTCTATACAAATATAGTTTCCATATTAACATGTACGCTTCGTACATTTTGTTCTTACAACAATCTATTGTATGCACAATAGCAGAAACCTTTTTTAAAATCCAAGGAACCTTTTGTAAATTTCATTACGTAGGTAAGATTTCACTAATCTCCACGTACGTTTAGATCAAACTTAGGTTCTCAAAACTTTGATGAGACTTACAAGGAGAGTCCACGACCTTCGGGAAGCGGTTTTCCATGAGGCTTCAGGAAGTGATTTTTGGTTCCTAAAAACGATGCCTAGCACCCGTAGTTTTGTCTCATAGGCCTTTGGAGTCAAGATATAACCCTTTGATTCAGTATCTCTATAAATTAAGTAGTTTTCCATGCATTTTTCGTCATCATTTTTGATTGTTCATAACTTTGCAACGGAATGATATATTGTATGAAACGAATCTTAAATTAAAGCTCCTTTAGTCAACTTTTTTATCTTGTTACATCAATTCTCTAGCAAAAAATCTTGCAGACTTATATTTTAACTAAAACCTCACAATCAATACAATTTTAATCTTCTACTCGTCCTTCAGAATCCTACATCCATCTTCCCCACGCCAATCATCAAAAGCACCTCGCACAACCAATACAACAACAACCTCTTCTCTCCCTCCGCAAGAAAGACACGAATGTAAGCCAACATACTCCAATCGGCAAACATCCACCACCACTACCTACCATCTCTTCCACCCATCCTCTCAATCCCAGTCGGCAGCAAATCCCACAACTCGCACGTCAGTCTCGCCCCGGCAATATCTCGTCAAACTCTACATCCCGCGATCGAACCTCTCTCCAACCCTACACCGCTCGCTACTCCCTCCCCTCAATCTGATCAATGGACGTGGATGTGGACGCAAATTACGCCGGCCAGCACGTACACGTACACGTACACGTATATAACTAACGCTCGCGCCGGCACAACGCGATTACAATGGCTCTGGCTCTCGGATGTCGCGTCAGGTGTGCGTCCCGCTGATTCCCCGTGTTACAAGCGTGTTTACAATGGGCTCGGGGCTTGCTGGAGCGCGAGAGCCTGCGAGCTGCACGAGCTGGGAGTCATATTCCCTGGACGGCAAATGGACAGTCCTACGTTCGGAGGGCTCTGATCTGGCGAAAGTAATTAAACCGGCGGCAGCGCCGCTGCTGGTGGTAGCCTAATTAATGCCTGTGTAGAGATGGTAGCCGGTGAGTGCCAGTGGGTTTGTGTATGTGGGGAGAGAGGATCATGCTGGATGCGAGAGGTCGATGGATTATTGCTGCTGCGGTTGTTTGTTTGTTTGGGGAAGGAGAGGTGGATGGGTAGGGTGAACTTTGAGGATTGAGAATAAAATGTTTTAGATTTTTGGCTTCTTATTGGATTAGCAAAATCAAGCGGAATTGCTTTTCATTTCTTTCTTTCTGAGGACCAATGTTCGGAGATAAATATGTATAAAATGAAGAGGAGTGAAGACATAGGGATCATTGTATTGACAGCTTTATATAGCTTTCGAAAAGAAAACGGCTGAACCTCTGATATTCGAGAGGGCAGACCGTAATTACCTCAAAATTGCATTCAGAATCATGAAATGGCAAACTGTTAGTTTTTAAACTGATTAAACCCCAATATATCATAAGAAATATAAAGCAATCTTTGACATATTTAATTTAGAATCATAATAATGATAAGAACATCCCTAATAAGGAATCTCACATGAGATCCGTGTGGAATTTGGTGAGAGCTAAGCAATTATAAAATACAAAAAAAATGTCTCGCTCTTATGTGGGATCCTACATAGGACCTTAAAGAATAGGTCGTCAATTTCTAACTTCAAGCAGCTCTCACATTCATATAGATTCTACATGTTTCTCACATAGATTCCACGTAGGATTTTATATGGGCAAAACCGTCAAACTTTTGACTTTTATGTTACTTTTAAGTTTCAGGTTTTAAACATTAAATAATGTCTATCATTTAGGTGGGATTTTTCAAACTATAAACTTGTTTACATGGGCCATGTATTAGAAATCATTTAGCTGATATAAAAAAGATTAAATAACCAATATCTTCTTCGAATATTTCTTTGAATATTCACGAATATTTAAGTAATCCAATTTCTCTCAAAAACTAAGTTTAAGTTGAAAAATTAAGTTTCCACCGCGTACTAAGCAGGATTATTTTCATTCTGAACATTATATAGTTTTCAACGAAGCTTTTTATGATCTCAGATTCATTTACAATATCGAGCAACAACTTTGTTCCAGTATGAAAGTATGGAAGACTGCAGAAGCAGAACAAGCTGGGGTTAAATCCCTCACGAGAGAAAATTAAATTTCAAAGATTTATAGGCATTTTCAAACTGCTGAAAACATTCCTGGAAGACTAACCCATAGTAAACTTCGGCACAAACAAGTTGTCTGACATAAAATCCTGAACGTATAGTCGTGTCCATATAATTCGATCTTCCTTTTAGCAGCAATAATAGAAACTGAAATTTCCCAACTAATCGTCCATCTATATATTTGTTCCAATGCAAACATCATTATTGCATTCATCCGTCTCCATCGATGTTCCTCTACCCCATTCAACCTTAAAACCATCTCTCTCGCACTCACTGTCGTACCATCCCTGCACACTCCCAGCCTCACGAGAACCCAACCAACGCGGCTCCAGCTCCAGCTCCAGCTCCAGTCAAAGGAGCCCAGTACACTGCCTACCTCTACTCAGTGCAGGCGCAGGCACGCGGGCGGACGAATCGCATCGATTACCGCGCCCGACCGCGGGCAAACACACTGTACACGCACCGATCATAAACAGAGAAACCCGCTGCTTTGAGCATTCCTGGCGCACCTATGCGCGTTCTCTCTCTCTCTCCCTATCCTTTTTTCGACGCTCTTGCTCTCTCCGTCTGTCTATCTCACGTGCACATGTATATATATACGTGCGTATTCCGGAGGGTCTTGCATGGGTAGTATGTAGGTGGCAGTGGCAGCGTGTGTACTTTGGGCGAACCGATGATTGCTTTGCTGCGCGAGAGGGAAATTGGCGCCGTGCCGTTTGTAAGCGTAAAGCTGGAGCAAGAGAGAGAGAGAGAGAGAGAGAGAGAGAGAGCGAGAGAAAGAGACAGAGAGAGAGAGAGAGATGTTGGGGATGGGTGTGGGATGGGATAGTGGAGGAGATCTTGATTTAGAGATAATCTGGCTGAGGTTTATTCGGGGAATCGTATTAACGTGATTGATCTTGATGTGGGCTTGTAAGTAGGCTGGGATGATAATTGGGGATTAAAATGAGAAGGTTTGTTGAACATGGTTTTTGTATACGATAGTTGGTAACTTACAAGGAAATACCTGAGGTGTGATTTAAGAATTGTAAACCATCCTTAAAATTTACCCTCAAATACAGTTTTTTGTAATATCTCAATAACGAATTGAAATTTTCCGATGAAACCAACGCCAATTTATTTCTTATCAAAATGTGCTTCTTTGGTAATCGCTTTCACTCTGAAGCGTTGCATCCCTTATTTTTTATAAGGGTATATATGACTTTTTTTCGTTTTTTTCTTCAGAATTTTCTTAATTAACCGAAACTTATAAAAAATCACTCTGTTATAAACAATATTGAAATTTAATGTTGAGCAATCCCGGGGTTTTAAAAAAAAATTATATATAGGGGTAACTCCCCTTAACACGAGTTTTCTGACATAGGCCTTAATAATTTACTTAATTTTGTAATTTATTGTAAAAAATGAAAAAAAAAACATAACAAATATATACATACATACTTATACGACCATTTTAGGGATGAAAATCACTATTATACTTCACCCGGAAAATCGGTGAGGTACACCTCGGGTAGTTTCCTTGTTAGAGAAAAGTTGTACTCTTTCAGATGTTTAAGCGTAGGGTGTCGGATCGAACTTTACTGGTGTAACCAGCATATTTCGCATCGATAATTCACAATTTATATAGTTACAGCATAACTGAGGCTGATAATTATTAACTGCTGTGCAGCGAACAGTGGATAACCGAGGTTGTTCTCATTTTTCTGTTATAATTGCTCTGATTTTCCATTAAGGATTTTTCTGTATAAAATCTTTATTTATTGATCTAATTTTATGTAACAAATCAATTGGATTATGTTTTGATACTAATATAAGAAACATGTTTTGATACTAATATTAAGCAGTTACACATAAATATTACTTATTTTGGGACGAATTAGTCACCTAATTTGGAGGACATTTGTATAATCCATAGTATTAATTACTCTAAACATACATAATTGTTAGGTTACGGCAGTTCTTACTCCCTATCTTAGCTCATAAATGGTTTACCGGGGAACCTGAAATAACTTGTAGCAAAACGGAAGTAATCTCACATATACAGGAAATGATTTTCTATTAAATTAATGTTAAGTTATATTGTCGTAGTCGTCTATAAGTATATAACGTAGCTTGATTATAAGTTTTTACACGTTTGATATCATCTAACCTGAAACTGGACCATAGTTGTACCAAACTAATCGGATGTGAATCGAAAGTGATCGAAAGTAAACCAGAACTGATGACTATTTTCAGATTTATTATACATTATAGGATACGTACTTTCACTTATGAATTATTTCCCACTATAAGCGTAACTTTTAACACGAGGGAATCTCATCTTATCTTACATAATTCCACTATTGAACCAACCGAACTACTACGACTCCCAGCAAAAAAAAATCTCCTGCAGCAAGTTTCTCACTTACATAACTCACAGGACTTCTTTATCGACGAGCATAACTCAGGCCCATTAAGATGAGAAAGTAAGCGCTCACAGCCGAACTACAAATGTACCCCTCCTCTCCCCTCCCTCTGCAAAAAAAAACCTGCCTCGTAATCCATACTAACGTGCAGCAGCAGCAGCAGCATCGCGCGCAGTTAACCTTAGAAGCCATTTGTCTATTTCCCTCGCAATTTTTTCCCTTTACCCCGCTGCTTCTCTATCTATATACTTCTTTTTTTCTCCGCGCTCCGCGCGCTTTAGGTATTCGCCGGGTGTGTGACAGTCGCTTTTTCTCGTCGCTCCGCGTTACTCGTTCGTTTCTCATGCGCGCGAGCGAGCGACGTGAAGAATCGTCTTTGTCGCGCTCGTCGTCGGGAGGCAGACGCGCCCGCGCGAGTTCGACTATATACCGACAATAAGACTTGTCGCGTGCGCGCGCAGACGGAGGTGCTCTTTTATGTGCCTTTTGCTGTATACACTGGGTTTCTTTTTAATTTCATGCTCGAGGGCTGTGAAGGGGGTGCGCTTCGTCTTTGTAGGCATTGTGACTGAGTGTTATGCTCTTGAAATGTTAAAAATGATGTGAGTTTGAGATTTTGACGGGGAGTTTTCTAAAATTTTTGTGTGTTGTTTCTTGACTTTGGCTTTGTAGAAATATGAACATTTTGAAGGTTTAGGGCGTTGATTTATAACTAGAGAAAATGTAGACAACGTATTTTACAAAAAATGGCTTGGAATACCTTTTTTGCTTATATAAGTAAAGTAATTATTCTAACTATAAGAATTTATAATATGTCAAAAAGAGAAAGTAATCTATGCCTCAGCGTATAGAATCTTATCTGGGGCCTGCGGCGGCTCAGTCGGTAGAGTGTCGGATTCCCACGCCGGTGATCCGGGTTCGAATCCTAGTCTCTGCCGATTGATACAAGCACCTCTGTAAAAATTACATGTGCTTTGTTTACAAACACACCGCAGACCTCCGTCGTCGATTAGCACCACATGGGAGCACAAACATGGCGACGTTAATAAAAAAAAAAAAAAAAAGAAACTTATCTTATAGTTAGATGAAATATACGTTACAAATCAATCATTGTGTGTTATGTCTTTTGTTGCATTATGGATTATGTTTTCATCTTGGTATTAACTTAGTTTTCTGTTTATAGTTCTAAACCATTATTAATGTTTCATAAACGTTTTTTATAAACGAAAAATAAGCTAGCTGTTTACTAACCCCGTTGCAAATTGTCAGATTTCAGAATACGTCCTACATTTCTAACTTTATACATTACACCACCATGATTCGACACGATGTAGGAAGGTTGTCGCAACGGTGTCTTGGCAATCAAGTAGTATTGCTTTGAACGTTGAAGCAATGCGTTAGCAACGTTGTAAAAAAGTTGAAATGTCTGCATTGGTGGCAATACATTAATTTTAACAACGTTTTAACGTGCCTTCAACATTCTGCAACGCTCCTAGAACGTGTGTACAACGTTTCTGAAAGGTTTCTTAAACGTATTGTAAACGCGTTTTGAAGTAAAGGTGGTCTTTAAGAAGCATATTAGAACGACAAAGGCATATTACCACAACGTTTGAACAACGTACCTATTACATCTGAACCTTACGTGTCTTTAACATTCCTTACACGTTGCAACGTTTAATAGTCACGCAGCTTCATTTCCAAAGCAATATCCTGTCAACCGCCCTACAACGTATTACATCATCTACCCCTTATCACCCAAATACACACCTATCTCACACCAAAACACATACACTACACTTGTACACAGTGCCCCATCCCCCTAAAACCCAATTTCATCCCTGTCCCATTATCCACGCCACCCACGCAGCCAATACATCTCTTCCTCCCTTCCCCCTACCTCGCGAAATATGCTCTACGTCTACTCGCGGGCATAAATCGCGTGAATTATGGATTCGACGCTGCTACCTGCCTGCCTGCCTTCTTTCTTTTCACGCTAAGCATGTCCTGTCAGCGAAAGCATTTTACGGTCGGCGGCGCGCACTATGCTCGCGTAGGTATACGTATATATATATATATATATATATATATATGAAACGACGACGAGGAGGACGCACCTCCTTCTTTATTATCGCGGGCCCAGCCGCGCCGCGCCTGCCTGCCTCGTTTTTTTTTTTACGGCGAGGCGTAAAACACCGCGCCGGCGTGTGTGTACCTACAGTCGAGAGGAGGCCGCGTATGCTTCTTTTTTACTCCGTGCATGCAGCATGCTGCTGCTGCTTTCTTGGTTGGTCTTTTTTTTCAGCTAGCTGAGTGTAGCGTAGCTTGCTTTTTAGGCGTGGATTCTTTTTTTTGGGGGAGGGGGGAGGTAGGTGGTGAGGTATTTTATTTATCTAGGATGCTTTTTTTGGACGTTTCTTTTTGGGTGGGCATTTTTTTTAAGGGCCGAACTCGTCAATAAATGTTTTATCGCGCGTGCCTCGCGGAGCTCGCCGCGCATGGGTGCGCGTGTATGTTTTATGCCTCGGCCGCGCGTGAGGATGGCGAATACGTGATGCTTTGTAAGTGTTACGCGGTTGTGCGTGGAGGGAAGTTTGACGCGGGGTTTATGGCGGAATTTTGCGAAATTTGTACGCGTACGCGATGATGTTAATAAGTTTTATTTTTATTGGGAGAAAGGGAAATGATGTGTTCGGTTCGTTTGTACTTTAGTGTTAGGGGTATATTTTGGGTACACGTTTTATGAGACGCATAAATGAAAAGTGTCTTGGTATTGGATTTTTTATCGTGAACTACATAATGTACTAAAATCTTAATGAATGGAAAGGACCAAAATTAATTTCTGAAGACAATGCATGATTTATTTTTGAGAATCTCTGCTTAGTGATACGGTTTTTATTTTAGTATCTCTGGACTTTAAGGATCTTAGAAACCAAAGTTTATACATAAATTTATGATTTCAATAATTTATTATACATTCGTATTGACTCAATCTTTTATAATCGTTAATGAAACTTTAAATCATCTTGAAGGTAGATCGGTAATGAACTGTTGATACAGAAAACTTTGTCCAGTAGTAAGATACCTTTATATACTAAAAATAGTAATCAACTTTTCATACCGCTAAGAAATTTATTTATTTGTCAAAAAATTGACTCCAAATACATGACGTATTAAAATATAATGAAGGTTATAAAAAGTTTCAAAGATTCGTTATTTGAAATTTATTCCGAGTAACATAACAGTTACTTAAAAATCAAGGCATTTTTGCAACTCGTCTCTCCTATTTAGTAATTTCGTATCCTCACCCCAAACAATATTACATTTCACCCTACATAAATTCCAAGTTTTTCGCCTCCTCGCGCAAAAACGCTCCACGCACATCCGTATAAAGTATACATCTTCGGAAACTAACGCGACGGGCATCAGACGTCTCGCGAAACCTTCCCGACCTCTTCTCTCTCTCTCTCTCACTCGCGTCCCTTACATCCTCATCCACGAGAACCTTTGTACTATATATATAGATACCTACCTAGTACTCGCTAGTATTGGACATGCACGGCGCTCGCCCCCGTAAATTCGCCCTGGTGCGCTCGGTTGACGTGACATCGGCACGCGTCGCGCTTTACCTCCCAAATTTATCGTTCGTTCGCTTCCGTCGCTGTTTCTCTCTCTCTCCCTCTCTCCTCTTTCTTATTGATTCGCCCTCACTGTCTTTTTTTTCGCGAGCCTTGCTCGGCTTGATCGCTGGAAACTACGTTTCTTTTGGTCCGAGGATACATCGGTCACTTGATGCGAGCATGTGACTGTGTGCGTCTGTGTGTGTGTACGTGTATGTGCGCGTATGTATGAGTGTGTGTATGTGTATGTGAGTGTGTCTGCGTATACGTGTGTGTATGTGCGTATGTATATTTATCTGTATGTGCATGGACAAAAATTAGGTAAATTCTGCTTAGTTTATTAAGGTGATGCTAAAGCCACCAGTCACCGACAAATATGAGGAACCACTTTTCTTATTTTATTTTTAATTTTGAGTAAATATCTCTATGAAACGTGATTGTCCTACTCAAAAACAACAACTTTTCAGAGAGATATTTTCTCAAAATTGAATATTGAATGAAAAAAGTGGTTTTATACAATTTATACAACCCTAATTCGGTGAAATTCACTTGACTGAACGTAGTAGATTTTACTTAGGAATTCTATTCCGTGTGTATGTATATGTGTACGTATATGTGTACATTTGTGAGAGCGACTGTGTGCGCGACTGCGTGCGTGTGTGTGTCAGTACAATATTGTGCGTGTGTATGTACATGTGTATGTACATTGTACGTGTGTGTGTGTGTGTGTGTGTGTGTGTGTATGTGTGTGTGTGTACGTGTGTGTGTGTACGTGTGTATGCAGTGCATATGAAATATATGTGTGTATATGTATATATACATGTGTATATATGTATACATGCGTGTGTGTATATGTATGTACGTATGTATGTGAGTGTGTGCGTGAGTGTATGTGAGTCCTTTGAGATCAGTATCCTAATAGTAGGTTGGGGGACGATTGATTGATTGGTTTGGCGTTTTACGATGATTAGAGCTTCTTACGAGTATTGTAGATTCTTGTTTGATTGAAGAGCGATATACGACGTGGAGGTTTGTTTTGGTCTTGTTTTTGTTTGAGCGATTTAAAGAATTACGTTAGTAGGTACTAATAAATTCCTTTTTTTTAATATATATTATTTTTAAACAGATTTGAAGAACAGGTATAATAAGTACGATTGTACATAATTTTTTCTTCTGTGGTATCAATGATACGAATAGTATAAAGAACTTAAGTTAATTCGCAATTACTTATGATCTCTTCAATAAAGCTAAATTGTAGAAATTTATCACTTGTTAACATGTATTTGAGTAAGGTACTTTATAATGTTAAGAAGATTTTTGAAGCACTATATCTTCTTGACAATTATGGTTGTATTCTGAAATTTTAACGGTTCAGAAAGTAATTTGGCTGTTATAATCTATTAGTCTATCAGAATATATTATGAATAAATATTAAAACAGAATTGAAGAGTAATTAGCAATTCGGTATAGTTACCGTAATCTTTGGAACGTTAAGATCGACGATAAACATGTTGGCGGTGTCCATTGAACAACTTACCTGAAACAAACAAAATATGGAAGTTCATTAAAAAACTGTTCTACAATAATTATTTTTAATAAATGACTTATAAATAAGAGGGACGTCGACATTGGTCCAGAAATGAATAATATATTATAATTAAATATATATATTGAACTGTGCAAAAGTAAGACGTACTTTATTGCTAATTCGTATACGTAAGTATACTTATATTAATCCAGAATTATACAAAGTTTATAGCAAATATTTCAATATTACGACAATTGCAATTCGAACAAAGTTAAAAGTCCAGCCTGTACTAATGGCTTTCATATAACTATTGATGTATTTATATTTTATCATAAGTAATTACGTGGCTTGGTGGAAAAATATTTCATGAAATTTAATGATAAATTTTTTAAATATACCTTGGATGATTGGAAAAAATAATAATAATGGAGCATTATATTGAAATTTTTCGAAATGTTGCATGAAGATTTACTAAATATTTAAACAATATTTCACGGAAATATTTCACTGGAATTCCGCATGCTGTACGGAAACATCAGTCAAAAATTTTATTTAAAAAACTATATAGATATCGTTTTTACATATTTGGTATAAATCAAATTATACCATTTTTCCGAAAACAGCATCCATGTATAAACTCGATATTATCCTTTACCAATTACATAACTCACGGAAAACATACACATGGGAATGGTAAGTATAATATAATAATGCAAAAGTATTAATAAATAATTGGTATAAGTCATCTAATACTATTTTTCCACCCAGCCCCTTAATTGTTCATCATCCAATGCATACGATTTAAGACGGAATATTTAAATGTTTCATTAACTATGACCCCTTCACAAACGTAACTAGCATTTCATTCAATCAAACCATATAAACTCTTAGTCACGTTAACACCATACACATCCCCGACACCCTCAACTACACTCATCCATTTATCGCGATAAACCCTTGTTTTTCCTTTCTCACTCGGACAGGTTAAACGAATAAAAAAAAAGAGGAAAGTCTCGCAATATATCGCGCGAGCCCGAAAAGGAAAATCAATTTATCTTCCGAAATAACCATGACAATTGCAAAAGAAGTTTTCTGGCAGCTCTGACTCTCCCCCCTCTCTCTCTCTCTCTCCCTTTGACTCCCAACTCCAATTTCACGCCGTTCGTCGAACTCGACGTGCAACAAATTCGAGGCGATCATTGGTATGCGGTCGGCGAAGCCGTTCATCCTCTCCCCGAAACGTCTTTCGTCGGGCGCGCGGAGCGCACGGCGCCTGACTACCTATCCGAGGCCAGACACGCGTACATTTTTCGCTCCTTCGCTCTCTGTCTCGCTCTTTGATACCGCCAACCAGACAGTTTGGCTGCTAGACTTTGGCGACGGTTTCTTCTTTTTTTTTGCCCTTGACTGCTGATTATACCATTTCTTTACTTTTTCGTTTTTCGTTTTCAGGAATGGAGGTTTTTGTTGAATTTTCGGAATTTGTTTTATATGGAGATTCTAGTAGGTGATAGATGTTAGCAAGAATTTTGTATCTGGATACATTCAAAGTTGCATAAAGTCTATTTAGACACTTAAAAAGTTATGAGTTAAAAAGTTTTATGTTTGCAATAGTTTTTTTTTTGCAAGGTTACAGGAAGGTTGCAGAATGATCTTAGACAACGCTTTCTGAAAATACAAGAAAGGTACATATATTTTTTTACCTATAAAAGAAGTATCCATATCCGTTTTCAAATTTTAAAAATCCAAGAACTAATGAAAATGGATAAATGAAATAAATCTATGTACATGCTTTAGTAAACCGATGTTCAGTGAAACTCCAAGAATATAATTTTTATAATAATTTTTAGAAATTTTGAATATTAGACCATCTTGTGTATACGTCAGTTTGAATTTTTAAAAAATAATTTCAGTCTCAAATAACTGTTAGATAATAATTTTCATAAGAATTTAAAAATATGTAGAATTTATGTATCATATTCGATGCGCAATGTTGAATTTCAAAAACTTGACTTTAAATTCGTGATCAACGATCTATATAACTCCTAGACAATGATTTTTATGCAAGTTTTTTAAGATTTTAAAGTTTTAACCCTCATATTGGATCCATTAATTTAAATTTTAAAAGTTTTACTTCGAATTCGTAATCAGTGATACAAAAAAATCTGGATCAAAGCGCGTTCTGAGTAAAATCTACATGATTATCATGTAAAAAGTTAAGGGGATGTCCGAGCCCCACTCCCATGACTGTCCGATCTACTTTGTATTTCCAATGGTTTGTAAAAACTACAAGTCCGACTGACTTTATCTTGTACTGATCGGTTCATTATAGTAGGCACTACAGGGCTCAACCCAGAATCTTACTGTAAAATAACATTATTATTAAAAAGTTATTAGTTAAAGTTTGGTAGGATTACAATTTTGAGGTTAGCTTTCAATGCGTAAAAATTCTATTGTATTTTCAATTAATTAGAAAAATAGCTCATCAGACCAACTTTATCTTGCATGCAAAAGCTTATATTATAAAAAAACACTATAGAGCTCTGCACTTGATTTTCCCCTACATTATATACTTTAAAAGTAACCATTAAAAGAAAAGAACACGATTCTAGCTCCGGCAGCCTCTTTTCGATACTCCAAAGTTTCACCCGTTACGCAAAAAAAGGTTTTTCGTAACAGTAGTCATAAAGTACTCAAGTACCACCGTAAAAATTTCAAAGTATCCCTACACCTCATATCCCCTCCAAAGATACCCACTTTTCTCCACATCTCCAATAACTGACAAATTTCCCACCCCCTTCTCTCCCGCCGTTATTCCCAGGATTTCTTCAGCCCAGCATTCGACAGCTCATTACCCACAAACAAAAACTGTCTATCCGACGAATAAAACTCGGCGGAATCGAACGTCGGTCGGTCCGCGCGAAAAGAAAACTGACACGGCGAGAGGAGTCAAGACTCGGCACTTTCTCGCGCGCACGCGCGCACGGGGGGCAAAGTGCCGATCGCAGACGTTCGTTAGGTTTTCTTTCAGCCGCCCTTCATTTGGCGGACGCTGCAGTTTTGGATGAAGAGGGAAAGAGAGAAGATAAACCTTGGACGGAGGAAAATGGAATTATATGGCTTGTTTTCGGGCTTAGTTGGAAGTTTGATAACGAGAGGAGAGGTTATGATTAGGAACTTTAGGAGGGTCTTAATGGGTTTATAAGACGGGGAGGATGGTTTTTTGCGCTGAGTATTTGGGATGGGAGAGTTGAGGGTTTGAGATGTGCGCTTTTTCATTGAGAGTCGAAGGATTTTTGTGTCTGAACATTACTTTATTTCTGTTGAATTGAATCATTAAGGTAAACTTTCAGTATTTTTTAGTGAACAGGTAACGAAAAGTTTATTATGGTTTTGTTATAAATATTTTAAAACTTGCTGATTATTAGATTTATAAGAAAAATCCACGAAGTTGAAAAACAATGTTTATTAACATTTTGATAGCATATATAATAAAAATTTTAAACGAGTTACTCTTTTTCTTATAGAAGATATTCAATTGCAATCAATATTTCTTCCGTCATCTTTTTTTATTATAAAATCTACTTTTCTTCTGAATAAGAGTAAAATAGTGGATTAATGACGCTAAACGCATTAAGGGTACTTCTATTATTATCTTTCATATGGTATATCAATTTAAGATACAAAAAATTGTTTGATTTCACCAGAATTCCTAAAATAAAATAACATGATTACATTCTAACTAATCTAAATACTACAACATTTGATAAAATGCGAAATAAAAAAGCTTTTTTTAAGTTTTTATTTTCAAACAAATTTAATAAACGTAGCGAAACTATTCCGCGTACTAAAATCTTGTTATAAAGGTATTAACAAGCACAGTCAGCGATAGACCGCGCGAAAAGCTTTTTCAAAAAGAGCGACAACGGCTGCACGCATACGTTTTGCGGAATATGCATGATTCGGTCCGAATTTGTACGCACAAATTTAATCAACGAATTCAATTTTTTGAAACCTTTGTGCGCGTTTGTCTCTACACGGTGTAACTCGCGCGTTGTACATATGAAATCGCAAATGTGAATACTTTCATGTCAAACCTCGCCACGCTAATTAAATTTATTCGGAATTGAAAGCTGCAGTTTCTAACATGTGCAGAGCGAACGTGAATCAATTGAATTATATTTTTGGTAAAAATCTCATAGCCGAATTTAATATGAAAATTTCTTTTACAAAATATTTTGCGAATTTATATTGAAAGAGAAAAATGAACTATTTTCGAAATGCTATTTTTTGCGTTAATTTTGGATTTTGTACGAATTCACGAATCAAATATTAAAAGGGAAAATTCAATTTGGTACATTTTACGAATAAAATAGCCCGTGTATTTGATGCAACGAGATAGCCCATTAGAAATTCACGGAAAATAATATTTCAAGTTGTATAAACATGAAGGACGAATTTTCTGGTATAAAATTTTACTGTAAAAGTTAAAAATCATTTTTAAGCATCCACTTTTAAGTATTTTAAGTAATTATCATATGACTGTAAATATTTTTGGCATTTGTTATGATATAAGATGTCGGGATCAATGTTTGGGTCTTCATTGAATGTTGACTTTAAATTATTTTTAGGTAATTCCTACTTTAAAAACTCAACTTTTGAGATAAAGTAATTTTACTACTTTTTTATTTTATTATCAGTTAGTCGTATATTAGTCGGTATTCTATCTAAATAAAACAATCCACAAAAGAAATTTTCTTTGCAAATGTGATGTGTTTGCCCGTTATTTAATCTAAATAGTGATGTTTAATTAATCCTATTATTGCATAATGTTGTGCAAGTAAGTTTAAATTTCAACTGAATACGTATTTTTAAATTTATATGTATATAACTATTCACTTTTCGGTCGGTAAAAATCAAGGCGGGAAATTCAAGTTTTTAATTATCTTCCAAACCTCCTTTATTCTAATTATAAAACAAAAAGTATTTACTTAAGAGAAATGAGGCAAAAATTCTTTTTAGCTCGTAGAGACAAATAGATTCATTTTCATATTAATATAATACCCAACAATAGAGTCTACTTTCTTAAATAAATTTGGCATCGTGTCTCGAATATGCCCGGACAAAACAATCATAGCATAGAAATTTTTAGTTGTCGCCTTTACTGCTAGGTGGAAACCTCTTTGACGCACAACAACTATACCTGTAGATTTCATATATTCACCTGACTTTCTTTGCTATGTTTGGGTAATATTTTGCTCCATATGCGTCTTATGCCTCGTCTTCACTGGCTCTTTAATATAGTCTCGATTTAGCTTTCAATATAAAATAACATTACAGTGATAATTGCTAGTAAATTTTAAAGAATTCTATTGTGTAGAGATTTATTTCTTCTATTTTTTTTATACTAAAATAGTTTTGTTTTTCTAAACACCATAAATGTTATTCGAATTTGAAAGTTAAAGCGGGACTCAAAACTGCCAGTTAAGACGAGGTATTACGAAGGATGTATATCCTATCTGAGGAGACCAACGTAAATTCCCTGATCGAAACGCATTTCCCTCTCAATTTAAAATTTCAAATAATAATTCTTCATATTTATTGTCATTAGTTTCTGTTTAATTATTTTTGACCATATCTTCCCTACAACAAGACTTTTTGTTCCTTATACTCGTTATGTAAGGCACTTGAGGCTGGATACATACAGTCCACCTTACTTGAGAAATCAGGCAAAACTGCTTTTTAGCTCGTGGGGACAAATAGATTAATTTTCATATCAAAAAAACTTAACATTTCAACAAATACAACTAAGCCACTCTTCTTCATATGTAGCAGTATAACTCGCGTCACATTTCATCCACAGCTGCAGCGTATGATGTGACGCGGACTGTTGCGGTACTCCGCGAGCCGTATAATATATTCGAGGTGACGAGGCGTGTCGATGACGGACAGACAGCGGCTGTGCAGCGCCGATAGCGCGATGGTCCGTGTCCTCCTCCTCCCTCCCTCCCGCTTCCATGGTCAGCTGATCTCCCACTCTCTCTCTCTCTCTCCCTCACTCGCGCTTTCCTATATATTTCTCGCTCGGATGCGTACGCGAGGTGCGCGCGCGCGCGCGTGTGTGTGTGTGTGTGTGTGTGTGTCTCTGTGTGTGTATATGTGTGTGAGTGTGTGTGAGTGTATGTATCTATGTGTGTGTGCGCAACGATTTTGCACACATTTAACACGGGGTTGTGGGGATTTGCACGATTAGATGCTCGCGGGTGCGTGAAAATAGGAAAGAGATCGTCCGCTGAGTAGAATGTGTGCATACGCGTTTGGAAAACGAACCTGTTAGAGAGTTTGATGTGTCTCGTGATATTGAGGTGAATTTAGTAAGTAAGATTTTTTCAGAACCTGTGTTTGACTCTGTCAGTCATACACGGAGAGAATGTAAAAATAGAAATATAACGGTAATAACGGTTAAATCGATTCGAATTGTTGGAAATGTAATGTAAAATCTCAAGACACTTAACTATAAACGCAGTACATTGGTCCTGTGTGTAAGTGCGTATATGTGAGCCTTATATGTATGTATTTGTGCGAACCTTTTCAATGTCGCTGTTGTTTACCTTATTCAGTCGCAATGTACACGCCGAGTAGCGAGCATCTTCTGTATATTATATAAGCTATCTTTTGTTCTGTATAATTTGATATTAATAAAGATGCATTAAAATTAACAGGTTATGGGCCCAGAGTTTCAATAAAAATTGAAGTGCAGTGAAAGTTTTTATTTAACATAGAAAAATGTTATCCACTGGTACACAACATATAGAAAAACTAACCGAAGGAAATTATGAAACATGGAAGCTTCAAATGAGAAGTATGTTAGTGTACAATAATTTGTGGAGTTATGTTAGTGGAACTAACACGAATCACCATGCAGAACATTAGGATTATATTCGTATAATAATTACATATGTACATATATGTATATGTGCATATACATATATGATTCTGTATATATTAACATTGTTTCTTTTAACGGAACAGATAACAGTCTTAGCCTTAGAAATTTGAAAATTTCTTGTAGATTGATCTCGTAGAAATTATTGGTTTAGTTGTTAATGTTTTCTACTTTGCCTAAGAACTTAACCTGAAAATATGCCATACGAAAATAGTACAAAGAGTTTAATTCGAAATTATAACCAACAAAAGCTTACAATGCAATTAACAGCTTCACCACACATATTATCACTTTTTTTCATTTATATATCAGTTTTTAGGAATTATCTCTCTGGGACGAAGACAATTCAGAAAAATATTTTCTGAAAATTAAAATATAAATGAAAAAAGGTGGCTGCCTGTAGTTAACGGTATATCACTTAATCCATAGAAATATAAAATGGATAGATTAGTTAAACATGTCGTATACGATAATTCTTACCGCACTAGCTGAGGCACTGAGTTGTAAAACAATAGAGGAAAATGCGATGACGAAAAGACACAAGAAGTAGTGGTAAAACATTTTCGGGATTTTACTTTCCTTGTATTTAGCATGAATAAATATCTAAAGGATCAGAAAATAGAGAAGAATTAATATTTTTGACAAATGTTTGGAATACAGTACCTTAGTAGACAAATAATACAATAATTATTAATAAACTTATTTATTAATAATTTATTGAAAAAAGAAATATTTAATTTTCATAAACAGCAATTTTGGTCTATTACCTAGAATTTTTACAAATTTTTCAACGATAAATAAATAAACATCAACATAGCATTTTTATGACTCATATAAATTAAAAATCTTGAATCTCATTATTCATAAAGAAACATTGATATAAATTTCGAAAAAAATTCAAATTTACCCAAAACTTTGTTATCTTTAAATACGAATAATCAAACTCGCTATTTATACAGTATCACACAGAAAACTTTGGTTTGCTTAATAATTAGTTATCGCGCTCAGATAACGTTATCTCAACTTTCTCAAGTAAAAGAATGCGCCTCGCATACCGATAAGGCGTCCGCGCGTAGATCTAAAAACTCTTCATTTGCATACGTCATAACTAATGCGCGACCTTGGCTCGCTCGTGTAAGCATCTAAAATCACAAGCCTCCGTGGCGCAATGGCTAGCGCGTTCGGCTGTTAACCGAAAGGTTGGTGGTTCGAGCCCACCCGGGGGCGATTCTTTTTTCTTTTTTTTCCAAACACTTGCATACATGCCTATTTTTCATATTTTGTTGTTATGTAAAAATTTATTGTCTAATAGACATTGTTCGTAAGATATTTGAGGACTTTTCCTTTTAGACGATTTATAACACACATAGATAATATACACGTACACACATACACATAGACACATACCTACTTACACACATATATACACACACACACGCAGATCCACACATACAAACACAGATACACACACGCACACACAGATACACACATGCAAACACATGCTCACACAAACACACATGCACACACACATACATACAGTGGTAAAATAATTTTTTAAAAAAAGTGTAAAAAAAGTGTTAAAAATTGTGAATAAATGTATAAGGGTGTGTGATTTTTAACATTATATATATAATTTTACCCCTTTTTAACACTCTTATTTATCACTACTTTACACCATTTACTTTAGTTTTTACTGTTTCTGGCATTTTTAAACAATTTTTTTACCGTTTTAAAACTATTTTACACTTTTCTACACTTTATTGCCCTTTCTTATCTTAACTAACAATTTTTTTACTATTTTTCAGCGGAGTATGATATATCTTCAAATAACTGGTAAAAAAATATATATCAAATGATTAATTTTTGCACACACGAATCAGTTATACACCACGTGCGTGTGGGCTAAACATTCAAAATTTATAAGAATTAAAAAATCATAAACCCTCGCACTATTCATTTTCCACACAACTTCCCAAAACAGCAGCCCAAATACGCCGCTTCACATCGACCCTACACTCCACCTCTCTCGCAAAACCCCTCCAAGAAACATCACCCTCTCTCCCTCTCCATTAAAAAAACAAAAAGGACCAACAAACTCACCCCGATACCGTATCTTCAATATTTTAATACCATATACCGCCAAACACACTGGTCAGCGTGTGCGCGCTTGTGTATATAATGGATAGCCGGAGGGTCTCTCCGCTGTATATAGCGCTCATATAACGAAGCTGTCCGCGTGATGGATGAGGGCCTACCGGTGCCGACGTGGACTCGTCGCCGTAGGAGGAGGAAACGAGATCGCGACGACTGACGACCGTACGTGACTCGAGCTTGGGTGTGTAGAAGGTGTATAGAAAGGGTGGTGAGGGTAGTGAGAGTGCGAGGGTTATTAGAGAGGTGTGATGCGGGCTTGCGGGGGGTGAGGTTTGTTATTGTTGGTGCTTTTGGAGGGGGGCTGTGAAAAGTGACGGGTCGAATTGCGTCTTATTTGCGAATTAGCTGTGTGTGAGCGGAAGTTGAATGTAATTGAACATCGAATTGTGATTCCTGCGTTTCAAACACTTATATTGACTGTAATACTTGTAAAAAATTCAGTGGTATACGTTGAACTGTACTTTACTTACTTTGAGATAAATGAACATACAAAGTATAAATGTTACGTCAAAAACAATTCTTAGCTTTTAAATGTTGTATGTATCGGCAATATATTCATGCAAATTAATAATATCGAATGTATATATATATATATATATATATATATATATATATATATATATATATATATATATATATATATATATATATATATATATATATATATATATATATATATATATTTTTTTTTTTTTTTTTTAATTCTATTTTACAAAGAAATTAGTCAGGAAACAAATTGCGTGAATAATAATAATACTACACTAATTTTTATTTTGTGTGTACATCTATAAAGTTTTTGAGCTTAAAAATAATACAACAAACTCACGCAAAATTTATGCTATAATTTTTTCAGCGTCTAATTAAACACTTTTATACTTGGTCAGTTAATATTTTATACTTAGCTAAGCATTGTGATCTAGTGTGAAAGAAGTATGCTACCTAAAAAAAGGACAAAATAACGGCCGTCAGAAACAGCGTGACTTTTTCTGCATTTTCAGTTTTCATCATTTTTATCCTTTCATAAATCATAACTCTAATTATTTAATCATATAAGTATTTCTTGGAAAAATAGATAAATCGAACAAAAATTGACATTTTTTGTGGATACAGCTGTACAATTAAATTAATTGAATTAATACATTTTGTTGGATGTTAAAACATTATGTACTCGGTAGATCGTGATTTAAAAATAGGTAAGAAATCAGTTTGTTTGCTTATTACTTAGGTTCATTTAATTTAAAATAATAAAAACGCAATGTTATTCTAGTATATTGCTAATACCTACTTTAATTTCAGCATTGCAAAAAAATCACAAAATTCAAACACGAATAAAGTCATCGTTTTATTTTGTTGATAGTTAAAAGTTCCAAATAACTAACCATCTACGTACTACGCGCATGAATATCACCACAACTCGAGTGCACTCTCCAACAAACCACTTAAAATCTAATACAATACCACGGTCTACTCCCATCGCGTGCCTATTTGATACCTCAATACTTCGCGCACAACGCAACAATATTTACCTCGTTGAGTTTCGCTTTTAGTCCGCTAAAAGCAGCGTGCGCGAGGCCCCAGAACCGCCCTTATACTCGTAACCGCGCGATTTCGCGAAAATATCAGGGAGATATTACATGGACGATAATTCGGACTGAAAATTACCCATGGCGTGGTGTACATACACGCGCAAGCGCACGCGATATATTGTTTATCTATTCCATTACCGATGGCCTCTCTCTCTCTCTCGCTTCGTGATAATGAAAATTCCCACGGCGCACGAACGCGAAAGCAAACAATCGTACGGTTGCGCAGTGTGTATGCATAGCTGCGTGTGCATTTGTAATGCATATATATATATTGCTTTGATCTTTAGTGGGGAGAGTGCAACTGATATTCGGATCGTATAATTATTTTTGTACATACGTACTGCCGGCTTTGACTATTGCGATAACATGGTGTTAATTGGGATTGGAGTGTTTGTTATTGAGGTTGTGTTTATATTTATTTGAATTTTGATTGTAGTATGTGTGTACGGCTACTTAGTATAATTACGACGACTATAATGTATTAGATATTGTAATTATATTAATGAGAATTTAATCGTATTTTATGAATATGGTGCAATCATTTTAAAATGTAAAATATCGAACTATCAAATACTATCAGTTATGTAATAACGAATTATTTTCATTATATACTAAATTACAAAATGTTTATGAATTATTCATCTTTAATTTCGTTACATATTTTTATAAAAATGTAAATATTTTAATTAATGTATTTTAATTATTATTATGATATAGTAATTAAATTATTTGATTAAAAAATTTGTATGAGAACGTTATATAGGAGAAAAGAATATAATATTTTATGCTACATTAACGAAGAAAATTTAAATTATAAAATCGTTATGAGATATATGCTAAACCGTCATTCTCAAAAAAGGTAAAACTCTCTTTTGAAGAAAAAGAAAAATCTCTGTAAACTCCTAAAAACGTAAACATATAAAATAATGCTAAAAATTCATTTTTGCTTATTTTTCAAGAAACCCTTCTATTTTAGGTAAAATGTAAAATCATTATGCGTTTCAGGAGCTACTACCCATTTTCAAATTTTGATGGTCCAGTTCACACTCGGTCGACCCATTACCACGAACACAAAATCAACTACACTACATCTACTCAACAATAACAACTGATTCCGTTCCCATCCCACTCCCAAATTACTATACCATTCTCCACTTCTTCTTCAAAAGCACCCGAAGCCCATCCCAAACACAGATGAAGAAAGCGCAAAAATAGAAGTAAACCTCGAAGCGCGCGTATTTTTTTTTTCATCTCATTACGCAGCTTTGGGGCGCGCGCGCGCGCAAATATTCTCGTATTCTGAGTACGCGAGGAACCGGATATTACTCGTGTAGCGCCGGCGAGTTGGAATTTAAAATATTTTACAGTTCCGCGAGCGCGCCCTTCAAAGGGAATATCAAATTACACTACTTTTGACACGTGTAAAAATGAATCCCCATAACCTCTTTAAACAGGTATGATCATATCAGTCCCTACAGGAGTAAACTTGGCTGGCTTGATCTTGAGGGAAGATGGGCGTATTTTGTGACGGTACAACTATACAAAGTTATTAACATGGGTTAGCACACGTATCTTGCTGCCCTTTTTAAAAAAAACCAGGCTCGGACCTCTAGTAGGACTGATTCTAGGAAGTTCTCGATTCCATCGTCGCGTACCGATACAGGGTTGAAATCTTTTCAATCTCAAGGTGTGCGCCTATGGAATACGATCGCTCGACGTATTAAGCATTTGCCCTCACTAGGCAGATTTAAAGCGGCAATTCGTGACTATTTGCTATGTAAGTCCAGGGACATGGACCATGTATATATAATTTAGAATGACGTTAATCATACGAATGTTGACTATAATAAAAATTAAAGTTTGATAGTCACAAAAAAAATGTATTATCCGTAATGATGAGAATATGTGATAATTGTAATGACGCGATTGATGTACGACAAATATAATATTGTGCAATATATGTAAGTTAATGACGAGCAATGACGAACTGTGATATGATTGACTATCCTAATGATCTTTGTAAATATGAATACTTATTGAATGTAGTTTTATTGTTTTTGTCTTGCACAGAATTAACATCTAATCTAATCTAATCTAATCTAAACAATTAATTTTATCTCATTCATCAAATTACTTTATTAATAAAATATTATTTTGATCCATTAATTAGTGTTGTCACATACTAATGAAAATTTGTTATAAAGCAAATATTTTATATATTCAGTGGTATAAGCGATATATGAGCATGGGATCTAACAGACGCCACATCGCTAGTTACGTGACTAAATTTCAGGCCGGTAGTAAAGGATTAATAGTCACAAGTCTAAAAATTGGTTTATCTAATCTCAAAATGATCACTCGTTTTCAGGTTAACAATCAAGTAATATACGATAAAGCATGAATTAAAATTTTAATTTGAGAATTATTAATTTAATTTTTCTTAATTGGAAGAGGTTGTTATTACTTTAGATTTAGGCTTGTTCAGCAGAAGCTAACTAATAACAGAATAAAGATTAAGGAAACAAAAAAGGTCGCAATTCAATCTTACAATTCATCCACAGTGCCACTTATTCAACCACTTAAACCCCCTAAAAAAAGACAAGTAAAACTTCGTTCAATTCCCAAGACCCTCGACCTTTTTAATATTCCCTACTAAAACAACTACCGCGTAAGCCCATTACCCTCTAAAAAACCCTCCGCGTATTTACACACTTCGACCCATTTATTTTTTTGTCTGTATATCGTCTCTCTCATACTTATACACACATTCAGCATCGCGTCAAAAACATTTTTTGTCCAACGCGATTTTGAGCAAATTTCGTTGCGTAATTGTACGACTACTTGCTCAGACCGATAATTAATTTTCGCGCAGAGGTGAATTACGCGAAAATTGCCGCTCGAATTTCACGCGTTCATCAAGCGTATTAATTTCCTCGAGCATTCTTCTTTTACGAGATAAAAGAGAGAGAGAAAGAGAGAGAGAGAGAGGGGGGAGTGAGAGTAAGAATGAATTGGCATATCGAGTTACAAAGGGTTTCCGGAAATGAAGCTTTGTGTAAGGTATATTTTCAAATGACTCTTTTGTTGTTGTTATTATCGGGAAGGCTTTTGACTAAGGATTTAATGCGTGAAAAGAATTTTTGTGCAGTGAAAGGAAAAATTCTGCGAATTAGTGGATTATTAATTCAATCGCGTATATTTTGAAGTACGTTCGTAATATACTAGGTATTTTTTAATGTATGGTGAATTTTTAGACAATGAAATGTGCGATCAAATATATTTCATTTACATGAATGAATTAACTAAGAGCTTAATTAAATAAAAGTGTAATCTGATTATTTGCGTTTCAGTGTAAATATAGGAATTTCACATAAAATAATAATTAATTCTTCAACAAATTGAAAATTTCGTTAATCCTCGAATATTAAACATTGTATTAAATCATCTCTAATCCTCATATCTTTGATATTTAACAAAACGAAATTTTTTAATTTAATAAAGAAATTTTAATTATTAGTCATTAATTTGCGTACTCTTATTGTTTATCATTTGGTATAAGTGAACATTCTAATGGAAACTTAATATAGTGAGTTTTTTTTAATAATTTACACACTATCTAACTATAATAGTAACGATATATTCAATCAATACAATTAATTGCGATAGTTAATATTAATAAATAGTATTCTACTTTCGTTGATTAATAATAACAAAAATTTACATTTATTATAACTAGAGAAGATATCTAATATTCATCTAATTCAGTGAATTACAATATTTACTTATAATATTTCAAAGTAACTTTTTTTAATGAATAACGAAATGTGATTATACAATATATTTTCTGTAACTAATAAAGTTTTTATAATGATTGTAGCAATATCTTACGTGAAATTTAATTAGAAAAAATTCTTAGTAATAAATTTATCAAACAAGTGCAAAACAAAAACAATTTCGTAATTTGTTTAAGATGTATTTACTTGAATCGACATGTATAACCTATTACGTAAACATAAAAAAACGGAAATGAATTTCTTAGAAACTTTATAATAATATTTTGTTCGCCATTAACAATTTCACCCGAACACTGGTATCCCCTTGCACTCTCCCCACCCACAACGAAAAAAAGTCCAAGGCAGCGCAAAAAAATAGGAAAAAAAATCGCCACCTAACGGGAGTTAGCTCCCGTTCCAGCGTCGGAAAATTTTCGTCCCGCTGCCGCGTTCGCACATTTTTTTTCCAAGCGAAAAGTCGAGTTGTACTTCCGCTCCCGCGGACCAGTTCAAAGCGCGGTTGCCGAGTATATTTATTCCATTTGCACGAGATGCAGCTTGTATAGTTCCGAGCTTGCGGCGTTCCTTTTTTTCTGCTGAACTGTACTCCCTTTTCCTCTCGTTACTTTGGACTTTGCTGGCGTTGCTGGGGATTTTTTTCGCGAACGGAGTGGGTATGATCGGTAAGGTTTTTTTTTGCAAGATGCTTGTTTGGGTATGGAGTATCATTTTGGAGCTTTGAATTATTTATTGTTAATTTTGTAAAGTATTTTTGATTCGTTTGGTTGTGATTGCTAAGTTTTTGGTGGATATATTGTGATTCTAATTGGATTTGAAAACTGAACTATCACATATGGATCAGTGGTCAAAGATAGATTTTATTTATGTTTAAAACGATTTCTTATTAACAAATGATAGATTTTTGCAAGTAAAAAAAAAAGAAACAATTCTATAATATTTATTGCCGAAGTGTAATTATTCATAAACAAATAATTTATATCTTAAAATATTAAGCACCTTTTTAGCAGTATAACTACTACGTAGCTAATACTTATAAAAAAGTTTTGTATACTTAAAATTATAAAAAAAATTGTTTTGTTAAAATAATTTTTCACAAAATCTATAAAAAACTACTGCGAAAAGGCGTATTCTTTTTTACAATGAGAATCTCGATACGAATTAAAAATTGTTAGATTTTTTTATGCACAATTCTACAAATATTTATATGTAATTTGAACGGAACCATTGTTTTATAGTCATATACAACAAAAATCAGCTTGAAGACAACTTATGAAATCCCTAAATTATGTTTTTCAAAACACATATTTGTAAAAGCCCAATAATCGTCGCCACTTATCATTAAAGCAAACCTCATTTTCGCAAATATTTTCAAAAAATAAGACTCACAATTAATATTATTAATATTATTAATTATATTATATTATTTTTATTATTCTATTAATAAAATCACTACTTTTTCTCTACCATTCCCGATCTTCAATACAAACTTCTAAATCTCAAAAAAACACAAACCAAACTAAAAAAAAAGAACATCTCGTCATTTCTCCCGCTATTTCAACTCCAACCCAACCTCTCGCCACTACACGCTCAAAAGAATCGCAATTCCAATTTCCTCCCCGCGCAGCCAAAACCCTACACTCCGCTAAAAAAAAAAAGAAAGAAAGAAAGAAAGAAAGCGCAAAAAAAGCGCGCAGAATCTCCACCCACACCCCACCGTCTCCTTACACCGCCCACTTTTTCATCACGTTACAGCCCTTCCTCCTCCTGCGCTACTGCTGCACCATTGACTTTTCTCCCCGCGTCAAACGTGCGAGAGAGAGAGAGAGAGATATGCGACTCGCAGCGTAGCGAGCTTGCGACAAAAGGAAACGACGAGTCTCGAGGCTCCGGCTCCACCTCATTACGCAATACATGGTTTCGCATTTCTCTCGTGTATATATAGAGAGCGGCCGACGTCGCCGGCAGCAAATCTGATTGCGCAAGCGGAGCTGGAGCGGAGCGAAGCAGAGCGAAGCAGAGCGAAGCAGAGCTCTGAAAGCCAAGAAGAGACAAAATGTCGCCGAGACGGCGACGACGACGGCGAGGTTGAACTGACGATCCGCTAGACCCTTATTTCCTTCCTTCCTTCGGGTGCAGTATCTTTGTGTGTTGCTGTCTCTGTCGGTTGGTATATGAGGAATCAGAGGTGAAGTAGATTTAATATTGGTTGTGCGTTGCGCGGTAGTTTGGGGTACTGACAAAAGTCGGTCATTACGTTGAAAGGGGTGTCAGAGTCAATTGAATATCCCGCCTTCATTTTTACCGACTGAACGATAAGTAATTATAGTCTAATTAAAGATATAGAATATGTTATGTAAAACCAAGGCAGCATTGCAATTTCTTAGATAATATTGCGTTATTGTACAAAATTTGAAGTACATATGTTAACGCTTCTACGAATGCTATTTGAACATAATCTCCAGGCTGAAATAACGAGATTTCGTTCGAATGGTATTGGTCGGTATATTCAATTATTTGTTTGAAAAAGAATCTAAAACGGACAATAAATTTTTTGATTTCATATAATTCAGTCTATATAATTACAATCAACAATTACCAATTTGTCAATCGGTAAGGTTTAAGAAGATTGAAATACCGACCCGATTTTACCTATCCTACTTTACCGACATTAAGAATTTATATTTCTATTCCAGTATTATACAAATCTTTCTAGGAATAGAGATTTCATTATTAACTGTAGAAGAAAAATACTTGTTATAAATTTGGAGGACACTAAATATGTACCGCTTTTTCTAGGAATCTTTATTCAATATTCGCAGGGGAAAAATCATAAAATTGAAAAGGTGGTGAGGTAGGAATCGGGCCGATAATTCACAGGAACTTAAGGCGGCAATATCAACATTTAAATTGGCTTTGGTACACCCGTACAATAAATGAAGTCAGTCCGCAATACATAATGATTTCACGAACATCTCCGCGAAATATCTAGTAAATAGAAACAAATATCAATCAGAATTTCACCACCAAACCCACGAAAATGCTTCACAGTACCCACAAAGCTCTCTCTTCCCGCGCGCCCGCGAAAAGACAACGAAAGAGAGAGACACAAGCAAAACGAAAAACGATCAGAGGGCAATCTGAGGCTTTCATCAATCAGCGCGCGACCCCACGGGGAGAAAGTTCACGAACTTTGCCCCGCCGATTGCAGCAGCTCGCGCGGAAATCATATTAATGCGCGAGAGGTAAGTTAGTCGGGTATGTGTGTGTGTGCATGTATGTTTGTGTGTGTGTGCGTGTGTATGTGTGTGTGTGTGCAGGGTTTCCTTCGAGTTGTTGCTTGAGATACGGCCTTGATTGAAGTTGAGAATTGTAGAGGAGTGAGAGGGTATCGAAATTTCGGGAAACCTTATGAGGAGTTACCCCGAATTTTTACTGGATGTAGGTAAGAGGAGAAGGGTAGGCAGTTGATGGACTGTTATTTAGATGCGTGGAATTATTGCTGGGATTGAATTTTGAACTTTGAAGGTGGTTCTTTTGTGAACGGAATGTTTGAAGGTTTTGAAAGAGCATTCAAGTATTTTGTTCTTGCGACATTTCTATTGAGGGTGCAAAGTCCATTAAAAATTCAAATTTCGCGCTTTCAATTGTATCGACCGAAAATGAATGATTGACTGTAATTATATGAATACGTGATTTTGTCGATTGAAACTTCGTACAAAGATACATTATTACTCAATGACTTGTAAGTGAGTTTCTGTTGTGTATAAATATAATTCTTTGGTTTATTAAGTAAATAATGTCAGGTTTGGTCGATAATTCAGGTAATTTACCTTTAAATCTTCTTAATAAGTTTAATAAAAATATCGCTTCTATATTTGTGTAAAAATTGACACTAAAAATTTGCATACAAATCAATTTTTCCTTTTTTATTCGTAATTCAAATCTTTAATACATAATATTTATACTCTTTTCATTACATAGTATATTATATGATAAGTCTTTTGAATTATCGATAACCTAATATAATTTTTACAAATTTGGTTTCCTTACGTCTGCTAACATTTAATATACTCAATATTAATTTAAAGGTTGGCAACCTATCATATAATTTTACAGGAGGTTATCTATGAATTGTACGAGCAATATATACATGTATATATTGAAAGTACCTGCTAATTGTTACTTCATAATAGACTGAAAAGGGAATATATTTGACTTAAGAAATGGCATCTTCTAGCAATAAATTTGCTTACTTAACTATTAAGTCACGACGAAATGTATTTATACATAATGTATTGCATTAAGTATAAGATTTTCTTGTTTCAGTGTATCAGTATTTTGCTGTGCGAGTCGCTTTGCATAGAAAATATTTTCATTATTCATCCGATGTTCAAGATGATCCACTCTTGTTATTTTTGGCATATGTAAATGCGGACAGCTCTGAATAATTCTGTTATTCAAATTAACTGTACCTACATTATTCTTTGACGTACAGCGATGTATTCAGAATGAGATGTTTTTAGAAGAAAAATAGAAATAATCAAGTAAAAATGATTGGAAAGAAAATCTCGCAACGTGAATTTTCCAATAGGTAAAAAATCTATTATTTACCTTCTTATATACCTCATGATTCAAAACTTACTCTCTAAAAATGAAGTATTGAAAAGTATGTCACTGTCACTGAATTAGTAAAGAATTCATTGATTTAACATTGATGATTCATTAATTTGCTGTGAAGAAAAACAGATTCACTGATGAATTAGTGAATTTGACATATTTTTCACTGTTTCATTTTTAGAAAGTAAGTTCGATTATGTAAAGATAAGAATTTTTATAAAATTTTAGTCAATTTATATCATTATTCATGAATTCTTTACAGTTTTTTAGTCAAAATCAAAATACGACCAACTTTAAAATATTACTTGAGCATGAGAAATTGACGATAATAATCCTTATATTTATATTCTATTAAACAGCTATATATTTAAACAAATTTATCAATTAAAATCGATCAAATTGTTATCGACAAATACTAAAAAAACAGAAAATAAATATTTTTCAATAAAAATGGATTAAGTACTTTCTTCATTACGCGAAAGTAAGAGCTTTCATAAAACCATGGTCCGTAGAGTATCAATATATTCCCCAAAACTCATTTTATACATATCAAATAATGAAAAAAAAGCTACTTTACATAATTCATAATTTACGAAAATCGCCAAAAACGCGCTCAGCTCCTCCAAGCCTCTGTTCCGAACACAGGATAATACACATCCACTATACACCCCCCCCCCCCCTCAAAGTATACACTAAATCCTCGAAATTGCGAAATCAAAGAGAGTCTCGAGCGCGCCCCGCGAAATAAAGAACGAGAAGTCCCAAACGCGCGCGCGCGCAGACAGACGCAAGCACAAAGGACCATTAATTTGCGAGAGCGCGTGAGCGCGGAGATCAAACGCTGCCTCGCAGCGAATGGAACGGCAATTAGCCGGCGGCGCCTTTTTCGCTGCGCAGTGCCGAGGTGCCGTCGAGGCAATTTCTGATGTAGGCACGGCCCGCGGCAGGGGATGAAGAGTCAAAGAGCAAATATACTAAGGGACGCGGGGGAAAGCGATTTTTTAAATGGGGATCATGCGAGTGTTTTTTGGGAGTGGGAGGTTTTGGGGAGATACGATTGAGGGTGGTGTAAGTGATACGGGGGGTGGGGTTGACTTTTTTTTAGGGTGTATAGGGAGTGGAGTATTGAGCGGATGTGGTTTTTGACGGATGAAGTTGGAGATAAGAGGGATCTTCTAATTTATGGAAGTTAAGGTGGCAAATTTACTGTAATTAGTTTATTATTCTGTTATGTTTTTAAAGTGAATTTAACTAGACTGAGAACTTGACTCTTATGGAGTCGATACACATTCTGACTAAAGTTAACTTTTACTCCAGAAGTCAGCGATATTTCTCGTGCTTTTCAGAATAAAAATTTACTTTAGTTAGAGTTGCTAATCGACTCCATAAAAGTCAAATTTGGTACTCTACTCAAATTAGCCGGTTTTTAACTACTTTATACTTTTAGAGTAACATCTCACTCTAAGAACTATACAGAGAACGTCGTTATTACAAAATGAAAGAGTTAACATGTTAAGCAGTTAGAAAAGAATTTCAAACGTAAAACATGTCACTATGTGTTGCAACATCCTTTAAGGTGATGCTAAACCCCCCTGTTACTGAGAAATACGGGGAAACACTTTTTTCATTTAATTCTCAATTTTGAGAAATTATCACTCTGTAAGGTTGTTGTTTTTGATTGAGACAACCACATTTCAGAGAGATATTTACTAAAAATTCAAAATTAAATGGAAATAGTGGGACCTTATAATTATCGGTGACGGATGGCTTTAGCATCACCTTAATTTTAACTTTACGTAATTTTGAGATTCATCAAGTGCAACTAAAAACTTATTTTCTGAAAACTATATAAAGTCAAAGGTGCAAACATAATCTTTAAAAGTAACAACAAATTATAATTTTTGATTTATATAATGTATTTTTATTCATAGAATTATGTCGATATGCTTAAATCTTATTTAATCTCTATTTTCGAGAAACTGATTATAATCATTATTGCATTCACTAACTCATTTAACTAGATTACTTTAGTCATATTTAGTCAAATACTTTATAATAATTTACTTTAGTTACTATTGCAGCAATATTAATATTTCTACCAGGTTCTACAATACTGAGCAAACCATATTGTAAATTTCACATCGTAAAATTATGATATCGTATATTTTTCGATTCATATATCATAGAACAAATTCCTTTCGATCCAATGTTTTAAGATTATGAGCATGGGATCTGCACATAATATTTCGCCTATTAATAAAAATTAAACTATTTAAAATTGTATTCTAAATGTAAAAATTAAGATTTCAAATTGCTAATTTTACGATATCATATCGCATCTGATGCTGAATAATTACGATATCGATAAGTAAATTTATACGGTATGATGCTGCGTGAATTAAGATATATATCGCGTGAGTTACTATATAGTTTTCTCAGTGAACGCATACTAGATTTCAAAAAACGGAGTATATACATTCAAAGAAAATCTCAAAACTACCTTTAATAACGAACGCGATCTCCAAACATACATATTCCGATAGAATCCGATAGAATTCAGATAGATTCATTCAATATTCACAAACACCAATCTCGTCTAAATAAAAGACCAAACCCTCGTTCTCCGGAAGCACGAAACCTCGGCAACGCAGCAATCGTCGTATCTCGCGTAACTGGGCTATATGCCGCCGCCGCTTCAATTCCTTTTCATCGGCAAGAAGCGCCTCGGGAATATAGGTACAGAGGCAAAAAATAAAGTCGTCATCGTGGCGCCGGCGTATATAGCTGCATCTATACCATCGATTGCCTCTTTTTTTGCAAGAGACCGTGGCGAGCGACGCGTAATCGCGCGCAAGAGAGAGAGAGAGAGAGAGACGAGAAATACTTCTACAGCATTTCTGGAATAAGGTCTTTAAATGTTTTATTTTGTGTGTTTAGAGATATTAAGATGTTTATAGCTGTGTGCTAGTCGTTGAATAATGATTACATTTTCATTGGCTTAGACGTGAATTAGAGTATATAAAGTTTTCGTTCAAAACAGTACTATGTATCTCGGATTTCACCTGGAACAAATAGTACATTTGGGGGAATCAAATAACATTTATTCAGGGTTATATATGAATATGAAATATATCTCCAAAAATTTTAAAAAAGTTTTTATGGTAGATTATTGATTTTTCAAAATGACTTTTATGGTATATTTCATGATTTTTCAAAATGATTTTTATGGTAGTTTCATGATTTTTCAGCAAAAGCGATACTCGAGGTGATGCGACTGGATATGATAGATATTTTTTAATAATTATTTATGCTAATTTGAGAAGAATAAGAATATGAATCTTATTTTATCGCAAACTACGTATCGAAAACTATCCATTAATATTTTTTCTGTTTCCAATACTAGAATTAATATTATGTTTCGGCATATTTTTAAATGCAACAGATGTACCCATTTAAACATATCAATCTATCGTGTTAACTCATTTTTTAAACCGGGACATAAGTCTTTATTCCTGAAAGCTACACAATTAGTTACGTGAAAAACTGACGAATGCAGAAAAGCAAGTGAATGATTGGATGCAGCGCGAGCCGCGAGGAAGCGAGGAAGCGAGAAAAGAGAAGAGCGAGAAGATTGTAGAGTCGAGTCGTAGTCGCGGGGAGAAAGTGTAATAATGGAGGAAAGGCAAATAACCTTCTTATTCGAGAAAATTGTCGAGGGGAAAATTATTACACTCGAGGTACATAATGGAAATAGACTGCGCGGATGCGGTGAGAACGAAGCGTAGAGTAAGAAATAAAGGGAACGAATAATAGACAGTAATAATGCTATAAATTAAGTGGGTGTGAAGAGAAATTTACACGTTTTTATATTTTTATTCGAATTTGCTATACACACTTAGTGTACGTATTAAAATAAAAATAATTTTTTCTTAATTTTAACCTTAATGGCTAATGTAGTGGCTGTGTTTCTATTTTAATATCACTGTTTTACTATTATTGACAATGAGCATTCTTGAGGTACTACAATTTCTTGAGGTATACAATTACGTATGTTTGTAGATGTATTTATTTCTACATTAAATTTCGTTGAACTTATTATTCCTCATGTACATCTTCGAAATCGTTCCTGAAATGATTATGTGGACGAGTAAAAAATAATAAGTAAAAAATAAATAACAGGCATTAGCTTGTTAACTTTGAATTCGCAATTCCTGACTGTAGTTTTGTAATCGACGATCACAAAAAACCGCGAGCAATAAATTTCAAATTGAGTTCATGGCATTTCGTAACTTACATAAGAATGTATATAAAAATTCGATATTCTGACTCAACTCATCTTATATAGGGTAAGCCTATTGCTTTGATTTGCGAGATCGCAGATATTCTAAAATAGTTTTGGTCGAAGGTATTAAAGAAAACGTGTCAGTGCGATATTCCGGCACAGTGCACAAGATTAACGTGTGAGAGATAACAAAGGTTCTTTGGAATTAGTGAAAATAGCCGTTTGAATTCTTTATCATCTTGAGAAATACGCTAAAGTACTGCGCAGTTTCATATCCTTTCATGTCTGTATTAAGTGTGCACAACTTTGAGTTTATGATGTAAATGCAATTTGCTTAATACCCTCCATACAAAATATAATACCTATCTTGGTAATTTTATCAGAGGATTTTGATTATCGGTTTTCATCTTAGACAGATAATACAAGTGTATTCGCAATTCGTTCATGTTCAGCGATAAGAGCGCGATTATCAATGTAGTAGTATAATTCATTGCAACGTTCTCAAGTTTGTGACACGTATAAAGATTGTTAAGAAGGACAGCAGAATGCAAGGTTCCAATGGCATTGCGGTAGTTAGTTCAGTTAGTGGATCGTGCACCGCATGTTGTAAACATGTTGTGTCTCCCTCTACGAGATTGGAGTTATCCCACGTAACAATATATTTGTGACAGTATTTTCTTTTCATTATAGAGTAAAATACTTAGATTGAAAATATTTTATTGCATGTAGTGACATTCATTAGAAAGCGACATGTAAGTCACTTACGAATGCGTAAGCATCAATTTTATCATAATGGACAGTGGAAAGAATATCTGTATTTCAGTCAGGTAAGATAATGACGAAATGATCTTGTCTAAACTTTTTATCTTTACCTTGATCTGATCCGTTTATCAGATAACAACAAATATTGAAGGCTATTTTTTCAATTATGATTATATATTTTACTGTATTTTATAGTGAGAATTATTATGTACATTCTCTAAGACCAGAATTCGATAGCGAAATTGAAATTTGGAAATATCGAATAATTGCATCGCAAATTGTTGGTACATTAGCAGTTATTTTTCTAAAAATTACTTATGGCTCTTGTATGGGATTCACTACTATATTTGTTCCAGAATTATATAAAGAAAATGCAGAAATAAAGGTCACACTTAATGAACTAACATGGTTTAGTACGTATGACGTGTTAATATATTTATACTAACTTTCAATGAGTTTTCATAATAAAATATTAATGCTTGACTTTAATGTGTGATAGAATAAAAAGATATAAAGTAATTTAACACCTTAAAAAGTATTTGAGAAATATCCAACGAAACCTTTTGTCTGTATAATGTTTAATGTTATTATTAAGCAAATCATTCGAATTGTATTTTTCTTTTTTGATCCAACATTGAATTAGCGATCGTACAACTAGAAATAATCTCATTTAAAATCTATTAGATAAAGTCACACCATCAATATCTTCAATTACAATAACCTTTTAAATGTCATAAAACTTCAGGAATCTATGCATGAATAAAGTGTAAATGGTATTGATGTGTTCGTGTGGTTGATTTGCATAGAGTGCACTCAAAAGCTTCAATAACGAAGTTGCTCAGTGCATAATGCCACTTACATGCACATTATGTACAAACCAACTCCACGAACACATCAATACCTTCTCCAATTTTTTCACGTGTAAATTCCTGTAGCTTTATGATATGTAAAGGGTTAACAGAAATACATAATAGACAGCTGAGGATTTAGATGGTATAACTTAATCTCAAAGTTGAGGAGAAATTTTGAGTATTTTATTGCAAAATTGAACTTTTAATACCCATTTAAGGGGATACATCAGACCTCATTTACCCGCCAATCAATATATTAGGAAATTCGTTTTTAGGATCGTTCTATTCATAGAAAACTGTTATCACAATCGAAAACTAGCATAATTACATGATAATATTAATTTTGTATTATGATAACAATTCAAGTATTCCGCTCTTCATTTCCTATAATTAAAATGATCCTAAAAATTAAATTCGATTCTGATGCGTATTTTTTGAGAAAAACGAAATTTTCTAATATTTATTGGCGGGTAAAGTACGTCCGAAAATTTCCATTAACGCTTTTTTAAATAAAAAGTTATCACTAACCAAGAACTGCTCATAAATTCTGTCATCAAACTGAAATAGCAATCCACATTCAAGCACAATAATAAAATTCAAATTCGTTCATCTATGCCGTTCTATTTCCATCCAGGCAGTTACTGTTTCATGCTACCCGTTGGCTGCGTAACCAGTGGCTTTGTGGCCCAGAGGATAGGCAGTCGCTTATTGCTCCTGATCTCGGCGATTTTATTCTTCACCTCCTTGCTGCTTTTTCACTGGGCGACGAACTCGGCGATGATCTTATGCGCGCAAGCCATCATCGGTTCAACCGAAGGTCTGACCAAGGGTCCGGGTTTCACGTACGTAGCCGAAATCACGCAACCGCAGTTCAGGGGTACGCTCATGGCTACCAATTCAATGTTTCATATGTCCGGACTGTTTTTCACGGTTCCTTTGGGAAGTTACGTTCCTTGGAGAACGATTGTACTGGTGAATCTCATTTTTCCGATTGTTGGATTTACGATGATGCTGTTCGTACCTGAGAGTCCACATTGGCTTGCTAGTAAGATATTAGTAATATGTGATTGTGCAATGCTAACTTTCCCTATTGAAAAGTTTTACATGGGAGTCATTTTGGATCCCACTTGAAACTAATCATGTGGATATTGCTAAACCCATAAGGGATCACACTTGAGGACTCCTCATGTGGACATTGCTGAACCCATGTGGGATCCCACGAGGAGCTTTAATTCTTTTTACATTTTGTGATCTCATTTAGGAATTATATGGAATTAATATTATAAACTCTTTCTTGCACGGTCCTGTATGAAATTTTACATGGCTCCTACATTCGTAAACAAAGATTCGTAAAATATTAAATTAAACAAAATAAGCTTTCCATGTATAATGAAGACCTATTTGATAAGTACTATTTGAACGGTGTATCTTAAAAATGAGCTTCTATCATAATACGTGGTTAGCTTATTTTTTAAATGCTCCATATGGGAGTCATGTAGATGCTAACTGGGATCCCACATGGGACCAAGAAAAAGATTTATACATTTGTGATTCAACAAAAATATGGGGCTCCCGTAGGTTCTACATTTTAATCCTAGAGGAAAACATGTCAAAACGTCTCATCGAATCCACATTATTCCCACGTGGTTCACATGAGAGATGTTAACTCACAACTAACACCTTTTAAGAAAAAAATAAGAAGTACCAATAAATGAGGATTTAAATTATAAGTTTAAATTAATACTATATTTCTTGTTACATGTGTCACAATTTATCCAAAGGAAAATACATCTTTTGTCTTTTTAGGTAAAGATCGATTTCACAAGGCTGAACTCTCTCTCGCTTGGTATCGAGGTTGGACAACTCCTAAATTCGTTAAAACTGAATTTCTCTCTTTAAAAGAAAACTGGAAAAATTCACGTACTCTATCAGAGAATGTTTCTATGGATGAAAAAATTGTTAATTCCAGTAGAATCAGCCGTTTGAAGGAAACGATAAAACCATACCTAGAACGATCGTTTTACATTCCACTTGCAACGGTGTGTTACATATTCTTCATTAATACATTCGGTGGCTCTCATTCTATAGCGGTCTTCGCTATAATAATATTTAAAAAAATTAATTCACCTCTCAAAGAACACACCGCCACCATAATTTTAAGCGCGGTTCGCGCTATGGGCGTGATATCTTGCATATTAACCGTTCACATTGCTGGAAAAAGAAAGCTCATGTTCTTTTCGCTCATCGGCGGTGGAATTTCGTTCTTTATAGCAGCGACGTTCGGTTTCTTAATCGACCATAAACAATTTGAATCGGATGTATACTCATGGATTCCTACAATCTCCATTACAATTGCGATATTCATGATTGCAGCAGGAATTGACAAAATTATGTATCTGCTGAATAGCGAGCTTTTTCCATTGAGATTGCGTCATGTCGGTGTCGGAATCGGTCTTTTAGTATGTAGTTTGATGGTGTCGATGTTGAACAAAGCATTTCTTTATATAGCAAATAGTATTACATTGCCAGGCACTTTTATGGTTTTTGCCATCACGAATATCGTTGGATTTGTAACGATTTATTTCATACTTCCCGAAACTGAGGGAAGAACGTTGAACAAAATTCAGAATCATTATGAGGGTGTGTGTAATTTGAGAAACACGCATCGAAACGAGAAAGATAATGCCACTAATGCATATTCTAAAGAATTCAATGCCACAGATGACGAGATTTTTACAATAAATAAATCGAAATAATAAGAAAATAGAAAAGCATACCTTTTTTGTGAGTTCATGTCCATCAATGCCCAAATGTGCACAATATAGAATTGTTGTAAAAGAAAGCTGCCAATAGTTTTAGCCCTATGATTTCTCAATGTAATAGCAATTATATTATAATAAAAGAACATTGAATCATAAATTCCATTTTTGTACTAAATAAGTATATTAATCTTATCTAAATAAAACAAAGTATTTGAAAAACGTTTATTTGAATTATCAAAATGAGCAAATTTGGAATTTAATCATATTTTTCGTATTTAATTATATGAAATGATAGTTCTCGAAATAAACAATGTGAAAAGAAATATCGGAACACAACATAACCTAAAATATCCAAATAATTTGTGCATTAAATCTATTAAAAATCAATAGACCTTGAACCATACTTACAGCACGCAATCACTATAAATTTCCAAACACCACACAAAAAACTCATGCTTCAAAAATCCTCCTCCCCATCTCCAACTTTCAAACAAACATTAAGCCAAACAACTCACCCCCACCCTCCCCAAAATCCCCTCTCTCTAAAAAAAAAAGGAGAACGTCTCCCCCGAAAAATAAGCGATAAATCTCCCGCAGAAAAGTCGCGCAGTAGCAGCAGCAGCGATGGCGAGCACAATGGAGCAAATCGGCAAGGCAAATACGAGCTCCCGCGCGAACTCGAAGAAGGATGAACAAGAGAATAAGAGTCGGGCGGGAAACAAGAAGTAGACGCAGAAGAAGCAGAAGAAGTAAAAGGTCGTACCCCTATATAGGATGAAAAGGGAGCAAAGACTATCAAATATTCGCGCGGCACCTCGGAGTAAGCGCAGCGCGCCGCGCTCGCTCGATAAAGCCGAAAGTTTGTTTACGGCCCGCGCGAACTTCCGAGGAGGAGGATATATGCCTGATGCTCTCTTGAGGTTTTTCGCGTGCGCGAGCGCTGCTCCCATTCTTCTCGAGATGCGTGCGGACGGATATACCCTCTTGTGTACGTTGTGCGGAGGAGAGTTTGCGAGTGAGGCTTGTGTTATTACGCGGAGGATTATTTATAGTTTTGCGGTGGAGGAGGAGTTTTTAAATTGAATTTTTTGGAGGTTAGGTTTTGTGTATCTCCTTGTACTTTTCATTGTAGCGAGTGCTTTTTAAAAATTTCGTAGCGTGATGTAGTTTAAGATTTCATTTTTGTTGGAATTTAAGTTTTTGTATTGGAGCATTTCAAAAGCTTGAAAAATTTTCGCGATAATGGAAAGAGTTAGAAGGTGTACGTATTTTACTGCATTTGTTGTCAGATTTACTTTTGTGCAAGGGAAATGTAGCTGTAGGGCGATTGTCAGAGTTTGTTTCTTAATAATAATGTAATACTAGATATTTTACGTCGTCAAAGAATGATTTTCCTTAGCATATGCGAAAAATGTATAAAAAAAGTATGAAAAGGTGTGAAAAATAGTGAATGAATCTTAAAAAACGAATGTCCGAAATATGACTAAAGTTACATTTTCTAACACCATTTTACATTATTTCTTTACACTTTCGCATATTTTCTTACACCTACTAAAGCAGGTCGCTCTTTAATTTGTAACTAGCTTACAAATAGAAATACTTAGAAAATTTTGCTATGCACTTATCAAATTTCACTAAAGATATAACTTTCTTATAAATAACCCCCCCCCCCCCCCACCACATATAATTACATCAATAAGATGTACAAAATATACATAAAATCCAATCTCAAACGCTCTGTAAAAATCCTACACATTCAAATCAACCCAACAACCATCTTCACGCACCCCGCATACCCATAAAAAATAATTGTCTCCTCTCTCATCTTTCCTCCCAAACTTTCCTCCACAAAGTCTTCCAAAACTCAGCGTAAAAGGGTCATCTCCCTCCGCTCCGCGATTCGCGAGACTCGCTCTTGGACTTTTTTCCGCGCCGACGGTCCAAGTCCTTCTCCTTCGCTGGCGACGCTCCAAATCATTTCCGTCCTGTGCGGAAGTCGCGGAAGTCCGAGAGTAGCCGTTCGGACCTTCCGGTGTGTAACGTAACGTACGCGCGCGCGCGCTTGTAGAATTAAACGCGCCCCAGTGAATAGGACGATCGAAGGAGAGGGCGAAGGCGAAGTTGGTTTTTATAGCTGTTGGAAGGGGCTGTTTTGGAGAATTGAGAGAGAATACGCTTTGATTCGGGGTTTCTAGGGAGAGGAAGAGGTTGTTAAGGTTGTATGTTTTTTTAATAGTGATTTGTTTTTTATTTATCAGTGGTAGACATGTAAGCATTTTGAAATAGAAAATGGACAAAATCAGCTTAGTTTGCAGGGGATGTTCTGATTCAAACTGAAGAAATGCCTGAAATGTACGAACTAAATTGGTCTCATTATAGGAATTTCTTTTGTGGCCAAATTAAGAATTATTCGGCGATCAAATTATCTGAATCTAACTAATCATCTTACTGAAGGACATATTTACGTATCTATTTGTACATATTTCAATACATTTAGAAAACGTTTCTCATTAGTTTTTTGTTTACGTATCCTTGAATAAGTCGATAATTATATATATATATATATATATATATATATATATATATATATATATATATATATATATATATATATATATATATATATATATATATATATATATATATATATATATATATATATATATATATATATATATATATATATATATATATATATATATATATATATATATATATATATATATATATATATATATATATATATATATATATATATATATATATATATATATATATATATATATATATATATATATATATATATATATATATATATATATATATATATATATATATATATATATATATATATTCGCGTCTTTTAAAGACGACTTTGATTTTGGCATCTCAGACGAGTTAATCTCAAGGAAAAAGGAATAAGAAAGAACAACTTCATATTATTATATGTACAGGAAATAAGTAGTGTAAATTGAGTATGGCATGGCGTGATGATATTCCATGATAATATAAGTTGAGGACTTTTATATTAATAGTACAGTATAAATGATCTAATAAAGCAAATGCAATCAACATACTTTTCTCTATTTATCAACATACCATCCTACACTTCTTCTAGATACTACTTTTATTATAAAACAAAATCCTAACGCAAGCATCTATCTTAAAATATTTATAAAAAAGCGTTAAACGACACCCTCTACAACTTCCATAAAAGAACAATACCACTTCAATTTCAGCATCAAACCTGCACACCCTCACACCATCAAAAGCACCGTCGCCTCTATTTTTTAATAAAGCCGGGCGCCCGTCTCACGTCGCCGCAACCTAATAAGCCACCTCCTATCAATCAATCCCTCCCTCTCCCACGACTCAAACTTCCACATCACCATCACGACCACCTCCACACACACATACACACACACACATCCATTGACCCGGCTTCACTCCTTCCCTTCCAACCTATACAGCTCTGTACAGCCGAGCGCCTCAAGACTCTCGAGTCTGGGGGCGGCCGCTCTCACGCCTCATCAATCTCTTGAGGCCACTTGGCCGGAGGGGGCGGGGGCGCCCCGGCAATTACAATATCGGCTTGCGAGAGTGAGAGAGGCAGCAAGTGCGCGCGCGGTTAATCCTGGGATATCGCAAGTACGAGAGAGTTTGGAGATGCTATGGCGAGGAGGAGGAGGAGGAGAGGTATAAGGTCTCACCTGTTGCCAGGATTGCCGGGGAGTGCACGAGCGATCAGTCAAGCGGGAGGGAGAGTGCGCGAGGATTTGCTCGGGGATTTGCTCGAGATGGAGATGCTAATTTTGTTTTTTTTTGTTTCTTTTGAGGGTGGTGGGTTTGAAGGATTTGTGGGTGAGGTGGGTTATGGAGGTAAAGTTGAGATTTTTTGGGTAATTGAGAAGATACTGAGGAACTGTCAATTGATTCAACCTTGTTGAATTGTTGGAGAATTGGTACGCAATTTTAAGCTTTTTTTAAAATTTGAGGGCGTTTTTTTAAAATGCTATGTTGTATTTAGAAAATATTTTAAGTCAGATTCAGAAAGTGCTTGTCAGAAAAACGCAAATATATAATATTTAAATTTCTAATAACTATAGAGTGAATATGAAACTTGAAAGTAATCAGGAATTAAGAACTTTGTGTCTTAAAAAAGTCGTGTAGACCTAAAAGAGTTAATTTTCGCGTTATATAGGTGAAAAACTAATCGGTCTCGAATAGTCATCTCTAAAGTAACACTTCAACAATAAAACCTAAAAACCACACTCTAAACCCCACAAGAACCCAACAATCCACTCAACTAATTCTCCACTTTACACCCACCAATTCAAAACTGATTAAAAAGAAGAAAAAAAAAGGAAACCCAACAAACTCCACTCGTTGCTCTATCCGCAAAATCTCCAGTCGTAAAGCCAACGGCGCGACTCGCCTCTCTCTCTTTCTCTCTCTCTTTCTCTCTCCCTCCCACCTTACACGCTCCAGAGTTCTAATGTCATTCCTCGGCTCGCGTCAAGCGCAAATGCATTTCCCGAGGCTCGGAAGATGACCGCTGAAATTTACGGCGTCGTTAAAGTGACCTCGTAAGCTGCCCTCCCACCCCCCCCCCCCCTTCACGGTACGCTGCTGCTCTCTTTTTTTTTATCACTGGCGCGGCGGCAGCGTATGTGCGGGGATCGACGCAAATGGCGCATGCATGAAAACTCGCGCTGCTCGGCTCTTTACCCTTTATGATTATTGAACGAAATGCGTTTTCGACGCGAGCGCGAGGGCATGTACACGCGTATCTGTGATGTACGTATACGCGGTCACGTGAATGTTGGAGTGTGTGTATATGTGTGTGTGTGTGTGTGTGCGTGTGTGTGTTGGGGTGTTTCGTTCGCGCTCCGTTAATGTTGATGCGGGCGAAGAGGTATCATCGTGTAGTGCGCGGGTTTATATCTTTATGAGAGAGAGTGGGAGGGAGGAAAGGAGAGTTTTGTAAGTATTTGTTTATTGTTTCGAGGGAGTTTTATTCGTTGTTCGGAGCAGATGGCGGTTTTAACGCTAAATGCGTGTACTCGGCGTTCTTTAAGGGTATGTAGGGTATGAAAGTCGATTTGAAATTCCAATTTACGGCGTTGAATATTATCGTTCGAGCAACGAATAATCGACTGTGATGATAAAAATAGTTATGTTTACACAAAACTCAAGATCACTTGCACTGTATTGAGAAAGAATGGACTTCTGTACGAAATAGACTTAAGACGTTAAAACCAGCAATATGCCTTAAAAGAGTCATTGGAATTAAATTATGGCTACACTTCATACTGGTAATTTTTTAGCATACCATCCTCGTTGAGCACATCCAGCTGAATTTGTTTATAATTATAGCGAAATTTGAGGTAGATTTTCTGCTGGATTCAGAGTGAATTTCAAACTGGATTTGTTCAACAAGGATTAAGTTTAATATCTGATACCAACCAAAGTCCTTTAGGGACCATCCATAAATTACGTAAGGCATTTTCTTAATTTTAACCCAGCGTCTTCCCCTTCTCTCTACGTAAGACATTTTTACTGATTTTCCTATTCATTTAGTATACACCGTAAGAATAATTTATGGACAGCCCCTTAGCGTATATCAAATTACATAATATTGTAAGATTCAGTAGGCAATTCAAAGGATTAACTTTCAGATTTCGTTAAAACACACGAACAAATATAAATTAACGATCCACTTGACTTCCTGCAATAACGACTTAAGTCCATTAATATTAAATGGTTCTTTTTATCCATTTGATCCCCGGGGGTAATCGACGGTCAATAACGTTACGTATTCACCTTTAGATTCTAATGTTACATACATTTCTGCGATGATAATATACATCGACTATTTGCAATATATTTTTATATAATATAAAAAAGTGCTGGTCTTTATTTGAGAATATAAGAAGTACTCGTCTTAACAAAAATCCTCTAACGAGATCATATAAAATGTGCTAATATTCTTAACAAGCTTCGACATACAGTCGCAAGCTTGCTCGCATAATCGCGTAACTCAACTTTACCCGATCATTACATCTGCAATCCAATGCACCCTTCTCCCAACGCTAATTCGCTCTCTTCGTCCTCCAGCCAGTCGAAAATGTAATTGAGACACACGTCTCCTTCTCCCCTTTCCTCCTGCGCGTAATTAGCCTCGCGTAGCGCACGCGCTCGAGTTCCGCTGAATCATGCGCCGCGTCGCGCCACCGCGTACTGAATTAATCAAGCGAATCGCTGCTGCCGCCGTCTCTCCTCCTCGTGACCCAGTTGTGCGGCATTAATTCGCCGGAGGATCGAAGTCTCAGCGAAGACGCTTAGGGGGGGAAGGGCGATGTAATTCGCCGAGTTACATGTTGAATGAGTACGTGCGGAGAGCGTTGGTATGTGCGGCTGAATTTTAGCGGGGCGAAGTTCGTAGGTGCGAGGGAGACGGAGTCTGGAGTGATTATAGGGGCGAAGTGGTTGAAACGAGTTGAAATTGGAATTGATGAGGCATTGAGGTGTTGGGGATGGAATGTCTTTTTTTGAGCGTGGACTATGCGTGGAAAATGTAGTATAGTGAGTATATTGCTGGAGCCGTTGCAACACTACAATTGATTATTGTATGGTTAGAATGATTTACATACAATTAGCCCACGTACTGGATATAATTGTTCCAATGTGGCTTACCAGAATAACGACTTCAGAAGTTCAGTTGTCACGTTTGCACTAATGTGCTAGATCGAAATATATGTTATAGCAAGTGAAGTAAAAATGAAGTATGATAGTTATTTTCTGTATCTTCTTAATGAATCTACAGCGTAATTATTGTCAATGTTCGTAGTAAGACAAATATATCAGAGTATAGAATGATGACAACAAACAAAATACATGAAAAAGTCAATTAAATTAATGATACGACCACACTCTTAAATATTTAAGAAGGAAAGGTCAACTTTTAATTAAATTAATCATAGTATTTATACAAACTCGTACGGTCACAATGTAAAATTATAAATAAATATGCAAGCTTATCGTGAGATGGAAATCTAAACTTTGTCATAAAAGACACATCGATCACCGAAAAATTCAGCCTTGACACGGTAATCACCTCAACACGGGCAAGTACTTCATGCCAGTATCTCCACATAACTTTGTACACACAGATCCATTCATATTCCTTAAAAATGCTCCTGCGTCGTAACATTCTTTCCTTCCCCTTTTCCGAGCGCCCTCTTCCATGAGACTTTGATAAATTATAATTGCGCCTACTCAGCCTCCCACGTAATAACTATACCTCATAAAGAATATAACACTATATAAGAAAGGAACTTGATATTTCATTGTTAAGAACAGGAATAAGCTACTATTCCCCGTGTAGTGATTAATATTTATAACGATGTAAACAATTTTGTCATGTAATCTATACAAATGCAGATATATGGTGTTCTCAAATGATCAGACCTTCTTTATTGTTTAGCACTTGACTTTTACCACAAAAAATGAATTACACTCTATCCGAAAAATTTTACTGTGTGAAACATACGTGAACAACATGACAATTATGCGCAATTTGTGTGGATTCGATGTAGATACCAAGAGGAGTTACGATGTATTTTCCTGCTTAGAAACCATATAAGACCCATGTGAAAGTTCAAATATTGAATCGTTGAATTATTTATCAAAGTCCCAAGTGGGATCCCTCACGGCTCCCACATGACTTCCATGTGAAACACTAAGAAAAAAATGTATACATTTCTAAATTAGAAAAATGTTTGTCCAGGTGCAATAACATAACTGTTTAGGATGTATCATCTGGGTGTGGAAATCGTGTAGGATCTTACATGAAACATTGATAAATTTAGTAACACTTTAATTTTTAATTGAATGTAACTTTTACGCGGGTCACACATGGATTCCATTTGGTTTTCCAGTAGTAAAGTAAATCGAAACTCTCTCAGGTCTCAACATGGGACCTAAATGGATTCTGCATAATTCACATGTGAAGAACACATGTATTCTATATGGCTCCCATAATGTAAGACTTATTATTAAACAATCGCTTTTTATTGGACAAATGGATTATTAACAATGCCGATTCCGTAGTACTGGTATACTTACCCTACAACGCGTAAAAATAATAAAGTGTCATAACTTTTGATAAACACAATTTGCAGCATATTCGTTCTTAATACATATTTTACATGTCATTCAACCGCTATGCATCTTAACATCCAAATCCGTATGCACTGTGCATTTTTCTCTCTGCCTTCACCTAACACAGATACACTTAACACTGCTACACATGAAAATGCAATTTTCCTAATTACACGGCCAGCAGCGACAGCAACATCAGACTCCCTCTCTATATCTCTCCAGAAAGCAATCGATCGAAGGCTGCTGCAGGGGTACACCCCCAACCGTATCCAAGCCCCCGAACGCGCCCGAACGAAATTAACGAGAATCTAACGCAATTAAAGTCCCGTCGCCGTCGCCGACGTCGTCGTCGTCGCCGCGTCGCTCCAATATTATACGCCGCAGCCAGAGCCAGCCCCAGCCCAGCGAGAGCGCGTCTAATTAAGAAACACGTCAGCTGCAACTTAAACTTCATTCATCGCGGAAATTGGCCTCGCCTATATAGCGGCAGCCTCCCGTTTTTGTTCGCAGCGCGACGCGAATTTCGCGCCCGGCGAGCGCGAGGGAACTTTTGTTCGACGCCGCGAGTGTACGTATAACCTAATTGATGAAGGTGCGGCGTGGAGTATTGTAGAAGCGGAGGTGCTGGTGGATTTACGCGATTTTGTCGTGCTTGTAGATGGGATATATAAGAGCAGGTGGAGGTGCAATCAGTGGTGTATTATGAATGGAGGGTATGGGGGTTGGAAAATTTTTAGAGGTTCTTTTGAGAGGTCGTGTGGGTGTTGTTGACCTTTGAGGGACTAAATTTAAGTGGATTTTAAGTGAGGTGGAGAGAATTTTTTGTTTAAATGATATGTATTTATGTGGGTCAGATGTTTATCCTCGTTTTCATCAAGCCTTTAAGTGTTTTACAAGCTCATATTCGTAGATGAATTTTTTTCCGACATCTTGAAATGTTTAAAATTTTAAATAATACTTACTGAAGGACGGGTAAGTAACACCGGATACTTTCACTTGCACACATTCACACAGCAAAATATGTAATTACAGTTAAATTAATAGAAAAAGGATTACAGTTTTCTTTAATTTTCTCAGAAATGAGAGAAGTGTAATTATATGGTTTTGTTTGTCGACTCCTCAATTTTCAATATAAGCCTAATATAACTTACTAGTTTATATTAGAAAGGTTTATAGTATCCTTGGAGTTGTTAGAGCGATAAGCGATGACTATTAATAATGCGATATTTGATAAAAAATAAAAATATCTAGTTAATATTTTTAAAGTAAAATATTATGTAAAGTATTACTAAATCATGAAATAGTATATTTAGTATTACTAAATCTTCATTGTAAATATCACATTCATCTTTTCTCATACACTAAAAATGTAATAAGTAATATTATAATTCTTACAGTGTACCATTTTCATATTATGTAGTCAGAATATCTCACGTCTGCTACGATATTTACTTTAATTGCACAAGAAAATTCTCTCTGGATAAACCAACTTCAGAAACAAACACTCCGCAAAAGGCTCTTGATCCCAGTCCAGCTAGTATCAAAACACCGAAAAAACCCTTCCCTCCCACTCTTCCGCTAATTGCTCGTCTCCTCCTACCCATCACTCATCGACATGAATTGGTGCTCTACTCTCTCTCTCTTGCACTCTCTCTGTCTCTCTCTGCCCGGCTTGTCATCACTTGCAACTCTTGGCAAACGAAATAATTGAACACTCCCGTGTGCCGTATATACACTGCAGCTACACGCGCTATATACTCTCGAAAAACGCACCGCGAAACTATTTGCAAAGCCGGTGCTGTTGATATTTGTCGCGGATTAATTCGTTAATTTGTTTTTCCCGCGCTCAAAGAGAGCAAGAGAGGCGAGGAGCGGGGGCGTCGAGGCACAGCCGCTGGCTAACAATTGGCTGATTAAAAGGTTCATTGGGTCGAAACTCGAATAATTGCAGTGTGAGAGAGTGGAGAAGCGGAAGTGCAGAGCGTGACGAATTCGCGCGCGCGCTGCACTCGACGCGTCGAATTGCTGGCTGCTGCTGGTTGATTATATAGGCGTTGATTCGATCGGTGCGATGAGTTGCTTTTTTGCGGTACGTTTGAGCTTGGACGTCGATTTGAATTCATCGGGATGAATTTTACCGACCGAGAATTGAAAATGACGAGAGAATGGGATAATTTAGTTAAGCTCGGAATGGATTTGCCTGCGATATTGAAATAATCTTGTGTTTTACGAAAAATACCACGAAATGTCGTGGTTATTCCTTAAGTACTTGGTTAATAAAACAGTGCTGTAAAATAGGACTTCCATATTATTACTCAAAATTGAAATTACCCGCTTCAGGTCTTACTAACAGAATGATAATTAATAGTGTTGGGTAAAGACCCTATTGCAAGTATAAAAATATGATTAGACAATTTAATATGTTAAGACAATTAACATACTAACAATTATATACTAGGCTTCTCACGATACATTTTGTTAGATAAGTTAATGTCCGAAAATTTCTGGACAGTCATAAAATTTGTATGACGGTTATAGACTAGCATAAATTACTAATTAGTTGTAATCAACTATATAGACTAAATTATGTAAAAACTATATATCATTACTCATCTTTATATAATAATAGACTATTTAGACAGTTTCAAGCAAATATTACAATGCTTCTATGAATGTTATTCGAATAAAATCTCCAGACTGAACTTTCTACAGTTTATTCGAAGCATGTTCATCGTAACATTGAAATATTTGTACGAAACTTTATATAACGGTACATATTATAACATAAAAAAGGCATCTATGCCCAACTTTTATACAATTCGGTCTATCTTTTTAAATATGGACTAGTTATTAATTTGCCAGGTCGGTAATCTTCAAGGCGGAAAATTTGAATGTTAAATTCCCCCTTATCAACCACTTAAACCCATCATTCCTCTAATTCACCAGACCACACATGTCAAACACAAAATCTCACCCACGCGCTAGGTCGTAAATTCTAACCTCGAACCTCAACGCGCCCAACACCAACCGCACATCCGAATTCAATGAAGTACCGCAGCGCCCTCTACACTCACATATACATCTCATTCTGCGCGGCTGGCGCGTAGATGGGAAGGCTTCCCTTGATAGTTTCATCATCGATAGTGCGAAACTTTGTTAATTAGGGCGGTCCGTCGTAGCGCCAACTAATTGGCACCTGGTACGGAGCATAAGCCGCCGAGTCGCTTTGTTTTCCGCTCTCGCGACTTCCGACGCTGCTGCGGACGCGCGGAGCTCGTAAAATTACGCGTGTCAACGCGATATTTTCGAGGGAGGGAGGAAGGGGTGGTGCAAGTTGATTATCTTACGTTACTGAGAGATCATAGGAAAAGGTTTCCATATATATCTAACATATATGTTTCTTCTTTGAGAATGGATGATAAATACTTTATATCTTGATTTTTTCTAGATACTTGAATAGTAATTTATTGAGTATTTTCAATGAATGTGTTTTCAATGAATGGCTATATAGATAAACATCTATGAATAAAATGCTATTTAAGGTACGTTCATTAAAGGATTTTGAGGGTTACTGAATCCTAATCAATTATCTAAAATATAAAATTCCACGATAGTGGATGTTACGGCACAAGCCGGATTCACGAGAGGAGAAATTAATAATTCAATAACAGTTTAAACTTTCAAAATTATATTTATTCAAATGCCTAGCCGATATATTCCAGTGACGCATTTACGCTAAAAAGCCGATTCTTTCCCTAATAGTCACACGATGTGAACCACACGCGAGTCTAAACTGCACTGCCTTGTTGTTGTCGAGAGCGCCAACGCTGGCCCTTTCTTTACGACCTTTACGCGTAGCCGATATCATTTGGTTCTCTTTCTTTCATAACGCTGTAGTTAATACATTGCATCATTTCAGCACTGCATATTTATTTATTATCAATTTCACATTATTATATTCGCCGTCAATTTTACTTTACAATAATTATCATTATTTCTGTTAGTAACAGTGGATATAAAATAATTTTACGATAATAATGTAGTATTTCTTAATAATATTGTATTAGATATAGTTCTTAAAGAAACGTGAATGCCAATTCTTTCGGGTCTGCTGGACAAATTGGTGATTTTGAAATTAAGATATAGAACTATGTTTATGAAACAAAAAGAATTTTAAATTCTCCATTACGTATCCAATACCTTCGAATATTTTAATGTTGACAACTTATTCGTAATCAGCGATCCATAACACCATCGTACCCCAAATTTATTACAAAAACCTTAAAAATTTCCTAATATTCATCCTCAGGTCCTCCACTCACCGCAGTTCATAAAACTAATAAAGAAACAAAACGCCGTACAACTCCATACCCGAAACTTTCATTTAAAAAGTCACTTATAAATCCCGAACTCTCATCCCACACCCACCCCAACCTCGCTACACTTTTCTCTCAACTCCCACATCCATCTCTCCGTCCACACACTAAACCCAAATCCTCCATCCATCCATCCATCCTTCATACACGTCTCCTTTATCGCTCCGTCCCTCGCTTCCTCGCTTCGGACTCTCTCGGCCGAGCGCTAATACATATTATAACCCCCACCGCGGAAAGGCAGATATCTGCAGGCGGCTCAAAGAGCGCGCGCCTGACTCGTTCTCTCTTCATTACCGTCCTCGTCGACGGACAAACGAGTGTTTTCCATAAAATTCGCGTTATTAATGGCCGAGAGGATACGCGGCTTGTGCTGTGTGACGCGTGCATGGACGGGGAAAAAATTTTGCGGAGGTACAGAGAGGGAGCGAAAAGGACAGAGTGAATCTAGCCGGTGAAATATGAAGAGGCGTGGGTGGATGGAAGCTTTGGAGAGGCTGCAGTGCGCGTTGTCTAGGTGCCGTTTGGATTTTTTATTTGGATGGAATATTTGGTAGAATGATGTGAAATAATTTCTTCTGCATATTACGTAAGTCTTATAGTAATGATTCTACAACGTAAAAAATGTAGGAGTTGTCGGACGTTCAAGACAATAATCTAAGCAAGTCCCCAAATACATGTGCTTGGAATGTAGTAGAGCGTCATAAGCACGTTACCACAAGATTAATCTACGAAAGCGCACGTTTCATTGTTTTTCAAACGTTACTAATTCGTTGTTACTACTTGAAAAGTAACGCTATTCAGTTGCCAGATTAACGCAATAAAACATTCTAGTATACTGTGATCTAATTGCTCATACACTAAGCTAAATCTATTTATTAGTTGTTACCTTTACTTTTTTCTTCAGTATACATCGAAATCAAATTTGTCTCTCAACATCGATAGATGACAAGCAAAGCCTGCATCAGAAATAAAGCGAAAGGCTACGCTCAACTTTTGCGATGGAACACTTTTCCGCGAGAACCTTTAATATTCCCGGTAGCGCTCGCTTCTAAAGCAAATCGTCTCGTCTCCTTCTCCAGTCTCGCAGAACGTCACCAATTACAACAAAAAGGAGAAAGAAAAACGAAGCAAAAGAAACTGCAGAAAAGAACGAGAACGCAGTAGCAGTAGTAACGCACCGAGGTTGTCTCGTCGCGTTATACTGCGCTCGTCGTAAGTCGACTTTTACGACTTTATGCCGAGACGTTGTCTCTCTCTCTTCTTCTTCTCTAAGCCTCTCTCCCTCTCTCTCTCTCTTTCTTTCTTTCTCCTCGTCGTCGGCCAGGAGCGAACTGCCGCTCGCTCGCGCGCGCGCGCGTGCAGGACGTTGACGAGATTGGCTATAAATTTATTTGCCCCTTTAGACGTGATATTGTTTTATTGCCGGATAAAGTGAAAGAGCAATCTCGACGACGACGAGGCGGAGGCGCAGTCGAGCGATTCGCAGGACTGGATTTTTGACTGGCAGAGCTGTGGATTTCTGTTCCCGGAGTTGTTGCCTGGCTGGCTGAATGGCTGACTGCTGCTGGTTTTCAAATCCTGGAGGATGATGGGAGGGGGAAGGAAGGGTTGGAGATTGAACTTTGGATAGGAGGGAATATTCGCTTCGACGATGCTGGATGTATAAGTTGAGCTGTTGCGTGGATGGAGACTGTTTTATTGAGGATGTAGGCTGAAACATTTTTCTGTTGTGTATGTGTGTGTGCGTGTGTGCGTTCGTGCGTGCGTATGTGTGTGCGTGTATGTATACATATCACCATATCTCGAGTAATCCACGGTAAAAATGAATGTTTTAGGGTTCATTTTTTTGTTTTCTCTTAAAGGAAGGTGGCTCAAATATATATTTTTTTGTTTTTCGATGTGTTTGGAGGTTGATCGAGGGATTGGGAGGGATTTTGGCGTTGCAGGCTGTGTTTTTGTATTGTAGACAGTGGGACTTGGAGTTTTAGTGGATTGAATTTGGAATAATTTTTATTTTATCGTTGTTCTTTGTGTATGGGATTTTTAGTTTTATTGCAGTTCAAAGGGGTGCTTTTATTTGTATAGGATTTAACCCTTTAAGTACCAGAGTATCTTAAAAGCTAGAAAAATAGTTCTTTCCGTATTTGTTTTTGCTTAGAATAGTCTCAAAGTTAGATTCCAAAAATGACTGTAAGTCCTCCTGGTTTTAAATTAATTAAATTTGAATATGTTTGTCTTTTATGTATTTTAATGGAAAAAACTGCAGCGCCATATACTAAATACGAAAGGTGAAAGGTGGATACCTAGTAAACTATACTTAATACCTTTATTAATAATTAATTACCCCTTATCTATATTAAATAAACTAGTGTGAATATTCACTTGTGTCATACACTTAAAATTTTGAAACTGATATCCTTCAACTACTTATATTAAGAAAAAACCGGTTGAATTGATAACCTCTTCCCCTTTCAAAAGTACTTTGAACGATGCAAAATTATGAATCAGGAATAAACTGTCTTTTCCCCAAGTTGTACAGTCAATACAACCTCAAGTTGATAACTAGTTCATTTCAGATTCTTCAAACATCGACTTTTAAACCTCTAAGCTCATTATAAAAGTCAAACATAAAATCTCACTGTCACAATTAAATTTATCGCTCATAATAAACCCGAAGCCTCCAATCTCAAAAACCATTAAAAACATCAACCTGCACAAAGGCAACAACAAAAAATTCCTCCGCAGATCCTTATTTACGCCATCCCTTTCGCTCTCCACCAGCATCTCCAACCACCTCAGACACAAGAAGCCACCACCGCCACCGCGTCGAATTTATACTCTCCCTCTCCCTTCCTCTCTCGCTCGCGCCCAAGGTCGCATAAAGCCCAGTTTACGTCCGGGCGCGCTAATTAAAAGCGATTTTTATTAAGCGACCGCGGCGGCCCTCGTAAAGCCCGGTCCGTCAAATCAGACACGACGAGCGGCGGCGCGCAGGCCCGCGCGAATTTAAGACGACGACGGCGGCGGCCGTATAATCCTCCTGCGAGAAAAGTATATACGCGCGCCCGGGCTGCCGGGTACTAAATTATCGTCCGAGGAGGGGGAAGGGGGAGCTCTCGGCCGAATTAATCGTCGAGGGGTATATATAGGGAGGGCGAGCTTCGGTGGGTATACGGCGTGGCGTTAAAGCTCGCGCGGGGGAATCTTCCCCGGAAGTGAGATACTAGTCGCGGTGGCTCGTTGCTGGGGTTGTGTGTGTCTTAAGTTGAGATTTTTCCGTTCAGCGTGGAGAGTTTAGATTAGATGTTTATTCTGTGCAAGACAAAAACAATAAAACTACATTTAATAATAATAATACATATTTAGAGAGATCATTAGTATAGTCAATCATATCACAGCTCGACATTGCTCGTCATTAACTTACATATATTGCACAATATTATATCTGTCGTACATCAGTCACGTCATTACACTTATCACATATTCTTATCATTACGAATAATACATTTTTTTGTGACTATCAAACTTCAATTTCTATTATAGTCAACATTCGTATGATTAGCGTCATTCTACATTAGATATACATGGTCCATGTCCCTGGACTTACATAGCAAATAGTCGCGAATTGTCGCTTTAAATCTGCGTAGTGAGGGCAAATGCTTAATACGTCGAGGGATTGTATTTCATAGGCGCGCACCTTGAGATTGAAAAAAATTCAATCCTGTATCGGTACGCGACGATGGAATCGAGAGCTCCCTAGAATCAGTCCTACTAGAGGTCCGAGCCTGGTTTTTTTGAAAAAGGGCTGTAAGATACGTGGGTTGACCCATGTTAATAACTTTGTATAGTTGTAGTTTAATCGTGTATGTGTGTGTGTATGTGAATATGGGAGTGTATGTATGTGTGTATTTATCGGAAGATGTATGTATACGTATGAATGTATGTATGTATGTATGTATTTATCTATATATGCATGTATATATGTATATATGTATGTATGTATGTATGTACGTGTATGTGGGTATGACTGATCTATGGAGCACTCAGGACCATAACGAAGCAAGTCCAGTTTAGAGATTTAGCAAACTCTCACAAAGATTTCGACATTAGTGATATGATGAAGTAAAATTTGATGAATTTAAGAACTTCAATTAATACTTAAATATGTTCTTTATCAATTACATAGTTTAAATAAAAAAAATAATTACGAAATTTATAAATATTTAAAAATTGAAATAAACGTTTATGAAATTTCGAAAATGTTCGAAAATATTTCTTTTTCTCACTATACTTTAATACAAAACTATAAAAATAAACTTTTAGTATAACATGCAGCAGGTAGTGACGAAAAACACGTAAAAACATCATACAATAAAAAATGTTGAAAATGCTCGCGTTTTTATATTTTCATAATCACCACTTTTTGTGGTTAATACCTTTGAAATAAAATAAATCATAAATTAAAGCTTTATTACGGTAAAACAGCTTTGTTTTCTTTAGATTCACAGCTGAAATTATTTCAGAGTCATGCTCAAAGTAGACTTAAAAGTACTTGGGCATTTATATCTATCACTGTAGTGCTCGTACGTATTTCTGGCCGGAAATCATCTTTAAAAAATTAAAATCATCTTTTAATTCGGTAAAAAAAAATTTACAATATAATTTACGCTCTTGTCGAACTACAAGATGTTTATATAACTGATTGCAGAAAGTAAATAGAAGGCACTAAGGTCCATTCACGTGGTTTACGTTTTTAAAGCGTTATCATATTACATTTATAGGTAACAAAAAACATGTCTCGAAGTATCATCAAAACCAGTTTCTCGGAGCGGCGACATTCCTCTTACAAATATCAAAATCTCCCTGCGCAAAAAGAATCAAACTCACCCAATACAATATTCAGCAACCAATTGCGTATTTGAAAAAAACTGGCTCATCACATATCTACCAAACCAAGAAACATAAAAACATCCCATTCTTAAACCACGCAATCGCATCAACCCACACGCACGACAAAACCCCCACCCACTCCACAAAAGAATTCTCTCGATTAATTTTTCGCGCATGCAGCCAGGTATCCCGATACATATCCCCTATAATTTCAGCGCGCGGCGTGGTGATCGCGCGTCGGCGATAAATATCGCGAAACGCGCATTATTGCCACGCATTAGCGTATCGCGCGCCCGCGCGCATGATTCATCGCCGGCGCAGCGGCATTCCTCGCCCCCGCGCCGAGCGAGATATGCATCTCCCTCGCGAGTGCGCGACGACGACGACGCACGTCGTATGGACGATTCGACTCGTATATTCTTCTTCCGCTCGCGAGCGTGGCATCCGAATCAATTTTTCCGGTGGAGGTAGGAGAGTGAATTATGGCCTGTTTCGATTAAAGATTTTTAGAGGTTGAGGGATGCGTTATTTAATTTATTGGGGATGGATTGTTGGGTGTTGTATAGTGGAATACTTTCTAATGTACATTTATTTATACGTACGCTACAAAAAGAAAATCTTATTTTAAGATTGACCGATCTTAAATTTGTTGTATCTTAAAATTTCAAATGCTTGAAAAACAGAAAGATAATATTAATATTAAAATAATTAATATTATTATTAAAATAATAATAATATTATTTTTATGTTTTTCAAGCATTTGAAATTTTAAGATGCACCAAATTTAAAATCGGTCAATCTTAAAATAAGATTCTCTTTTTGTAGCATATTTACATCGTGTGTACTTCTTTTGCCATTCTTTTTATTTTCTTAATATTTGTGTGCATTCGTTCTCATATTTTTTAGATTTCGTTGTTCTTACTAATTTCTTTCATTTTCTCAGATATATGTAAATAAATATTTTGGAGTCTACTTTTGTAGAATGTAGAAAAACATGTCTATGTCATATGATTTTAATATTGGATAATAGTTTAATTGGTTGTATTAGAGAAAATGTGTAGTGAGAAAATATGATAAAGCCTGTTCAAAATGCAAAACAGCATGTTAAAATGTAAAAAATGTATAAAGATATGGAAAATCGTATTAAAGAGTGAGAACGCATGTTAAAATTGTAAAGAAGCCTGTTTAGGCTGTTAGAATATACGTAAAGATATGAAAAAGCGTGTTGAAATTTGAGAAAACGTATTCTTCGTACGTTTTACGTTCTCTTACATTGCTATCCATTCTTTTAACTAGAATACAATCCCAAATACAACATCGCCATATCATCGCCACGCACCCATACCCCCACAAGCCATCCCAACAAAACCTAACCTAAAAACAAATCGCTGCGCGCGGGCATCGCGCGAAATTGATACGAGCTCGCGCTCGGCCACGCTGTAGCACTAAAAAACCAAGCGATAAAGTTTATTCGTCCCGGGGTTGTAATAATCCCGTCGGCGCTGGCGGCCCTCATCTTCGCATCCCAGAAAAATAAATCCATATAACCTCCACTTCCACTTCCATTTCCCGATGCTTATTGGCGATTCAGGCCGCGCCGCCGCGCGTCGTGTCGTCCGCCGTAAACTCGCGCGGGGAAGTAATTTTTTTCCTCCGCGTTTCTTATCCGGGAAGATTTTCAGGCTGGGGTGGGTTGAAGATTTTATTGGGAGAGGAAGGGAGGGGTGTTATACGAGTTTTGAATATTTTTGGTGATTGCGGATGCGTGCTGTTGTAGGTTTGGAAATGGGCTTTATTTATCACTTAAGGGAGTTTTAGTAGTAGAAATTTATTCCTTGTTATTCCTTATTTCCATGAAATTTGATTTTGTTCCAAGATGATTTGTAATAAAGGCATAATAAAGATCTAAGTAAATTAGACACAATTGACAGTTCTGTAATTGATAAACAATTATCTAACAAACTAAATTGTTGAAGTTTTTCTTTATAATTATTCAGCATTTTGACATTAAAATAGCTTTTATTTCTGTGTCATTATTAACAACCTTTATTTAAGGAATCGTATAGCGTTTTAAGGTGATTTGTTTCCTAGGGTTATCATTTTTGTGAGAAAGAAAAATGCAAACCTGTTGAAATTCAAATTTTTTTATTATACATTCAACTTTTAGAAATAGAACGGTAAGTCATTGCAAGACATTTAAAGGTCTTCAAATAGAATTTCACTCGCAGTCACATATTCGAAATTCATCGTCTTCGCATACCCAATTTTTCAGTCAATAGAACGCTACACCCACTACTTTTGATAACATTTTTCATGTCTTTTTTATCTCTCACTGTTCTCCCGCACTGTTTACCCTCTGTTATACACACCCACTTTTTCCAAATTTCTATTCAATTACCCCGCGAGCGAAATATAAACTTTACGACTCTCCCAATCTACCACCCCAAATTTACAGCTCGTACGGTTTTACTCAATTCTTAAACTTCTACATCATACCACCGAAGAATGAAAAGCCCACACGGGCTGCATATTTTGAAAACTTTTTGCTTTTCATTCGAAAAACAATTGCCAATTCACGTCAAAAGTTATATTGCGACTCGGTATTCAATTTCTCGGCCAATCAATTTTTTTGTAGTCTGTCTTATACAGTAGATACTTCCCGAATTTGAAGTGTCGTGGAGAATGAAAAAAAGTATTCCAAGTATGAAAAACTAATTCTGTAACTAAAACATTATTTCTTAGATAAATATCTCACCCCCGGAAGAAACACTATGATGAGTAAAAATTGTTTTAATATGATTTATGCACATAAAATACAGTTCACACTAAAATAAAAGACTTTCATAACTTTTAAAATTGATTAAAAAATGTTGAGGTACTATTATAAATATAATTCAGGTTAAAAAAATATACTTCATGAAAGTTAACATTTCTTGTTTAGTTTTACAATAACAGAATTTTCAGTTTCTATAGTCTTCTTGATATAGTCCTATTAAATACACATCGGCAAATTATTTTAATAATCTCTGAATTTCAGACAACAATCTTACATTTACCGACATTTTGATCGTAAAAGCTAAACATAAGTTCAAATACACTCCGATACAGAAAAACAATTCCGAACTACAGCAATTACAAAATTCGAATTACCCAGAATCATCCATCATTGAAGCTAAATCAACCATCGCTCAACCCCCGCCCAAAAGAAAAAGAAGTAATATAATTCGGCGATACGTCTCCCTCCTCGCTGTCTGCAATTCGCCGGGCGCGCTCCTTCCGATTCGTTTTATCGCGGCGCGTCTTCATTGTCTTTAAACGCGAGTAGGTATAGCAGCGGAGAAAAAGGGAGAGACAGCACCACGCAGTATATATATATATCTTTATACACACGGCAGCGGTATATAGGCGAACCGATAAAGGCAGCCCTGGAGTTTACGGCAGCCGGCGAGTTTCGTATTTATCATCTTTCCTTATCTGCGCGCTGCGCTCTTTTTGTTTCCGCGGGCGAAATAAAGGTATATATATATATATAAGCGTTTATGGATATTTCGTCGATAGCGCGCGCCTTTGGGAGAGCGGTTTTATTCGGCAATTATTTTTGTTGCCCATCCGCTGATACATATTAAGTTTTGTCTTAGCTGGTGAGCTTGCTCGGAGGTGATCGGGGAATTTGAGAAGTCGTGTGATGAACTTGCGTGCGGGTTGAGGTTTGCGTATTAGCTTTGCTCGTGCATGATTTTCTGTTGCGTTGTGTTTTCTCGGCTGCGTGTCTTCAGGTACGTTTTTCTTGCAGAAGGCGTCTACTCGTTCTCGCTTATGATTAGATTCCTACTTTTTCGCTGCTTCGTATGTACGTTTTCTTTTGTGTGATCTTTAATTCACTTCCATTTTTCATTGTAAATTTTGGTAATGCTAGTAGATTAAACGTACTATTGGATACACGACGTGCCAAACTCGTCATATTCTAGTTATCACGATGCATACATTATCCAATCAAAACGATTCTTTTAAGAATATCTAATTGTCAAATTTTCAGTGATTTTTGGTTACAAAATAGAGTATGAAAATGTATCATTCTTGTATTCTTAGACCTCTTACTCTCTTAGACCATTTAGTGTTATTAGATCATTCTTTATGCACACTTCTAAACATCACCAATGTATGAGAACTATTTCTTACCAAATCATGTATGTTTGAAACTTATAAACTTTTTCAAGAGCATGAACTGCAGTTAATACTCAACTTTTTCAAGCCAATTTTAATTATGAAGGGCATTTTATTTTATTTGATCTATTCTATGTACAAAAATCAGCTTGAAAGAAATGAAGATACTACATTTAACATCATTCAGAAATCCCACTAACCGCCGCTCTCAGTCAATCCACATTTCGAAAAATTCCAAAATACAACTCTCGAAAACAAACTCGATCGTCGATCTCGCCACCATCGAGGGTGTCTAAGCACTCTCTCGCATTATACAGATTACACGGCTTTCCTCTTATACGGGTCACGACCGTTACCGTGTAATATACCCGGGGGAGCAGGGCGTAATACGCTCTCTTAAAAATTCAGCGCCACGAAGAGCAGATTCTTGAAATTTTCATCCGCGTACATCAAGCTGCTCTCGTCTCCCCTAACAATCAGTCTCTCTTTTTCTTTTTTTCTTCTTTTTTCTTTCTTCCATCTGCGCGCTCTCGCAGACACGCGAGTTTAGCTTCTCCGGGGTAAGTGAATTATATGGCGATCGCTGGGAGGGCAGAGAAATTGTTGACTGATGATGAGAATTACCGAAATTTTTTATGAGTGTGTGTATCGGGCCAAATTGCGAGTAAGTGGGGTAGTGTGCTAATTTATTAAGTTGTGGAAGGATGGTTAGAGTTATAATGTGCACGGTGGAATTGGAAGGGAGGATTATTTCTTGGTTCTGTGGATGTGACTAATTGAGTTGAGAAGATATGGTGAAAAATTTGTTAAGATAAGGGTCTATATTGATCTTTTTTAATTTTTCGTTTTTATTACAAGGGGTGATATTAAAGTGTTAGTTCTTATAGCAAAAAAGTCTATTTTATTTTATAAATTTTCATTTGATTTAATTGAAAAATACCCTTATATGCCAAAATCGGTATTTTTTTAGTTAAAATAAGTTAAATTTAACAGTAACAGTAAACTACTAATAAGTTATTACGAGCTTTTGTCAGTTCGATTACTCGAAATTTGAAAAAATTAAAAGTAGCAATAAATGTTCGAAAAATCTTCTTACATAACATACTAGTCATAGAATACACAGAAAATCTTAAATTACACTCATATCAACCTATAATCCGCAACCCTCAATCTCCAACTCATTTTCCAAAGATAAACAGCAATCTACAGTTATCTATCGAATTAAATCTCTGCTCCCCCCCCCCACAAAAAAAAACATCCCATTAAAACACCCCCTTAACCGATCAAGATTGCTCACTCCCCCTCGAATCATACGAATCCACTACACCTAACGTAAATCGCGATCCAAAGATTTCCTCCCCCTCCTCCGAACGAAAAAAAAACACGTGTACACGAGTCCCTCGAGGGTGAAAAACGCGTGGAAGCCTTTAATGCATTATTTAGAACAAACTTTGCTGCGGAGAGAGAGAGAGAGAGAGTGGCTTGAAAGGACGACACGAGGCGACAGCGTCGCGGTGAAAGGGTCGACTCACGTACTTCCGGCTCCGGTTGTACGTGTATACGATGGTTAGGGGTAAAAACAAGGAAATTCGCTGGTAATTGCTGGCTGAGAAGGGATTGTTGGGAGGTCTTTGTTAAGGATCGGTGATCGGTAATTTGTGAACGTTTCGTTAAGGTTATTTTGGGCTAACGAAAGTGTATAAATAGCTTTTTTGGAAATGTAAATTGTTGCAAAAATATATTTGATACTCTTTATAAAGAGTATCGGGTTTCACTTTTTTATGAAAATTGCTGTTTTTAATAAATTTGAAAGCAATTAATCAAAATAAAACCAACATTTAAATACATAAACGCGTTCTCTTATTACATAATTAAATGGTCGATTGTGATACATTGGTTAATTAAACAAATACATTTAAGTCTTTTTTCACAAAAATAAAATGTGATACGCTTTGTAAGGGATGTTGCATTGATAGTATGAAAAAAATTAGTTAAATACAATTAAAATTACATTGAGATACATTTAAGTCTTTTTTCACAAAAATAAAATGTGATACGCTTTGTAAGGGATGTTGCATTGATAGTATGAAAAAAATTAGTTAAATACAATTAAAATTACATTGAGATACATTGCTTAGATCCTGAAAATTAGTTAAGTAACAATTTCATAAACATTTCATATTAAATTCAAATAATAATAAACTATTTTGCACAATCTTATTATTATGTTTAGTTTATTTTACCAATGATATTTGTAATAATGTAAAATTGCAAAAAATCGTGATAAACTGTTAAATTTGTTTAAAACTGTATAATTTTGAGGGAAATTGCTGAAATTCTGTATATTTATAGCAATAGAGCCAAAATGGGAGTGTTTACAACTAACTTACCAAATTATTGACAAATATTGATAATTTCATCCAAATATATACAATAATTAACATTTTCCAAGAAAGAATAATGGCTTTTATACACAGATTCATTCCACCAGGGATAATAATAATAAACTGTAATAAAGTACAATATAAATGTACAATAACACACAACCATCTAAAAAGTAAATACCATCACACTCAATATTACAAAGGTGCTCGAGCACGTCAGTTTTCATACACCCATGCAGCCAAGAATGCGAAAGTTTTTCGAGGACACGTTCTTTTCACGCCGCACGCGCAAACACTCGCTGATGTGTCGTTTGACCGACAGCGGGGCACGAAATTGTTTTCTTCTTCTTCTTCTTCTCCTACTGCTTATTTTTTATTCACGCGAACAGTGACGCGCGCGATCTTTTGTACTGGTGGAAACGACATAGCCCGTCGTGTCTGAATAAGGGAGAGCGCTTCTTTCTAACTCCGAGGCACCGAATTTTCGTTATTTTCGTTGTGATATTTCAGGTGAAAGGTGATTTAGTATTCGCTAATTATTCGGAATTCAATAACGTATGTTGATTATGGAATATTTATTGTTAGATACACAGTAACCATTTACTATGAAAAATAAAGAGTATTTATCAGCAATAAGTGTGAAATCGCTGTAATTAAACTTTTTCAGAGATATTAATAAATCTTAAATAAAGTATTACTTATTTTTAATATTTTCTGAGCTAAACATAAAAGAAACGTTAAGGATTAATAGTGAAAGATGAAGAAATTAATTTAAACTTAATAATTTGCTATAATAAATTGTTGTTTTTACCGAAATATATTTAACATTGCACAATTGTTAATTTTACTAAAATATATTTTACATTACAATACCTTAGTACAATGTACGTAAATATATTTAACATTAAAATACAATAGTAAATTGTACTAATAAAGTGTTCTTATCTCTGCGTTATTATTCAAAGCATTCTCGAATAAAAGCACTAATCCAATAAACTACAAAATAAAAATCCTAATTCCCATTCGCAAACAAATCAGCCCCCCCCCCCCTCACACTCATAAAATTCTCATCTTCCTTCTAGCAATCCCACAAGCGCATCCAAATATATGCTAATTGCGATAAAAATCGAGGGTGGATTAGATTTCGAATCATTCCCTCTTTCTCTCTCTAACAAACAAAAAAAGAAAAATACAACCTCCCTCCGCCCCCTTATCTTTATGTATCGGGCGAGAGAGCTCGCCGACCTCCCTGTTTATCATTCTTTTAACGTAATTCAGCGCGCGCACACCCGCCATTTCCACTCTCGCGAGAGATAGGCCAAGCGAATACTTATGTTTATGAATGCTGCCGCTGCTGGCTTTCTCCATTTTTCGTTGTTTTTACTTAGCGTTCGTTGTAACTCGTTTTGCTTGCTGTATTGTTGTAGATAAGGGTCTTTTGATTTCTGGAAGGGAATGTATATTGTTTTGATAACGATTTTTTACGAGGTTTGTGAAGCGGGGAGCTCGAATTTACTGCATCCAAAACGTGACTTAAATTTCAGTTTTTTTTTTATTTCTTGATTCTATAGGGATAATCTAATTTTTGTCTAACTTTTTGTATGTCAACCGTTTACCGTACTTTCGTTATTTTTTTCATTTTCACGTTTTATGGTCATGAAAAATAAGTTTTTAGTTTGATTCCAATGTTAAAACGTTTCTCAGACATCTGAATTGCTACCATAATTTTTGTAAGATTTTATTGTTTCATATAGTTACCATGTTAGTACAATAATCATGAAAAATGATTTCTCCCATATATTGAACAAAGCAGTTAACGGGTTAAATTAGTCGAAGGATTTATCATTTTTACAAAATATATTGAAGCCTATACGATTGTAAATGCGATATTTCAGCTTCAAATTTAAATAATAACTATAAATTAATCTTCATTAATATTTTTGTCAGAATAATGCATTAATGGTTATATACAATATATGATAAAATATCTTTTTCATTAATATAAATTAAACTATTTTTTTAAATTATAATTTGTTACAATCTAAATTAGTTTTAAGTGATATTTCTTTACCGTCATTACATCTAAATTTATTAATAGAATATCATATAAATTTCAATCATAATAAAAAAAAATGATTAAATATAATTCAAATAATATTATATTGCAGAAATTGGGTCGATTAAAAAAGAATGTAAAGAGTAAATTAACGCCTGATCGAACGAACCTACTATCTCGAACTGTGCGTGAAGAACCTCATATCTCGGTCGGCGCATGAAGAAGCTCCTATCTCGGCTCGAGCGAAGAATCTCTTATCTCGCCGCGGCCAAAAAGATCGTATCTCGGCCCGCACGAAGAAGCTTATATCAAATTTACAAAAATACTGCAAGATATCCTCATATATGATCCGTATAATATTATTATAATATTATGAACTAATAATATTATACGGATAATACACGAAGAGCTCCTTAGTGCGGGCCGAGATAGGATTTTCTTCGCCGCTACGAGTTAGGAGGTTCTTCACGCGACACGAGATAGGAGGTTCTTCCGCTCAGGCGTCGAAATAGAAATATTTATTAAAAACGTAATATATATAGTTAAAATACCATTGAAAAGGTTACAATTTTAATTAATAGTCTGCTCTCAATCAACGATGAAGCAATAATTACAAAAGTAACTTATTTCGCAACAAACTATACACACACAGATCCATCGCCACGAATTGGTCTTCCCGTATACAGCAGCAACTGTGCAGTGGGAGCTTAATAAGTTTCGCGCGCGCGCATCTTCCAGCAGTCTCCGCCACCGCCGTGCCTTATTTCAGTTGTAATTCCTCGCGCAGGGAAAGTTACAAAACGCGAACTTAAGTAAGTAACAATCACAAACTTATATAACAAGTCTCACGCAGAGTGAATTCTTCGTCCGCCTCGGGGCTCCTCGCCATTCTATACGCTCTCTCTCTCTCTCTCTCTTCCTCGTCCAAAAGTTAATTCGTTGTTTCGTCTCCTATTTCACCTTAAGCTTCCGTTCTCTCTCTTTCTCTCTCCCGTCGCTATCTCTATCGGTTTACTTTTCTCTCTCTCGGTAGTCCCCCTTCGTTACATTTATTTCTCTCGCTATACCGGGCTTCCGCCCTATGTTTCTCTCTGTCTCTCTCTCTCTCTCTCTCTCTCTCCCTCTCTCTCACGTTTTGTCGTCCGCTACGTGCAGCGGAGTCGAGTTCTCCTTTTTATTATATAGGAGCCTGGATGCGGAAAAAAATGGAGAGCCTCGAGACTTAATTAATTTTCTAATCTCGTGAAATGAGAAAATTCTAGGGGAATTTAATAACCGAGCTTCTTTTTTTTTCTTTCTTCCTTTTTTATTTTGCGGGATCAATTTGAGCTTGGCGTAATTAAATAAGTTCGGGCTTGTTATTTCGAGTTACTGATATTTCAGAGTTTGGGCGCAACAAAGTTGCGGAATGTACAGTGCTTGCGTAGGAGTACTGAAATATAGTATTACAATAAATTAGCTTCCTTACTTTGTATGATTCGGTGTCTGAGTGAATCGGACTTTTACTACTGACTACTGTCTTATTCGTATAGCACTAAATCTTTATACTGTATTGTAACAAGGTTATTTTAGAAGGTTCATCAGATTTGACAACTTTTTATATGAATGATGCCATTTTGATGTAACATATAAATAATGTTCGTACATACTATATTTAATACATCGCGAGAGTATAGACAGACCTGTCACTTATAGTTTTTTTTTACTGGCATTTGTTAGTAATTTTAGACACAAGAATTGTATAAAGATGGTTTGCATAATTATCTTATGAGCATTGTTATAGATATCAAAAAACTTAAGAAAAATACAAATAAGGTACAACAGTGATCTACAAAAACAGTAAGATTCATATAAAAAAGAAGTACAAAAATGAATTATGCTCCCATAACGAGATCCAAAATGTGCCACTTTTATCTAATCCATACATTAAGCTACAAGAAAATGTAGTTTAATCCATAAAAAATTTAAAAAAACAATAAAAAATGTGTACCATCCAGGATTTATATGACTTTAAAGGGTTCAGCATAGTAAAATTCAAGTAAATTGTAGCACAACGGCACCAAACTACACGCGTTAACAATCATTCATGCCGTATTCATCAAATACAATTTGGGAATCAACGTGTCCCTCATCGGTACGCAGGCCCTGGTGTACCTCAAATCCGTATACCCACTGCCGACCAAACAATTCTATGACAAGCAAAATCCCTGGCTACTACTCTCCGTTATCAGCACCTTAAAATTCAGCCTTATACTTCAACCGACCATCAACAGCGATCCTCTGAACTGAACCACTTACAGTTCGCTTCTCTCTCGGTCACTTTGCACTTTTTCGTAACCACCCTCTCTCTATTCTAGATAAATAAATTAAACTATTATAGACGAGTATGCCAGACGATTTCCCACATCGGTTATGAATGAAGACAGAATAAGCTCACGTTAACGTTCTCTATTTCATCATCTCACAACTTCTTATAGTTTGATAATTTTGATTTATCTCATTTTTTCGGGTAATCCGGTTATTTCGAGTAACTAGGATTCTCGGATACCCGCATATCCCTAATGGACGCATAAATTACTCCTCAAACAAAGAAAATGATACTATACAAACTATTCCGCAGCGCACAGCCTTTTGCTTCAGCTTTTGAAAATATATAGCTCGTGCCTCTATACGAGTCTCGTTCTGAATGAGCGAAACTCCTCCGTCGTCGCGTCGAGGACTAACAATTGACGACTCTACGACACCCATAGGCGATGAGCAATTCTCCCTGCCTTCCTCACTTCCTTCCGTCCTTTGCTTCTTCACTTTTGACTGTGGCGCTTATGCACAGAGCCTCTGCATCTGCTAGCCTTCTCGTAGATACAGAGTTACGCGTACACATGGAGGCACATACAGTGCGTCTCAAAACTTTTGGAGTGGCGTATTATTTCATATTAATTTCACTTTTGGAAAAATACCCAATATATAGTTTATAGGATTTTCAGCGGTAAGTTTAGTCGTGACCTTCGTTCTGATCCTTGACCCTGTCTTCAAGGTTATATTAAGGTTGAATTTTATTCTTTTAATGGAGACATTTATTTATTACCCTGAATAATCGTATGAGGAGAAAATTTGACGTTAGAATATGTGATTATGACCCTGGGTCAAATCGACCCTAAAAGTCATGCCCACATATACTGATGTGAAATATTTATCTTTTTCGATTTCTGCTATCGGTCAGTTTCCTTAGTGGTCAAGATGACTTAACATTGATTTGATTTATCAGTCCAAATTTGACCCTGGGTTATATTATATATACACGTGTTAACATAAAATTTTCTCTTTCAATATTTACGGTTATACAGGATTTTCTTACCGACTTCACCTTCCTTTGACACTTGATCCCAATTTGATTCAGAGTCATAACCACATATTCTAACCTGAAATATTGTCTATCTATGTCTGCGGACGGGTTGAGTTTCTTTACTACGCAAGTATAACTACAATTTCATTTGACCGAAAGGGTCAATTCGACCCATGATGATTAATTTAGTTGATGATCACACATTCTAACATAAATTTTCCTGCTCTCATTTAAAAAATCAGATTTGAACTTAAACCAACCTTGAATACAGAATCAAGGATCAAAATGAAGCTCACCAATCCTATCAATTCCATACATGACACTTTTCCAAAAGTTTCGTACAAAGTACGTAATACGCCGTTCCAGAACTTTTGACACGTACTGTAGATAGACACTGCAACAGCAGCAGCAGCTCGACCACAAGAGTTTCCTTCCCTCCGAAACAAAGGAGAAAGAGCGATAGAGCCGGAGCACGAAAGAGACCGAGAGAGAGAGAGAGAGAAGTACAGAGTGAGTCACGTCTCTCGGAGCTACGGGAGAGTCGCTCTAATTAAATTACTTAAGCGTACGTGTATCTAGGAAGCGCGCGGCGCGCGCCGGGACCAAAGAGCCTCTGCGAGTAACGACGCTGCTCGCAGAGAAGACATAGAGAGAGCGAGAGAGAAACTGTATAGGTAGGTAGGCAGGCTGTACGCTCGCCTTTTCCGGCAATATGTATGTGCGCGCCGATGTGCCTGGGGGAGCGTTTTACCTCTCGAGCGAGCGCGCGCGCACCTTCAATTCCTCGAGCTGACTCGCTGTGTGTACGTGCGACTGCATTTGCTGTGGAGAGAGAGAGAGAGAGAGAGAGAGAGAGAGTAACAAACGAAGAGAGGATGGTAGTTTCTGGGAGGAGAGAGCTCTTTGGATATTAAATGAGAGAGAGAGAGTAGGTACTGGGTGTGGAGACGCGAGCTGACGCGACGCGATGAACGCGTCGACTTTGAATGCGACGGTGGTATCTATATGGGGGTGCCGCACAGTAGATTTTGGGGAAGGGTGGGATGGGTGGTGCTGTTTAGAAGTGGTTTCTCGTTTTTATGGGAATTCGTTGAATGCTTTAGTGTTCGTACTAATGCGTTGTATGAAATTGTTAGGTAGCATGTCAAATTGTAATCGTTGAATGAGGCGTCAAGAAAAATATAAATCGTAATGTCAATGTTGGAAAATACTTGTTTTCTATTCGAACGAGTCAACTTAGATGTAGAGCAATGTACGAATAGAGTCGTAATTCTGGAGAAAGGTATGATATTTCGACATAATTTCAATAATTGTATTAGGATGTTCTGGTAATAAATTCACATAAAAGAGGTACTAATTATAAAGAAAATGAACTCTGAAATTATCATTACATTTTGAACGTAAATTGAGTGTACGAAAATGGATTTAGGTGACTTTCGGAAAATATTACAATTTTCTCTTGTAAATATCATTTAGTAATACACAAATATGCTTGTGCTATTAATTTACTTGTAAACCAATATTATGTTAGCAATTAACAAAATAAAATCTAAATCGAAGGAAAATTTAAACAAATGGGGTTAAATCATTGTGTAGCATACTGCTTTTAAGCATATAGTTATAATGTAGCATTATCTACTAGTATTACATGAAACACGTCTATTTAAACATATAAAATTTGATATTAACTTGATTGTTAAAAAATGGACTTCAGTCGTTATTCCGGGAAACCGCAGATACATATAATAATAATAGTAATAAAAGCATGCATCCAATTTAATACGTTTTAACTTTCTGTCTATATATGGTGCGCTTGTTTTTCAATTACGAGCAATTTTGGTTATCGGCGGCCATTTGCTTAATTGCCTTTTTTGATCGCGCATTCATTAGAGTAATAAAGCTGAGAAATAAATTGGATATAAATGCGGCGAATTGTGAAAGAACATTAATGCAATACATATAATTAATTTAAAGCCATAAAGGAATAACTTACGAAAAATCGAATATACCGCAGGTTATTTATAGAATCAATTTATTCAATATTAATTTTGTATATTAATAGATACGATACGATGTTTGAGTTTTGAAAATACCTAGGAAACACATTTATTACATGTTCATTAAGGTTCCCTAATTCTTAATTTAAAAATTCTGTGAAAAAATATAGTATCTTAATGTTCTGAATGTCATTTGAAAAATAACTAAAAGCGTGAAAATTTCATCCGAAAAAGTTATAGACATGTTTAAGTTGAAGTGTTGAAGACTATGAATTTAATTGACATTTTCGTAAGTTTTTCGAGAGATATCTATTTAATATTGCTGATTTAACTCGATAAATCAATAAATCATATTTTTATCAACTTCAGTGCTTTCTTCTATAGTAACCTAATGGAACTAACCTGTACATTCTTATGGGCCCATATGGACCTTACCAGTCACTAAAGACTCAGCCACATACTTTGACAGACAGCAAATTAAAATACCTTGGTTACCCCCATCGTCCGTTAAGTTTAAAAATCGTTCAGTTTTATCAAACTCACGTATCATCTTCCCAAAATCCCCCAAACTACCTATCCCCTAACATCTCCATTACTCTCTATCTCACCCTCTCTCTCTCTCTCTCTCTCTCACTCTTTCCTAAGCGTCAAAACACGCGCTGGCGCAAATCCAAATGTAAAACAGAACCACTCCACGCTACTGCACCTCGACGCAAAAAAAACGCAACCTACCTCCCCCACTGTACGCCTCTCTCCTGATGCTACTTTAAACATTTTATCCGTGCCCCGAACGCGTGCATGGCGTCCACCGCTGGAATACCTTATGAAGCGTCGCGGGATTCGAGATTTGAGAGATTCGTGCATGGTTTTGTACACGCGCCGCCCGAGCGCCGGAGGAGGAGAGATTAAATTTCTATCTGGCCGCGGGGGTGGCGCATGCATGAAAAATGAAGCGAGAGTGGTCAGCGCGGCGAATTTGAGGGATTTTGTTTTGCTTTTTTTTGGGTGTGGGTGTACGTGCGAGGGGGGGGGGGGGGAGAGCGAGAGAGAGAGAGAAAGAGAGAGAGAGAGATGGAGATTTATGCTTCGAGGACGTGCCGGTGAAATTTAGGAGTGGTTAGAGGGTGTTTGCGGCATTTGGGAATGGTTGAGCGTCATCTTAAGCAGTTGATTTTACAGTGTTTAGTATTTTGTATATGAGCTGTGAATGACTTTCCTGCTGTATTTAAATAATTGTTTTATGAGTATAATATATAAGTGTTTAATATACGTTGTGGATGATATAAAAATTAGAACACTGTGAGAGATGTACAATCATTTTATCAATGTAAGAGAAGAGTACACTCTAATTTAAAACATTTTATTTATTTATTTATATGTTTATATAATTATAAGATATTTGTTATATGCTTTTGGAATGTTACGTATGGAATATTCTGTAATTTTCATGTGCTCTGATATCTGCAAAAGATATAAATACTTTTGAAGAAAAGGATATGATTTGTTATAAAATTAGTTGAGTAACAATTGCATTAAATGGAATTAAATTTGCGTTAAATCTTGAGCTACTATCGATTAAAGTGACCAATCATATACCCAGATATAGTATGCAACGAACAAAATTTTGCAAAGAAAAAAATTAATGCATTTAAAGATAAATATTGTAAATTATTCGCCGAACACGTCGAAACGTGTTCTTTTAGCCAGAATATATTTGTCTCTTATAGAGATTTAAATAACTTTTCACTTGCTAAAATAGAAATATGAATATTTAATTAATACGATCTATACGTCAACAAGTTTATTATTGTAGTGATGCCGAATATTTGGAATTATTTTTGATTTGCTAGAAAAAGAATATGAATTTTTTAATAAAAGCGATTAATTGCAATCAATTTATTGGTTTAAAAATATAGTTACAGTGGAACACATGAATTTAGACATTACTCTATTTTGTAACCAAAGTTTTTTTCAAATTTATTAGAAATCCATTCTAAATACTTATTTTTTATTTCTGCAAAACCTCCTGTCATTGTCAAATACGGGGGACTACTTATTTCATTCAATTTTCAATTTTGAGCTAATATCTCTCTGGAAAGTTGTTTTTTTTTATTAGAACAATAAAGTTTCATAAAGATATTTGCTAAAAATTGAAAATTAAATAAGATAAGTGGTTCCTCGTATTTGTCGGCGAAAGATGGTCGGTGATTATTCTACTTGATTTCGTCTTCTACTATGGTTACATTAATTTCTTACATCAATGTAATTTCCTCAAATTTTTGCCCACAATCTTTCTTCCATTCACATGACTAAATATTCATTTATACTAGTATTCATAATTGTAGCAAAAAGTACCTAAAATTAAAATTTGTCAGTGACAATTCAGATAAATTATCATATTTTATAATATACTTTTATATCTCGAAATGTACGTTCAAGTATTGAATTAAATGCTTAAACTTTTATTAACATATAAATGAATAATGCGTTTTAATATACGAATTAACATTTTTCAGTTACACAAGCTGAAATTTATAATTCGTAAATTGCAATTATTTAAATTAAAATATTTCCTTACTCAAAACCTACGTGTCACTCTAACGAAAACAGCGAATTCAAAAGTTACTCCACTCGTATACTTGACTCCCACACCTTTCCAAACTCACAGGACACTCAAAATTCCACGTTCAACTTGCGCCATTATACCTTGGTGAGCAATAGTGAAGCTGCAGAGGTCGTTAAGACCCTTAGCGGAAACAAAAAAGCGAGCCGAAAAATTCGAGGGCTCAATGTAAATCAGTTGGCCGCTTTTTATGCGCATCGGTAAGCCTCATCGTATCGTACAGGATTTTCCTTTTTTTTGTGAAGAGGGTTCGTACTGTGCATGACAAGAAGATTGTAGAAGGTCGACATGTAACGTTGATTGAGAGATCGTTTTTCCGAATGCTTGTATTCAATTTGACGTGTATTAAAAGTAGAGTGTTTGTTTAAAAGAATGACGGATTTGAATCTTTTTCTTTGTAATAAACGTGTTTTAATATTTTTATCTCGTTTCTTTGTGTTTGCTAGATAAAATATTTATATTGAGATTGTATTTTTAAAAGCCCGAGATCGTTGTCAATATGAGGGTCACATCAATTTTTAAAAGAGGATTGATATCGGTTATTATCTTGATTTCTGATATTAATTAAAGTTCTATAGAATACATGCATGTCGTGGAACACAGATGTAAAATAAAATTAATTGATGACTTTCAATTTTCACGCAACTTGTTTTTCACGAGAAATATAAAAATTGGTTATATAACAAACGAACTGAAATAAACATATAATTAAGGTTATTATTTTATTTTGACATAGTTTTGAAAAGAAAAACAAAGATCGTTATATAATTATACGCGAAATTCTATTTACAGATAATAATAAATCTTCATAACCTGCGATACACAATAGATTAAGACAAATTACAAAAAAGAAAAGAAAAAAACCTATTCTCACATGAGAGTCATAAAATTCCGCTGTTCATAACAAATGTACAGAAATAAGTATGAATATTTCTATATAATTATCAAAGGGATAACGAGGAAGATTATTTTGGTAATTATACTCTGTATTCTAATTACGGATATATGGGCATATCTCTAGAACTTTTAATTTATCTTATGATGATGTCATTTTTTTAAAGCTATTATTCGGCCGCCTAATGAGGTGCATTGTTCAGTGTAGACTTAGATTATAACTATTAAAATCGAAAATGTCATTAAGTATAATGCCAGTTTAAAACACTAAGATTTTATAATGTTACTTTTGGTTAATTTAGCGTTGATATAGCTTAGTATTAAATCATCGTTAACTGTCTAAGAAATATTTTGTAAAATTAATAAATATAAGAGAAATTTTGAATATTTGAGTGATTTGGCTATATATGTTCTAGTAATGGGCATTGTTTATAAGAAAATGATACTTACGTCCCCAAATGTTCAGATAATTGAAGTACATATACGAAGTACATGTAAAAAGTATTTAAAATAGTCGGGTATTTATGAAAAGCACTTCAATTATCTATATTTCTGTGTAAGTATTACACTACTACTTTTACTATAAATTAAAAAGTACGAGTCTGCTCATCACCTACACCTCCAATACTAATCAACCTATCCCAAATTCCAAACACAACGAAAGGAACAAAAACAAAAATCCGCGCTCCATTCCATCGATTCTCAAGGCTCGAAAATATCGCCCCGCCACCTCCGCGATATCACTTGAATATTCATGGGCCCGAGATCGCCTATACCGCGGCAAAAAGCAGCGCCTGCGCGGCGGGCCGAGGCGAGGCGGGAAATTGGCTGACGTCGTTTTAATGCGCCGCGCTACCGGCAATTACCCCAGCGGCCGAGATAAACGCGTTATATGTCCTTGTCGAGGCCCGTCGCGCTCGCTTATATCATTCGGCAGCCAAGTTGAGTCTCTCTTTGTTTCGTGCACGTTGGGCGCCAGTTGCGACGTGGGATAATTGCGGGTAATTGGGGATGATTGGGCGAGTGGTATGCGCTAGTTTTGAGATATTTTATAATTGTATTGAACTTACTGGGAAGGTACTTTTTGTGAACGGTGGAACTTGGAGTGTTTTATAACGGGAAACCACGACTTACCTGGAACAAAAGATGGAAAATATATTTTAGATAGTGTGTATGATATGTATATATATTTTTGTTACAAATTTTATTAAAGAGTAAAATGAATGCATGTACAAAAATTCTTTATTCAAGGTATCTTAGGGATAATTAGCTGTGATACTTCTCGAAACACCATTTGATGAAATTTTAACAAATAGACTAGATCATAACAGGATTCTACTGTATTTTGTGCATTGCATATTATGCATATGAGTAAGAGAAAGAAAGATAGGTATATAAATAAATTTACGTCTAGGCTATTTTTCGTGATTTTTATACATTGAGGTTATAATGTTTGCACTAGTATGCTATTATATTTCTGGAATGGGCGAACAACAGCAGATAAATCCACTTTTCTTAATTGTGAGAAAATTAAAAAACTACATTCTATTAATTCAAATAAAATAATGTATTTTAGCTTTGTTAATTATTTAATTTTAAGTTTAGAAGAAAATAACACTATAAGTATAAAGACAACGATATAGTTATTATGATGTAAGACACATAAAATCATTTTTTACCAAAAGTAAAATTAATCGGTTTTGTTCGTCACCTTTTGATACATATCCTTATTAAAAGAATATGTAATATAATTTTTATAGCTGTATATATATCTTATAAAATATTTGAGTTTTATTAGAAATAATAAGCAGAAGCATAGACTAATCTGCACTTAAGTGCTGTTTCAAGAAATGGTATATACTCGCCATAATTTAAGTAGCCGTAATAGAATGATTTGGTAAGTTAAAGCAATCGCCGAATAAGTACCGATGATTAAGGAAGATAATAAAAATCTTCTGTATTATATTTTAGATGCATTAAAAGTCGTCACCTTAGCATTCTGGGTGTAATTTTGATATAAATGAGCATAATGATATCACAATTTCGTTTTTGTGAATCGTAGTTCACTGATTAACATACTTGAATCATATCATAGCTTGTTATATTTCATTATTTGCTTATATATCTATATGCAGTCAATTTTTTTTAAAATGCTATTTCGAGTCATAATTTAATTTCTGAAAATACACATAATTGCATAATTTATTTTTAACACTAACCATATAAATATAAAATATTATGAACTAGAATATTCTCCCATCGTAAGCACTATTCAGCTCTCAATCTACATACCAAAGTCCATAAGTAGTAGCATCGAAAGTCAATTTCGCGAAACCCGAGTCTAATACGAAATTTTCATTCCCAAAACCGCATCCCCTGATTTGAATTCAATTATTGCTCCTATCATCGTATTCCCTTCCTTAACAAACTTACACTCTCTCTTCCCCCCCCCCCCAGTTTTTACTTCAATGAATACGATGTACGTATGAGTCTTAACACTATCTGATGCAACAAATATCTATCGCGACTAATGAGTAATTACACCTGTGTTTTTATCCTGACGATACGATGATAATAAATGTGATTATCTTTGACAATACGCGATAAAAAAACCGCTGTCAATGTATAGGCAATTAGCTTCCTCGAAAATAATTAATTGTTCCAATGATAAATTATTAATTTACCCACGCATACACACACACGCATTTTCTAAAAATAATGTATTTACATTTTTACCATTAAAAAGCTTCTTCCATCAGGAAGCAAAACATAAACTGTACTTATTCAATTGACGATCTGTGATAAACACCAAAACTTTCAACTTTAATAACTCTGTACATATTTTAACCACGTAATATCAAATATTACTTAACTATATTAATGTGACCATACCTGTACATAATAATTATCAATTTTTGCTATTCAAAAAATAAAACTATATATATAACCTCCCACAAATAGAATAATAAAAATTCACTGAGAGAATCAGGAACCAACGCAGACCGAACGATCGTCGCCCGGCAGCGTTTATCCCGCGAAAATACACCAACCACGCCAATAGCGAAATCGGGGTCGACTCTCCGATTCCCCCCGGAGATTCCTTCGTTCACTCTCTACGCTCGCCAGCGCGCGAAGTTGTCTCCCATCGTCGAGTCCAGTCGTCGGTTTACTCTCCTCCTCCTCCTCTTCCAGCCGGCAAACTCCGGCAAAACTTTCCCCTGTCTCGCTCGGTTAAAAGTTATTAACGCGTCGTCGTGTCGTCCCTTCGGAGCCCGTAGAAGAAGAAGAAAAAGAAGAAGAGGGAACCTTCAGCTTCGGCTTCAGCCTCGGGAAAATTCAATAAAGCCGTCCGATGGATGACCCGCGAGCGCGCAAAAATCGAGTTTACGAGGCGCGAGGTGGCACCTCGCACGTACACTTAGGCTCGAAGCTGGAGGCCGACGCTGGAAGCTCCTGCTGGAAGCGGGAGGTGGACGCCAGTTCGGAGTTTCAGCACTTTATTTTTCGAGGAGGTGGCGGGGAGTGGAAGTAGGTTATTGTGTTAGAAAATTTTTACGACGGACGGGGCGCTGGGACGCGACCAGCGATGGAGTTTAGAATCTCTAGAGTTGGGATGGCCCCGGCGAGTCGAGGGAATTGGGTTTTAAGAGCGGTGCTGTAGTAACAAGCGGACGGGAATGAAATTGTTGATAAAATAATTACAAAGTAATGGGATACTTGGAGTAATAATTGAATGCGATTGGCAATGTAATACAAATAGGATAGAACGTTTAATGATAAGAGGGGATCGATTAGAGTCATGGTTTTATTGACATGTGTGAAAAACTTGTTTTAACTTAATTCACAATAAAATACATTTTGGCGAACACTTTTGGGAGTTTTTTTTTGTTAAATCAGTAAATGATATGTGATAACAATTTTTATTTTAGAATAAATTTAGTAATAAAAAAATTATTTTTATAAAATATTTAATATATATATATACTTAGTAAAGGTTTTTAGTTTATTTTTATTCTATATTTTATATGTTTATTAATTTGAAGCCCAATGGTAATAAGGAAAATAAATCATATTATTTAGAAGATAAGTACAAGAAACAGTTGATATTTACAATTTAAAGTTAAGAGAATTCCATTTATTGAATAAATAGTACCATTTCATGCAAGCTTTCAAATTTCATTGACTCACTCGACAAACTTTAGTTACTTATTCAAAGACTTGTTAAAATTACTAAAATACAAAATCGTTATCAAGATTGACTACGTTGAGCCGCTGATTACTCGTCAATCATTCATACAATATACACAGAATATACGCACACATCTCTCTAATCGCACTCTTCTCTTTGTACGGACCTTCATAACATAAGACAGTTTTTACGTACACAATAGTTTACAGTAAATCAACACCAGTAATAATAAATACATCTATTTATATCTAGTATTATCAATAATATATAATACTTATTAATCATTAACTAAGTATAAAATAATGTTTAAATTTTAATTATTATGCTTAAAGCAATTATAACAGTAAAAATATATAATACTAATCTCACACGTCATATCCAATAGATAAATTATCATGCATTCATTACATTATATACATACAAATTACAACTTTTATATATATATATATATATATATATATATATATATATATATATATATATATATATATATATATATATATATATATTAATTATACAGTGTCGATATGCTCTACAATTATAGTAAAATTATAAAACGAATTTATCACGAAATTAACTTCGAGGAACTGCTTTTACCCAAAAACCACCTTTGGGAATTGGTGTAAAACTTTTACTGGAGTAAACCATAGGGATGCAAGTCTTCTTACATGGCACTAAGCTACATTTGGCCAAAAGATACGTAAACAAAACTTTAGTCTCCAAAATTGCAAAACGACTCGCTATGCACATTCTTGGGCCCAAACCAAATCCCAGATTTAGTAGATCGCTTGTCAGCTTCTTGTTAAAATATCTTTCAGGGTCAAATCTGTCCGGATCTTCGTAATAATCTGGATCAGAATGAATACCGGCAACCGGAATCTGGACTTCAGTACCTGGCTTTACTACATACGACTTTGAACTCGGAAGAGCTGGAGGCAACTCAAATTCTTTCGAGCACACACGGGTTAAAACAGCGATAGGATGCATTCTCATGGTCTCGTTAAAGACTGCAGTCATGTAGGCCATGTTGTTAATGGCCTCGTATGTCGGCTTGCCATTGCATTCCTTCATCACTGCATCGATTTCAGCCTGAAGTTTTTCTTGAACCTCGGGATTCACAGCCAACTCGTGGGCCATCAAGCAAGCCTGGACCGAGGAGGTATCAAATCCACCAAGAAAGAATACGAAAGCCTGAGCTGTTATTTCCATAATGTCAAGCTTCTTTGTCGTTTCTCTAGCGTCCATCAGTAGCTGCAGCATGTCGGGCCTGTTTATTCCTTGTTCTTCCCTGGTTTTTATCGTGGTCTCCACGAGATTGATAAAGAAGTCGGTTTCTTTCTTTGCTATGAATCTGATACCCAGCTTGCGCATCAAAGTTGGACAAGCCATGCTTAAAAGCATCTTGAACATTATCGATAGCGACGTAAAATTCGTAGACTTTAAGCCATTGAGGTAAAACGGGTTCTTCGGATGCTTTAGACTGTCGACTTCGATTCCAAAGGCGCACGTCGCTATGACATCGCACGTGTATCTAGTGAACACGTCTTTCACATCCATCTCTTCTTTGTCGCGGTAACGCTCGAGAAGTTGATTTGCGAAATTTTCCGCACATCGAGACATTAGTACGTGCATTGCTCTCATCTTGCTAGAAGTAAAAGCTGGACTAAGCAAATTTCTAACCTCGCGCCATCTGTCACCGTTCAAAACGGTAAGATTTTTAGCGAATAACGGCTCATGCTCGTCCCAGGACTTTTTGTCGTTCACAAAACCTCTACGATCGGCGAAGTGGTCGAAATTCTTCACTAGAATACTTTTGATTAAGTCAAGATCACGCACTACAATAACCGAACTGACAAAACTGTGCATGCCGACGTACTTGGCTTTCTTATTCAAGTTATATATGTCCTTCATCAGATTGTTGATGTGTCGTTTAATGAACATTATGCCGATTAACAGTGAAGGCTGTGGTATTCCATATTTCTTGAAGTACTGCCTCTGTTTGTGAGCCTTAAATGCGATGTACGACAGCACAGCAAGTATGAGTAAATAAATCCAGTAAGCCATGGTAACTTCCTATTCTCTATTTCTTTTAATACAAGTAGAAAAGTGTCAACCAAATTTTTGCTCCGTAGGCTGCGTGCAACCAGCGCGGCTGTTCGCGCTCGACTGAGAGCATGTTTGTGTTAAACTAGCCTATTGAGATAAATGTGAACTCATGACTGAGCTATTATATAATAACATCGATAAGTCGTCGCGCGTATTTTAGCAGCGCTATTATAGCACTTGTATATTTCTTCTTTTATTAGCTGAGAGCTGAATAAATATGTAATTTTGTTCTACAATACAATTCATCATAACAGTTAATACCGATTTAATGATTCTTTGTTTGATTTCGAAAAATAAGCGTTCATAAACACAGAAAATTAAGTGAATTTTTTAATTTTCGCAATTGGGCATCAAAATATCGAATTATTCATTAATTACATTACTATTAATCTTATTTAAATTATGCAATAAACATTAGAATACGTATATTTAAACAATAAAACTATAAAAATCCAAATTCTGCAAGTATGACTCAAAACTATGTGGTACAGCGAGAAATATACTGGGTTCAATTATGTCCGTTAAGGGGGCCAGCCTGATTTAAATGCTGTAAAAAGTTATTACCTTTATATATATTGCAAAAAATGACCACGTAATCTATATTAAAAATAGTAGATTTGCAGGAAAAAAGTAAATAAAAATTTTTCCGCAATTGCATTTTTTTCTTTCTCTTTTTTTTTCAATTTTGAGCTATTACTTTCTCTTTACGTGAGTTTCTCTCTTGAAATCAATAAGTGGTTAAGTCAGAAATAAAGTTCTATAGGAGAGAGACCCCCGGTATGACCACTCAAAGCTATTTTACCTGTAGCTTTTGATAGCCGTGGTAATAATCGAAATTTCAAAATGGATTATATCAAATGAACGGATCATTTTGAAAAAAATATTAGTTTTTATCAAATTCAATTATCTTAATAAATTATTAATAAAAATAAAAAAATTAGGATTTTCAGTTTTTAAAAAAATGTCCCCTAGTATGAACCACTTGTAGCTATTTTACCTGTAACTTTTGATAACCGTGGTGAAAATCGAAATTTCAAAACGGATTTTATCGTATGAGGAGACCTTTTGGAAGAAAAAAATTAGTGTACATAAAATTCTATTATCTTAATGAATTATTTATATATAAAACAATTAGGATTTTCAGTTTATAAAAAAGTGTTCCTTAGTATGGCCACCCATAGCTATTTTCCCTGTAATATTTGATAGCCGTGGTGAAAATCGAAGTTCCAAAATGAATTGTGTTATATGATCGGACCTATTTGAAGAAAACAATTAGTTTTAAATTGAATTATGTTAACTCGGACGAGTTTTCTCAACAAATAACTTATGCCGCTTTTTAAAAGAAATTCCAGAGATCAAACCAGATTCAGCTACAGCTTTAAGCTACAAAAGTACTTCCTGCAGGAGCATCTTTTTTCAAAATCGCGTCCACTCACTGTTTATTTAGAAACATAAATAGTGGTGGAACGAAAGAATCTCCTGCAACATTATCTCTTACTCTCTCTGACGATGCTGATTTGCTTAATACTAAAATCCTTAGATTCGTTTTTGATTCATATTTTGTTTTCCAGTAGCAAGGTTATGTCTTTCTTCGTGTTCTCATCAGTCCATATTACTCTTGCCTTTTTTAGTTGTAGACATTTATCTTCTGAAAAAGGAAAAGTAAAACTAATAAAACAACTTTCAATTTTATTCTATATGTTGAAGGAGGTGATCATACTGGGAAACACTTGGGGCCTGTCCATACTGAGCAACAAGTATACTGTATCATTTTAGGTTATGCCGCGTAATAAAGAAGAATTATCGGCATAGCGACGCTCCAACTAATTCATGAAGGACTAAATATTATATAGAAATTGCTATAAAGCCGTTCACTTACCAATAAAAGAAGAGGTCTGCTCTGAAAAATAACTTTTGACACAGACAATACCAGCTTTTTTGTTATGCTTGCGAGAACTTTTCGAACAATGAATTTAAAGTAACAACCGCGGAGTATGTTTTATAGAACTACAAAACTCTCCTCTATGCAACACGGGAATAAAGTTGACTATTACCTCGGGTGTTTACTAAATCCACCCTGGGGAATAATATTAGACTTTATTCCCTTGTTGCATAATGTACTATTTTGTCATACACGTACGTTTTCCGCGTTTTTCATACCTATAAAGCGGGCCTAAAGTGACCGCTTTTCAACCGGTAAAAGTAAACAGGCAAAAAAGTTTTTTTTTTTGCGTTTCCATTACTTATCTCTGGATCGCGATACGCACTCGTCTTCAGCTTGTGCTGAGATTCACTCTTCGCCCTTGATACACATGCACTATTTTGGCCGCTCTTAGGAAAAACGGTTTGCACAGCGAGCGAAAACGGTGGCCTTTTCGCCCGCTACTGAAAAGCTCGATGTATATCTATGTGCAAGCGCGTTTGCATGCATGCGTGCGTGCTTGCATATATATATATATATATATATATATATATATATATATATATATATATATATATATATATATATATATATATATATAAATTTAGAATTTAAAAGCAATTATTCTGAACAATTTTTTACTATACAAAATCTTGCTGCTACGCGACAAAAGACATTGGCATTGTCAATACCACATTTATTGGGAAAATCTTGCGGCGTCTACATTTCTATATGTCGAAATCGCACTGAAAAAAAAATTACTTCATTTAAAGTATGTACAATATTTAAAACATTTTAGGAGATATTTTATTAATATTAAATATTCAATATTTTTATGTACCTATTAAACTCCAAGCGGGTGGTGGAGGACATAATAGTATTTTGGAAAATAAGTACAAGAGAGAGAGATGACAATGAAAAATTTAAATTAACAGAATTTCATTTATTAGTACCATCAAATACAAGACTCGCAATTTTACATATTTACTCAACAAGCTTTAGTTATTAGTCAAAAACTTGTTTTACGAATAAATAAAATAATTACTATATGAAACCGTACAGTGAAGCGATCTCTTCAAAAGCGACTGCATTGAGGCACTGTTAACTCATTAAAAGTACACAGATAATACTCATCATGTTTATTTTTACATTATACAAATATATACATGCATATAGACATCTTTCAAACAGTGCTCTCCTCTCTGTGCAGATCTTTAAAATATAACACATTTCATACGCACGAAATTAATTATTAATATACAAACCAATGGTAGTAATGCATGTATTGCTCTTAATAATCTCCAATATATATTATTTGGCAATAAAAATATAAATCTCTGTGAGTTAGTTCGCTCATATGGCATATATCCAAGTGACATTAAATGTTATAACTTAATTTATAAACCATCACATTAGATTCCAATTCCCGGGTAAAAATGAGCGATATATAGTTATATTTATTACATACAATTATATATGATTATATATAATTATATATAATTATATATAATTATATATAATTATATATAATTATATATAGAGACAAACCTTATATATAACTGTACACAATCATATATATTTATATATAATTATATATAATCATATATATTTATATATAATCATATATATTTATATAAAATTATATGTAATCATATATATCTACATATAATTATATATAACCATACATAATAATATATGACTCATTTTTACCTGGGTTGTACTAAAATAAAAGTATTGTAATATATACGTATTAATTACAGTGTCAGCAAAATATTGTACAATCATAGCAAAATTGAATTTACATAAAAGTATAAAATTAATTTATAATCACAAAATTAATTTCGGGAAATTGTTTTTAACCAAAATCCACCTTTAGGTGCTGGAGCGAAACTTCTATTGGCGTAAACCATCGGGATGCAAGTTTTCTTGCACGGCACCAAACTACACTTGGCCAAAAGATGCACAAATAATACTTTGGTCTCTAAAACGGCAAAACGACTCGCTATGCACATTCTTGGCCCCAATCCAAATCCCAGGTTAAACAGATCGCTCGTTACTTTCTTGTTAATATATCTTTCGGGGTCAAATCTATCCGGATATTCGTAATAATCTGGATCAGAATGAATACCCGCAACCGGAATCTGGACTTCGATACCCGGCTTTACTATATACGGTTTCGAACCCGGAACAGCTGGAGGCAACTCAAATTCTTTCGAGCACACGCGGGTTAAAATAGCCATCGGATGCATTCTCATGGTTTCATTGAAGACTGCAGCCATGTAGGCCATGTTGTTGATGGCTTCGTAGGTTGGTTTGCTATTACATTCTTTCATCACTGCATCGATTTCAGCCTGAAGTTTTTCCTGAATTTCCGGATTCGCAGCCAACTCATGGGCTATCATACAAGCTACGCCAGATGAGGTCTCGAATCCAGCGAGAAAGAATAGAAAAGCCTGTGCAGTGATTTCCATTGTGTCCAGTTCTTTCGTCGTTTCTCGAGCATCCATCAGTAACTGCAGCATGTCAGGTCTGTTTATACCTTGCTCATCACGAGTTTTTATTGTGGTCTCGACGAGATTAACAAAAAAGTCCATTTCTTCTTTTTCTATGAATCTGAAGCCCAACTTTCGCATCAGAGTTGGATAAGCCATGTTTAAGAACACCTTGAACACCATCGATGGCCTCATAAAATTTGAAGATTTTACACCACTGAGGTAAAACTGGTTCTTCGGATTCTTTAGACTGTCAACTTCGATTCCAAAGGCGCACGTAGCTATGACATCGCATGTGTATCTAGTAAATACATCCTTCATATTGATCTCTTCTTTGCCTTGGTAAAGCTCAATAAATTGGTTCGCAAAATTTTCCGCACAACGAGACATCAATACGTGCATTGATCGCATTTTACTCGAGGTGAAGGCCGGACTAAGTAAGTTTCTAACTCTGCGCCATTTATCGCCGTTAAGTACGGAAAGAATTCTACCGAAAAGTGGATCGGTCTCTTTGCTCGCAAAGACGTTGCGATCTGCAAAATGGTCGAAATTTTTCACCATTACGCATTTAATTAAATCCAGATCGCGCACCACTATCGTTGGATTCAAAAACATATGCATACCGACGTACTTGGCTTCCTTGTTCATGTTGTATACATCCTTTATCAGGTAGCTAAGGGGTCTACCAACGATAATATTTGCACCTATGACACCAAGAAACGGTAATTCTGCAGGCTGTGGTATTCCATATTTTTCGAAGTAGTGCTTTCTTTTGTAAGCCTTGAAGAACACGTACGATATCACGGTTAGTATCAGGAAGCATATCCAGTTATCATCCATTATAACTTATAGATTTTATTTAAGTAAGCGCAGAAAAATGTGAAATAAAGTTTTGCCTTGAAGGTTGCATGTAACCAGCCCAGCGCTCTACGCTCAACTGGGAAAACGTTGCCTTGAGCTGGCCTATTAAGATGAAATGAAGTTTAAGTGCATGTTATCGTATGATGTCACTGATACTTAACTACACGAGTAGTCACCACGCAGCGCAGTGCAAGTGGCGAACCTAGACGAGCTGCTGCCTGTCACCGCGAATCGGCTGCCGTCCCCCTCTCTTCTACAGTGTGTCTCTCGGCAACAAAATATGATACGCGCGTGCGCCTTGTTTCGCGATTTGCGGCACACGAGAATGTGGAGCTTAAGGCACGTCAATACAAAGTGTGAGCGTGCATCGTATTTTTAGGATGGGGGAGACACCGTAAAAGTGGGGGACGGCCTCGACGCTACGCGGTGACAGCGGGCAGCTCGTTTCTGCGCACCACGCTGCGTGGTGAGTACTTTTCTTTGTATACCTGCATTACAGCAGCATTATATAATTCGTATAATTCTTTCATTTTTTAATGTTACTGTTTGAATATAGGAGCTCTCATAATCACAGTAGAGTAAAAGCATTTTTTAAAGTTAGCATATGTTTATCAAAAACTCAAAAATTATTTTTAATTATATAATTATTGATCTCATTTAAATTATACAATTAATAAATGGCATCTTCGAGAATTAACGTTAATTAAATTATTTTTTTTATGTCACTAATTGAAAAAAAAAAGTGTAAAGAAATCATGAAAATGGATTAGTTCTACTATGGTATTAAATGATTTATATATTTGCGTACAACCTAGAGAGATATATTATTGATGTTAAAAAGGTCTTTTTGATTTATCTCGAAAAATGAAGATATAAGGCACAGTTAAAATCTTCTAAAGATACTCAGAACAGTTATATTTTTATTAATTTTTTGTTGAATTTTTTGTTATAATTTATTTTTGATTTACAAGCTATAAATAACTTAAAAATAAAGTTTTAGGTATGAATAAAGCCATAAAAAAAGTTTTATATGTTCTAAGTGATTATTTTAAAATTCTATCTTTTTGAAATTCGTGCATATTTTGGTAGTTGCCCAGATCGCAGCGCCGTACTGCGTTGAAAAGGCGTAACCTAATCATATTTTCTTGTGAGTGTTTACTTACAAAGCTGTCAAGAAGTATAAGGTTTTTTCAATATCATAATGAATACTAATAATGGATTTCTGCAATACATTTATTCAATCAGATTCAATCATCTTATTGTATAAGTAGCTTATGCAATTTTTGAATGTATTACTTTGTGATATCATTTTTCAGTAAATCAGCATATCGTATTAAGGAGAAAGAAAGATCTTAGTTAACTGCTCATGAGGAAAAAATAAGTTTGAGTCAAAGGATCACATCTAGATAGATATTCAAATCTATTACTGGTATGTAAATCACTTTTACTTCTAAGCGTATACTTTTTCTATTTGATACTGAAGTAACATTAATTTCTTTCAAGTTATAATTGGCATGAACTGCAAGATTGAAATGATAAAATCATGTTTTGTATTTGAGAACAGCTGCTGAAGTAGATCAGAATGTTATAATATGGACTGAGATGTAATGTTTGAAGAAATTGTAACATTAGTGATGTGTAACTTTAAATCGAATTGTCTCATAACTGTGTTTTCAGTTGCGCGTAACCTGCAGACTGAACCGGTCATGGATTTTGATGATCCAGGTCTCAAAATGTTCCTTTTGAATGCTATTTTGTCCTCTCCTCTACTCCTCCCCCTGTTAGGGAGGGAAGGGTCTCATTAGGGATAATTTTTGTAAGAAATTTATTCAACTTTAAGAATCTTTTTATACTTATATTCTAATTATTTTCCTATTATTTTTACAGATGAAAAGCTTAAAAAAAGTGCTATAGATATTTTACCCCTTTAATATAAATTTTCAATAAATTGTAGAACTTTCCGTGAGTCCCACTTTTCAAATCAATAAAGTGGTCACGGTTAAGTCAGAAATAAAGTTTTATATACAACACGTAAATAAGGCCGAATATTCCCTCGGATAATTACTGACAATTAAATAAGAAGTATTTTAATCATATTAAAAATGATAAAAATAATATAGTAAACGAATGTTAAATAAAACGTTTTTAATGTATGTCAAAGTGCAATATCACTGTTTTCGCTACCAAGTTTATTGATTAGTGTCAATGCTAAGATTTATCTTTGTACAAGGAAAAGTATACACTTAATTATTTTTTTTGAAAATTGCATATATCTCTTCTGTTTTACGTTAGAAAGCAAAAGAAATACACGTTGATAAAGTGATATAATTAATTTATAAATAAAAATAAATTATTTCGCTTAAGACAAATCACCGAAATAAAATATTGTTATCAACCTCTTACACTATGTAATAATAAATATTTGAGTATTTTAAATTTCAAAAATTATATTTAGATAAATTAATAATATATCTTTTCGCTACTCCTGAAAGATAAAAAAAGATTAACCACTCATACCCACTCTCTAAGTCTTATATATTCGAAATTTTTTTAGCATTTGTCTCTAAAATGACAAAAAAGTTTTATCAACAAACATAGCTAAACTTAAATCTATGAATACACAAGTATAATATTCATAACAATCGATTTCTGAGTTTAATCTGCAACCAAAAGCCTCCTTTCGCAGACGGCGAGAAATTTACCGGGTCATACTGCAGTGGCACGCAAGTCTTCTTGCACGGCACCAAACTACACTTAGCCAACAGATGCGCGAACATAACCTTACTCTCGAGAATAGCAAACCGATTTCCGATGCACATCCTCGGGCCTAAACCAAAGCCCAATGTGGTGATGTCACTAATCGCCGACTTTTTGTCGAGGAATCTCTCGGGATGGAATTTGTCCGGATTCTCGTAGTAATCTGGATTTCTGTGAATCCCGGTAACAGGGATAACCACTTCCATTCCAGGTTTCACGATGTACGGCTTGGCGCCAGGTACAGCAGGTGGCAATTCAAACTCCTTTGAACACACTCTGCTTAACATATTCAATGTCGGGTGCATTCACAGGGTCTCGCTAAAGACCGCATCCAGGTAGGTCATGTTATTTACGACTTCGTAGGTCAGCTGACCATTGCACTCTTTAATTGCTGCATCGATCTCTGTCTGAAGCTTCTGCTGGACGTCCGGGTTCAAGACCAACTCGTGGGCCATCAGGCACATGTGGCTGGACGTGGTCTCGAAACCGCCCAGGAAGAAGACGAACGCCTGGGCCGTCATCTCCAACGTGTCGATGTTCACGTTTTCGCTGGTCTTTCCACGGGCGTCCATCATCAATTGCAGCATGTCCGGCCGGGTGAAGCCTTTCTGGTCTCTGTTTCTTACGGTGCTCTCGATGACGCTGACGAAGAAGTCCGTATCTTTCTTGCTTACTATTCTCACACCCACTTTTGTAGCGATATCTGGAAAGGCTCTCAGAAACAGAAATTTTAACAACGATTTGGTCGTAGTAAAAGTTGTGGCTCTTCTGCTAGTTTTGTAGAACTCATTTTCTGGATCTCTGAGACTGTTGACCTCGAGGCCAAAAGCGCAGGTCGCTATTACGTCGTTTGCATACCTCGTGAAGATGTCTTTCATGTCGATGGCATCTTTATCCAAATAAAGTTCTAGAAATTTGTCCACAAAATCCTCGGCACAACAAGACATCAGCACGAACATCGCGCGCATTTTAGAAGAGGTGAAGGACGGACTCAGCAGATTTCTGATCTCTCGCCATTTTTTGCCATTGGCGAAGATGAGATTTCTGGCAAACAGTGGATCGCATGACTCATCAACGAAGGTTTTATGGTAGGCGAAGTTGTCGAAATTCTTCACGAGAACACTCTTCATTAGATCAAGGTCACAGATAATAACAAATGGCGTGAAGAACATGTGACAGCCCATGTATTTAGCCTCTTTTACCATGTTGTAGGCTTTTCTAATCCCGACGCTCATGTGCTGTTTGCAGATAAATCCTAACCCCAAAAATCCGATTAAGGGTAGCTCCAAGGGCTGTGGAATTCTCCATTGTTTGAATCGTGTATTCACACAGTAAGCGTAATATACTGTGCAAGCAATTATTAGTAGTAGTATTGTCCAGAGCCACTGATCCATGATAATTAACTACGTATGTTCGACACGCGGAACAAGCTAGCTTTCTTTGAGAACTGCAATGCGTGTAAATGGCTAGACGGTTCGCGCGCGACTGAGTCCGGTATTGGTTTCAGAGAGCGTCTGTTGATATTGATGAAAGAACTGTGTGCGTAGCAGGTGACGTGATCAGCCGACCGGCGAATAGGCGTGGCGAGGACACTTCAAGAGCGTTTACATTTTGTGTAAGATTTTTCGGGGAATGCTTACTATTATAGTTTGTTATTTAACTATAATGTTATATAATATATTTTAGAGAGATTTTTTCCTATTTATGATAATGTTGATAAATAACATTTAAACTTTTCTCTTCTAAATTTATTATAGGTATATAAAAAATAAAAAAATAAAACCGACTTCGAAAAATTCTCTAAAAAGAATAAAATAATAATCGATATAAGCCTTTTCGAAGTTGACGCCGAATTTCACCGAGTTACGGTGGTCTGACTTTTAGAGGGATTATAAATCAGAGAGATACTATAAGTCAGTTTGAAATTCGGCGCCGACTTCGAAAAGGTTTACATCGATTATTATTTCATTCTTTTTAGAGAATATTTCGCAGTCGGTTCGTTTCTTTTTTTAAATTTTTTATTTTATACTCTTTAGTTGTAGATGAGAAAAGGGTCAAATTGATCGGGTGGGTCAAACCGATCGCTTTATTATGAGAAATATGAAGTTTATAGAGTGGTGAAAATATTTTTATATTCCTTAGAATGTATATTTCAACTTAATAAAAGTTAAAAATCAAACATATAAAAGATTTGTATAAAAGTATTCACATCGATAGGTTTTAGCTATATTTCTTATAAGAAAAGTTTGCGTTAAAACCATATTTACAATTATTTAATTTAATTATTGGAGGTTTTAAGTGCGAAACAAAAAAATATGGCATTTAAACTTTCAAATTAAAATTTTTTTATTTGCTTAGTGATATTTATTATTTTTCAAATGAATTTTGAAATTGTGGAGTGAAACGGAGTCATTATGATCGGTGTGTATTTAAATAGGGGAAGCGTAAAAAGAAGTTAGGATTACCGTATATTTTCATGAGGTGATAAAACGTTTATAAATGTTCTTTTTTTACTTTTCTAGTTCAAAATAGTGTCTTGCACATTAAAAGCAAACATTATGGCGTGAGAAATATACATTTAAGGGAAATTTAATTTAATTTTACGTTTTGTCTAACTGATCGGAAGTGACCCTGTACGATTAACGTTGATAACCCGATTTTCTTTTATTTTGATAAAGAAGAACGAGATTTATGTATTTCTGCCAGTTAAAACTATTAAAATTGAAAAGATAAAGGTTTGAATTTATTCTTTAACATATAAAAAGCAAAACATGTTAATATTTTTCTATATATAACATTTTTTCCTTAAGTTATCGATATGACCTCGTTCTACCCTACCGGCGAAATTTCATTTTATTTATTCAAATCCAAAAGTTTATCAAAATCGGTTTAGTAGTTTCAGAATAATCGACCTAGTACTGGCTTGATATTGGCCCAGTAATGTAATGGGACCACCATGGGATCATTCTCTTTCATTCAAAAGAAAGTTTATCCCAATCGGTTCAGTAGTTGTCCAAATCGGTTCAGTAGTTGTTTAAATCGGTTCAGTAGTTTTCCAAATCAGTTCAGTAGTTTTCCAAATCGGTTCAGTAGTTTTACAACTCGGTTCAGTAGTTTTCCAAATCGGTTCAGTAGTTTAGAATAAAACTTGTTTTCATTGTAGAAAATGAACATTTTTATTATTTATGTTACTGAATTAAGAAAAGTTATTGAAGTTTTAATGTTGTAAATATATGATTTGGAAATTTTGGTATGATAAACCTGCATACAATTTTTTACTTATACAATAATAATTTATATGTTAAGATCAATACTGTACAGTATATGATTCCTCTAATTTGTATAATTTATATTTACAGAATTATTAATTATGGAATAACCTAATTTTGCAATAAAAAACATAAATTAATTTTTTCTAATGTTGCATAGACTTTGTAATTTATTTGATATACCTAAACTCAAAATATAACCTATTTTTATTAAAAATATTAAATCTAATTTTCTAAGAAACTTTAAGCACCCTACTTTTTTGTAATTTTATTATATGTACAACCTTGGCCTTTTAATCTAATTGGCTGACGCTGCAGTAACAGTGCCCAGGTGCGTCACACCCGACTTGTAACAGTGCGCGAGGTCTGACTGTAATTGCATATCAAAATTATACATAACTATACATGGTTATACATAAATCATTTTTCCCGCGAAGATAGAGCAAATGTTTGTAGGGTAAGACCATGAAGGTTGTAGCCAAAGTAGGCTATAAATGAAGCCGTATGGGCGAAGTTCCAAGAGATCAGAGTTGACTGTGCGAAAGGTATGCCTAGCTGAAAAAGCATCGACGGTAGTATTGACGGTATTTCCAATTGGGATTCCCCATTTTTCGAACAGCGTGTTCGTGCGGTAAGCTGAAGAAACACTATGCAGCCACTGATCCACGATGATTACTTACATTTATTAGATACGTGGAACGAAGTTTCATGATGCAAGACCTGTAAGGCATGGGAATGCCGAGACAGTTCGTGCACTACTACGACCACGTCTGACTTCAGCGAGCGTCAGTTGATTCTAATGTGGGTGATCTTTTTTGTAGTGTATGATAAGATCACTCAATCTGTAATTAGACGCGGCGAAGTTACTTCAAGAGCGTTTGAGTTTTATTTGCAATTTTTTGTAGTATGCTCTTTACTATAGTTTTTGTTGAACTAAACTCTTAACAATATCTTGTTTTGGTACATAGAAACAAATAAACTATTAAAATCGATGTTTATTTAAAAGAGGTCTAAGTACATTTTTAATGATTTTTTAAAATGAGTGTAACTTATTTTTCTTCAATCAATTCCATAAAATAAATGTATATTATTACATTATTTTATACATATATAAGATCATGTTCAATTCATTAAAATTGAAACAGTAGAATATATATATATATATATATATATATATATATATATATATATATATATATATATATATATATATATATATATATATAGATATATATAATACATAAATATTATTTAGTTGGTACTGAAACATAACTCACAGTTGCATGATTGCAGCATTGCCATTTTGTTAAAATATAAAAATAAAAAATTGTTTTTTCTCTTAAATATTTGGGCAATAATATCCTATACACAGAATTTCTATTAGACCAATCAATATAGAATACAAAATTGTAGAAGATACCTATTGTTTTGGCCCGTTCAAGGTGGCATCCCCCCTCAGTGATAATAATTACTAGTTCTTAGGCACTGATGCCATTTTATAGATCAAATATTAACCTGTTATAGTATGATTTCCATATGATTACTCTAGGAAATTGTGACGTTGATATTAGCGATAATGAAATCTGACATAAAATTAATATATCTGAACGGCGTTCTATAATCAAAGATATACATTTTGTGATAACATAAATAACTTATCAGCTTTCGACAGAACACATGATATCTTCTGTCTTTATACTGAGTAGATAGCAAATTGTTTTTACAAAATGACGAAATGATAAATACAATGTTCTCAGGTATAGTAATATAAACTTTTAGCTTTAAAAAAATTATAAATCATAAAATATATTTGACTTAATAAAATTAAATATTGCGAAAATCAAAGCATTTCATTTGTACCAAAATCACCTTATAGTATAGGAAAATATGCTATGTGCATAAACTGAAATTATGATTGTCGTACATAAAAATAAACAAAATATATTGCTTTCTTAAAGAGAGAAATTCAAATCCGGAAAGTTTACGCGTATTCGTTCAATTCTTCTTATTTGTATAGTTATTAATAAAATTTAAAAGAATTCGGTCAAAGAATGTTTTGGGAAGCAAATTTCTATAATTATAAAGTATATTTTTATTAATAATTAATTTTTATATTTTTATACATAAAATTAAATTTTATCTCATTCAGCAAATTAATCAGCTGAATATAAGGTTGTTATAAGTTTATTAAATTTATATTCTCAAAAATATTTTAATATTTTGAGTTCAACCTAAATAAAATTAATTATCCATGTTTGTTACCCGTATCAGAAAAAAAGTATACCGGTTTGAAAATAATATGTACAATCACATAATAACGATATTTATATAGCAATCAGTTTCTTGGCTCAATCTGTAACCAAAAGCCTCCCTTTGCGGATGGCGAAACGTTGGCTGGATCGTATTCCAGCGGTATGCAGGTCTTCTTGCACGGAACCAAACTACACTTGGCCATCAAACGCGCGAACATAACCTTGGTCTCGAGGACAGCAAATCGACTAGCAATGCACATCCTCGGACCTAATCCAAAGCCCAGACTCTTGACATCACTGATCACCGACTTTTTGTCGAGGAACCTCTCAGGATCAAATTTATCCGGATTCTTGTAGTATTCCGGATTTCTGTGAATTCCGGTCACCGGAATCACAACCTCCATACCAGGTCTCATAATGAACGGCTTCGAGCCAGGTACAGCAGGTGGAAGTTCGAACTCTTTCGAGCATACTCTCGTCAAGACATTCAGTATTGGGTGCATTCTGAGAGTCTCGCTGATGACTGCATCTAAATAGGTTAGGTTGTTCACGGCCTCGTAGGTCAGCTGACCATTGCACTCCTTAACTGCCGCGTCGATCTCGGCCTGTAGCTTCTGTTGGACGTCCAGATTTGTGGCCAACTCGTGGGCCATCAGGCACATATGGCTGGACGTGGTCTCGAAACCGCCCAGGAAGAAGACGAACGCCTGGGCCGTCATCTCGAGCATGTCGAAGTTCACGTTTTCGCTGGTCTTACCACGGGCATCCATCATCAATTGCAGCATATCTGGTCGAGTGATGCCCTTCTCGTCCCTGTTCTTCACGGTGCTCTCGACGACGTTAATGAAGAAGTCCGTGTCTTTCTGGCTTACTATTCTCACGCCTAATTTCTTGGCGAGATTTGGAAAGGATCTCATGAATATGAATTTAAATAACGTCTTGCTCGTCGTAAAATTCGTAGCTCTTCTACCAGTTGTGTAGAAATCATTTTTGGGATCTCTCAGACTGTTGACATCGAGGCCAAAGGCGCAAGTCGCTATGACATCACTTGCATACCTCGTGAAGATGTCCTTCATGTCGATGGCATCTTTATCAGAATAGAGGTCCAGAAATTTATCCACGAAGTCCTCAGCGCAACCGGACATTAGCACGAACATTGCTCGCATTTTACTGGAAGTGAAGGACGGACTCAATATAGTTCTGAGCTCTCGCCATTTTTTGCCATTGGCGAAGACCAGATTTTTGCCGAACAGTGGATCGCTTGTCTCGTCAATGAAGGTCCTGCGGTAGGCAAAGTTGTCGAAGTTCTTCACAAGAACACTTTTGATCAGATCAAGATCACTGATCAAGATTAACGGTTTTACGAACAGGTGAGCACCCATGTATTTGGCCCCTTTTGTCATGTTGTAGGCTTCCCTCGTGCGGACGCTCATGTGCTGCTTGAAGATAAATCTCAACCCAAAGTATCCTACTATCGGTAGTTCCAGCGGCTGGGGAATTCCCCATTTTCTAAATCGCGTATTAATTTGGTATACGTAAAACACTAAGCAAGTGATTATTAGAAGCAGTGTTGTCCAAAGCCACTGATCCATGCTTAACAATGTTTGAGAGATACGCGAAATGAATTAATATCTAACGAACGTGCGAACGGTGCGATGGTTTCCGCGCAACTGCGACCGGTTTTGTTTTGAGCATCTTCGCTGGTATTGATAAAAAAAGCTTTCTGTGTAGCATATGATGAGGTCACCCGAGTGGTGTTATGGCATTGGGAGAGCACTTCAATAACGTTCGTATTTTTCATGTGATTTATATAGAATATTTAAAGTTGTAGTTTTTCGTTGTACTCAAATCTTACATTATACTTTGTTTACATTATTCTTTGAAGATGAAAGTTACATTGCATATAAAATATATAAATGATAAATGTAACTTAATTTAACAAACTTTGTATGTAAAATAAATATATATTATTAAAGACGCTTATTTTATACATAAAAAATCACTTTTAATCTCATGTACCTGCTTTTCCCTACATTTGATAGTTATTAGTTATTATAACTTTTGAAACTATAATTATTCTGATCAAATATTAAAAGTATTATTCAATGTTAATACTCTAGGAAATCGCGGCGTACGTACGATGATATTAACAATATTTAAATCGAACATCATGAAATTTCTATATCTGAACGGCGTTTTATAATCTAAGATAAAGGATTTTATCTGAACAAATAAAAAGTACAACGTAAATAGGTATTATAATAATATTTCTCTTTTAATACATAAAAAGTCATAAAATACATTTGGCATTTTAAAATAAAATCTTACGAAAAATAAACCTTTTCTTTGTACAAAAGTTTTTATGACCTGTATAGTAGAAATCACGTCGTACATTAAAACCATAAGAATAATCTAAATATAAAGTATTGTTTAAAAAAATTGTTATTGTTTTATTAATAGTACATTATGCAACGAGGGAATAATGTCGAAGATTATTCCCGAGGGTGGATTTATTGTTCGAGCGAAGCAAGTTATTAACTGTGTCAACTTTATTGATTTGATTAGATCCACGGAAAAAGAAATAAATAGTTCAAAATTGACAAAAAAAGAGTAGGTCAGATAAACTGAACTTTACTTTATTCCCACATTTTCGGGAATAAACTGAAAGAGGGAATAATAAATAATACGTCACTTTCGTTCCGCTTATCGGGTCAATAAAGTGGCCATTATAGTTAAGCCAGGAATAATAAAATATGTCCGACCTTATGTATATGTTTGGATGTGTGTACATGTATATATGTGCATATGTCTTATTTCTTTATAAAGTTTTAACCTATTTTGATTAATTAGTCTTTATGTACCCTTTTTTTTGAGACTATAAAATAACATATTTCGGTTTCTGGAGAAGTTTTTAACAGTATTTTGGTCAGAGGAAAACTATGAAAAGTCCTAATCGATATAATTTTAAAAAAGTATAGTATCAAGTATTGAGAACCAGTTTTTAAATTAAAATGCTCACAGAAAAACTTTATTTTACATAAAATTAATAGTAAAAATACCGCTGATTTAGGAACTATGACTGCAGGAACATGAAAATAATATACTAGTCATTTTCAAATATGTTGCTTATTATCGTCGTATAAGAGAATCGAGAACTTAGTTTTTTAATCATTCTTCTTATAAACCATGTCAGTTTTTTAAGAATAATATTAAGAAACTAAAATATTTTATTGGGACACATTCTATCGTTGCATGTGAATACTTTGATTTCACATTTAACTTAGTTATAATAATTGTAATCAATACTATATCATATAGCTTTATGAAGTTTATGAAGTTTTATAAATAAAGTTAAGAAATGTTAAGACAATCGTTTTACCATTCACCTTTGGTCAATTATAATAATGTATCATAATGAAATACGTCTATTAATAAATGACAGCACTGTTATCTGGTAATCTTTACGCAGCACAAAATTAATTTTAACCGTAAGTAGTTTAGAACGGTAAATTTTGCTCTAATCATCCATTAAGTATAGCTATGAATAATAGTTTTTTTATCTTATAGCATCGTATTAAGTTAGAAACATTTATCAATGTACCTATACTTATTGTTAAATTTAATACCTTTGTATAGCAAATAATGATCAAAAATATAAAGTACTTTGTTGTCTATAGAAGAATATAGTTTTAGCATATTTACAAAAAATAATCATATTAATTCAAGTATAAAAGTAGTCTATAAATTAAGAAAGAATAAAATAATGCCCGAAGTTTAAGGAGGTTAGATAGATCTCCCGCGCGGGGCGAGGAAAGGAGGGTCCCCCTGCACCGTTCACTGGCTCCCCTCTTACCGCGCACCTCCTCAAGCAGCCGACAAGCTAGTATTTTTATTTACGTTTTTGTTTAGTCCGGAATCGGTGGTCTTTGTTTCTTGTCAGTTTACAAGCTGCTCTCAAAGCCCGTTTATAAGAATCAAACTATGAAGTCAATTATCTTTAAATCGCTAATGGCTAATGCTTTCAAACTTCACATGCCACCGTAAACTTTATAGAAAAATGACATATTACGTTTTCAGAAACATCTTATCATTCTGACTTCACTATCGAACCTCCGTAAAACGAATCAACTATTTGAAGCCATAAATATGTGCTTATTTATAGTAAGAAATTACATAACCTAATACATTGTAGATATCCGTGGACGAAAAAGTGTTTAACATGAGCAGAGCTCAAGCCCCATCTATAATAAATAATAATTACAAAGTTCTTCTCTTGCAGACCTTATAATTTAATATGTTGCTATAAGTAGGCATCGTCCGCAAATAAACAACGTTTTTAGAAATCACTAATATACTCACTAATCATAGTTTCAAAACAGTCTTATACAAAAGCGAAAGTATCGGATAATTCCACAATCACAGTATTAATTTCTTGGTACTGCTTTTAACCAAATTTAATTGGTACAGTAGTTTCGGAGTAATGAGTGAACAAACATAGAAAAAAATATACAGGTCAAATTGAGAACCTTCTCCCTTTACAAGTCGGTGAAAAATTATTTCATATAATAAAATATACTACTTTTAGTAGGAAATTGATAGTTAAAAATACTGCTAATTACGTTATATATGCGGTTATCGAGTTTATATATTGGCATATTAGATTTCATATTAGATGTACGCATATGTAACCGCATTAAAACATTTCTGCCATAATAAACGTAAATATGTTTTACACTTTAGCATCATTATTACCGACAGAAGTATCAATATGTGCAAATGTCGCGGATACCTGGAAGAGTGCAAATGTACGAGTGAGTGTAAAGGCATAGGTTCCAGGAACTACAGCATATGCGATCCTGGGAAATAATGACATACATAATCATATACAGTTATATATAATTTCCGTATATAGTTATATATAATCATATATGATTTTATGTTATGGTATATAATTATATATAGACGTTTACCCTATATAAATGTATATATTCAAATAAAGTTTTATATAAATTTTATATAGGTATATAAAATTGAATATGAATATATACAGTTATGTATAGTTATATAAGGTCAATATTAATAAATTGTACATAACCATATATGATTATATACAGTCAGATTTCGCGCACTGTTAACTCGCGCCCTCTTAACCCCTGCGCACTCTTACAGTTCAATACCTGCGCACTGTTACAATATAATTCCATGGCCAGGAATACATCAAGCTCACGGGGTCCCTTCAGAAATTTTTCTTTATTTTAACATTATACATTGAATAAAACTTGTTTTCATTGTAGAATATGAACATTTTTATTATTTATGTTACTGAATTGAGAAAAGTTATTGAAGTTTTACTGTTGTAAATATATCATTTGGAAATTTTGGTATGATAAACCTGCATACAATATTTATCTATACAATAATAATTTATATGTTAAGATTAATACTGTACAGTCTGTGATTCCTCTAATTTGTATAATTTATATTTACAGAATTATTAATTATGGAATAACCTAATTTTGTAATAAAAAACATAAATTAATTTTTTCTAATGTTGCATAGACTTTGTAATTTATTTGATATACCTAAACTCAAAATATAACCTATTTTTATTAAAAATATTAAATCTAATTTTCTAAGAAACTTTAAGCACCACACTTTTTTGTAATTTTGTTATACGTACAACCTTGGCCTTTCAATCTAATTGGCTCACGCTGCAGTAACAGTGCCCAGGTGCGTCAGACCCGACTTGTAACAGTGCGCGAGGTCTGACGGTAATTGCATGTCAAAATTATATATGGTTATATATAAATCATTTTTCCCGCGAAGGTAGAGTAAATGTTTGTAGGGTAAGACCATGAAGGTTGTAGCCGATGTAGGGTATAAATGAAGCCGTATGGGCGGAGTTCCAAGAGATCAGAGTTGACTGTGCGAAAGGTATGCCTAGCTGAAAAAGCATCGACGGTAGCATTGACGGTATTTCATATTGGGATTCCCCATTTTTCGAATAGCGTATCGTGCGGTAAGCACAAGAAACACTATGCAAGCGATTATTAGAAACGGTGCAAAGCCACTGATTCATGATGCGTACCTACGTTTATTAGACACGTGGAACGAAGTTTCATGATGCGAGACCTGTAAAGCGTGTGAACGCCGAGATGGTTCGTGCGCTACTACGACCGCGTCTGACTTCAGTGAGCATAAGCTGATACTAATGTCGGTGATCTTTTTTGTAGTGTATGATAAGATCACTCAATCTGTAATTAGACGCGGCGAAGTTACTTCAAGAGCGTTTGAGTTTTATTTGCAATTTTTCGTAGTATGCTCTTTACTATAGTTTTTGTTGAACTAAACTCTTAACAATATCTTGTTTTGCTTCATAGAAACAAATAAACTATTAAAATCGATGCTTATTTAAAAGAGGTCTAGGTACATTTTTAATAATTTTTTGAAATGAGTATAACTTATATTTCTTCAATCAATTCCATAAAATAAATGTATATTATTACATTATTTTATACATATATAAGATCATGTTCAATTCAATAAAATTGAAACAGTGGAATATATATACAATACATAAATATTATTTAGAAGGTAATGAAACATGACTCACAGTTGCATGGATGCAGCATTGCCATTTTGTTAAAATATAAAAATAAAAAGTTCGTTTTTACTCTTGAATATTTGAACAATAATATCCTATACACAGAATTTCTATTAGACCAATCAATATAGAATACAAAATTGTAGAAGATACCTATTGTTTTGGCCCGTTCAAGGTGGTATCCCCCCTTAGTGATAATAATTACTAGTTCTTAGGCACTGTGATGCAATTTTATAGATCGAATATTAACCTGCTATAGTATGACTTCCATATGATTACTCTAGGAAATTGTGACGTTGATATTAGCGATAATGAAATGTGACATTATTACTATATCTGAACGGCGTTCTATAATCAAAGATATACATTTTCTGATAACATAAATAACTTATCAGCTTTCGACAGAACACATCATATCTTCTGACTTTATACTGAGTAGATAGCAAATTGTTTTTACTAAATGACGAAATGATAAATACAATGTTATCTGGTATAGTATAAACTTTGATCTTTAACAAAATTGTAAATCATAAAATACATTTGACTTAATAAAATTAAATATTGCGAAAATCAAAGCCTTTCATTTGTACCAAAATCATCTTATAGTAGAGGAAAATATGCTATGTGCATAAACTGAAATTATGATTGCCGTACATAAAAATAAACAACATATATTGCTTTCTTAAAGAGAGAAATTCAAATCCGGAAAGTTATGCGTATTCGTTCAATTCCTCTTATTTTTATAGATATTAATAAAATTAAAAAAAATTCGGTCAAAGAATGTTTTTTGGGAAGCAAATTTCTATAACTATAAAGTATATTTTTATTAATAATCAATTTTTATATTTTTATACATAAAATTAAATTTTATCTCATTCAGAAAATTAATCAGCTGAATATAAGGTTGTTATAATGTTATTAAATTTATATGATAAAAAATATTTTAATATTGTATAAACTTTTGAGTTCCCACCTAAATTTAATTAATTTAGGTTAAATGAATTATCCATCTTTTTTTACCCGTTTAAAAAAAAACCACATCGATTTGAAAATAATATGTACAATCACGCTATAACGATATTTATATAACAATCAGTTTCTTGGCTCAATTTGTAACCAAAAGCCTCCCTTTGCAGATGGCGAAACGTTGGCTGGATCGTATTCCAGCGGTATGCAGGTCTTCTTGCACGGAACCAAACTGCACTTGGCCATCAAACGCGCGAACATAACCTTGGTCTCGAGGACAGCAAATCGACTAGCAATGCAAATCCTCGGTCCTAATCCAAAGCCCAGACTCTTGACATCACTGATCACCGACTTTTTGTCGAGGAACCTCTCGGGATCAAATTTATCCGGATTCTTGTAGTATTTCGGATTTCTGTGAATTCCGGTCACCGGAATCACAACCTCCATACCAGGTCTCATAATGAACGGCTTCGAGCCAGGTACAGCAGGTGGCAATTCAAACTCTTTCGAGCATACTCTCGTCAAGACATTCAGTACTGGGTGCATTCTGAGAGTCTCGCTGAAGACTGCGTCTAAATAGGTTAGGTTGTTGACGGCCTCGTAGGTCAGCTGACCATTGCACTCCTTGACTGCTGCGTCGATCTCGGCCTGGAGCTTCTGCTGGACGTCCGGATTTGTGGCCAACTCGTGGGCCATCAGGCACATGTGGCCGGACGTGGTCTCGAAACCGCCCAGAAAGAAAACGAACGCCTGGGCCGTCATCTCGAGCATGTCAAAGTTCACGTTTTCGCTGGTCTTACCACGGGCATCCATCATCAATTGCAGCATATCTGGTCGAGTGATGCCCTTCTCGTCCCTGTTCTTCACGGTGCTCTCGACGACGTTAATGAAGAAGTCTGTGTCTTTCTGGCTTACTATTCTCACGCCTAATTTCTTGGCGAGATTTGGAAAGGATTTCATGAATATTAATTTCAACAACGCCTTGCTCGACGTAAAATTCGCAACTCTTCTACCAGTTGTGTAGAAGTCATTTTCGGGATCTCTGAGACTGTTGACATCGAGGCCAAAGGCGCAAGTCGCTATGACATCATTTGCATACCTCGTGAAGATGTCCTTCATGTCGATGGCATCTTTATCAGAATACAGGTCCAGAAATTTATCCAAAAAGTCCTCAGCGCAACCGGACATTAGCACGAACATTGCTCGCATTTTACTGGAAGTGAAGGACGGACTCAATATAGTTCTGAGCTCTCGCCATTTTTTGCCATTGGCGAAGACCAGATTTTTGCCGAACAGTGGATCGTTTCTCTCGTCAATGAAGGTCCTGCGGTAGGCAAAGTTGTCGAAGTTCTTCACGAGAACACTTTTGATCAGATCAAGATCACTGATCAAGATCAACGGTTTTACGAACAGGTGAGCACCCATGTATTTGGCCCCTTTTGCCATGTTGTAGGCTTCCCTCGTGCGGACGCTCATGTGCTGCTTGAAGATAAATCTCAACCCAAAGTATCCTACTAACGGTAGTTCCAGAGGCTGGAGAATTCCCCATTTTCTAAATCGCGTATTAATTTGGTAAACGTAAAACACTAAGCAAGTGATTATTAGAAGCAGTGTTGTCCAAAGCCACTGATCCATGCTTAACAATGTTTGAGAGATACGCAAAATGAATTAATATCTAACGAACGTGCGAACGGTGCGATGGTTTCCGCGCAACTGCGACCGGGTTTGTTTTGAGCATCTTAGCTGGTATTGGTAAAAAAAGCTTCGTGTGTAGCATATCTTGAGGTCACCCGGGTGGTGCTATGGCATTGGGAGGGCACCTCGATAACGTTCGTATTTTCATGTGATTTATATAGAATACTTAAAGTTGTAGTTTTTTTTGTACTCAAACTTTACATTATACTTTGTTTACATTATTCTTTGAAGATGAAAGTCCCATTGCATATAAAATATATAAATGATAAATGTAACTTAATTTAACAAACTTTGTATGTAAAATAAATATATATGATTAAAGACGCTTATCTTATACATAAAAAATCACTTTTAATCTGATGTAAGTGAAATACTAAAACTGGAATGTTTAAAAACCAGAACCAACTTTTCCCTTCATGTGATAGTTATTAGTTATTATAACTTTTGAAACTATAATTTTCCTGATCAAATATTAAAAGTATTATTCAATATCATTATTGTAGGAAATCGTGGCGTACGTAGGATGATATAAACACTAATTAAATCGAACATCATGAAATTTATATATCTGAACGGCGTTTGATAATCTAAGATGAAGAATTTTATCTGAATAAATAAAAAGTACAACGTAACTAGGTATTATAATATTATCTCTCTTTTAATACACAGAAAGTCATAAAATACATTTGGCATTATAAAATAAAATATTACGAAAAATAAACCTTTTCTTTGTACAAAAGTTTTTAAGACCTGTACAGTAGAAATCACGTCGTACATTAAAACCATAAGTATAATCTAAATATAAAGTATTGTTTAAAAAAATTGTTATTGTTTTGTTAATAGTACATTATGCAACAAGAGAATAAAGTCGAAGATTATTCCCGAGGGTGGATTTATTGTTCGAGCGAAGCGAGTTATTAACTGTGTCAACTTTATTGATTTGAAGAGTTAGACCCGAGTAAAAAGAAATAAATAGTTCAAAATTGACAAAAAAAAGAGAAGGCCAGATAAACTGAACTTTACTTTATTCCCACTATTGCGAGAATAAACTGAAAGAGGGAATAATAAATAATGCGTCACTTTCGTCCCGCTTATCAGGTCAATAAAGTGATCATTATAGTTAAGCCGGGAATAATAACATATGTTCGACCTTATGTATATGTTTGGATGTGTGTATGTGTATATATGTGTATATGTCTTATTTCTTTATAAAGTTTTAACCTATTTTGATTAATTAGTCTTTATGTTCCCTTTTTTGAGACTAAAAAGTAATAAATTTCGGTTTCTGGAGAAGTTTTTAACAGTATTTTGGTCAGAGGAAAAGTATGGAAAGTCATAATCGATATAACGTTAAAAAAGTATAGTCTCAAGTATTGAGCAGCAGGTTTGCCGTGGATTTGCCCTATTTATTCAATAATTTTTATTTCATACAAAAAATAATCTTTATTGTTCAAACTTTTTACATATTAAAATACACATTTTGAAGATATAAAATTTTTTTTTTTTTACGGATTTTTCTTGACAAAATGGCCGCCTCAAAATTATTTTTTTGTTTGACTATCGACACGATATCTCACCAACGGATCATCTGAAATAAAAAAACTAAAAAGATTCTTAAAACTTATAGTTTTGGCTTTTGCATGGTCTAGGATATTTCATTTTTGCCGGAACAAAACAAAATGGCGGACTTTTGAATTTTTTGGCTCTTTTTTTGCAACATAAATTGTTTATAACTTTTTGAAAAATTTATTGATCGTTATAATCCTATAGATAATCCTAATCATGCAATAGCCAAAACTATAAGTTTTAAGAATCTTTTTAGTTTTTTGATTTCAGATGATCCGTTGCTGAGATATCGTGTCGACAGTCAAACAAAAAAAAAATTTGAGACGGCCATTTTGTCAAGAAAAATCCGTAAAAAAAAAAAAAATTTTGTTATATTTTCAAAATGTGTATTTTAATATGTAAAAAGTTTGAACAATAAAGATTATTTTTTGCATGAAATAAAAATTATTGAATAAATAGGGCAAATCCACGGAAAACCTGCCTTAAATTAAAATGCTCACAGAAAAACTTTATTTTACAAAAATTTAATAGTAAAAATACCCCTGATTTAGGAACTATGACTGCAGGAACATGAAAATAATATATTAGTCATTTTCAAAAATGTTGCTTATTATCGTCGTATAAGAGAATCGAGAACTTAGTTGAATATAATATATTTTATTGGGACACATTCTATCGTTGCATGTGAATACTTTGAATTCACATTTAACTTAGATCTAATAATTGTAATCAATACTATATCATATAGCTTTATGAAGTTTACGAAGTTTTATAAATAAATTTAAGAAATGTTAAGACAATAGTTTTACCATTCACCTTTGGTCAATTATAATAATATTTCATAATGAAATACCTCTATTAATAAAAGACAGCACTGTTATCTGGTAATCTTTACGCAGCACAAAATTATTTTTAACCCAAATTAGTTTACAATGGTAAATTTTGTTCTAATCATCCATTAAGTATAGCTATGAATAATAGTTTTTTTATCTTATAGCATCGTATTAAGTTAGAAACATTTATCAATGTACCTATACTTATTGTTGAATTTAATACCTTTGTATAGCAAATAATGATCAAAAATATAAAGTACTTTGTTGTCTATAGAAGAATATAGTTTTAGCATATTTACAAAAAATAATCATATTAATTCAAGTATAAAAGTAGTCTATAAATTAAGAAAGAATAAAATAATGCACGAAGTTTAAGGAGGTTAGATAGATCTCCCGCGCGGGGTGAGGAAAGGAGGGTCCCCCTGCACCGTTCACTGGCTCCCCTCTTACCGCGCACCTCCTCGAGCAGCCGACAAGCTAGTCTTTTTATTTACGTTTTCGCTTAGTCCGGAATTGGTGGTCTTTGTTTCTTGTCAGTTTACAAGCTGCTCTCAAAGCCCGTTTATAAGAATCAAACTTTGAAGTCAATTATCTTTAAATCGCTAATGGCTAATGCTTTCAAACTTCACATGCCACCGTAAACTTTATAGAAAAATGACATATTACGTTTTCAGAAACATCTTATAATTTTGACTTCACTATCGAACCTCCTTAAAACGAATCAACTATATGAAGCCATAAATATGTGCTTATTTATAGTAAGAAATTACATAACCTAATGCATTTTAGATATCCGTGGACGAAAAAGTGTTTAACATGAGCTCAAGCCCCATCTATAATAAATAATAATTACAAAGTTCTTCTCTTGCAGACCTTATAATTTAATATATTACCATAAGTAGGCATCGTCGGCAAATAAACAACATTTTTAGAAATCACTAATATACTCACTAATCATAGTTTCAAAACAGTCTTATACAAAAGCGAAAGTATCGGATAATTCCACAATCACAGTATTAATTTCTTGGTACTGCCTTTAACCAAAATCCACCTTTGGGTCCTGGTGTGAAACTTCTGCCAGAGTACATCAATGGAATGCAAGTCTTCTTGCACGGAACCAAGCTACACTTGGCCAAAAGATACACAAACAAAACTTTGATCTCTAGAATGGCAAAGCGACTAGCGATGCACATCCTTGGGCCTAATCCAAATCCCAGATTCAGCACATCGTTTGTCGTTTTCTTGTTAAAAAATCTCTCTGGATCGAATCTGCCCGGATCTTCGTAATAATCTGGATCGGAATGAATACCCGACACCGGAATCTGAATTTCATCGCCAAGCTTGACTGCATACGGTTTCGAATCTGGAAGAGCTGGAGGCAATTCAAATTCTTTCGTACATATACGAGTCAAAAGAGCTATAGGATGCATCCTCGTGGTCTCATTGAAGACTGCGTCCAAATACGCCATGTTATTGATGGCTTCGTAGGTCGGTTGACCGTTGCAATCTTTCATCACCTCATCGATTTCAGCCTGAAGCTTATCCTGAACTTCAGGATTTACAGCTAACTCGTGGGCTATCAAACAAGCCTGGGCCGAGGCGGTATCGAATCCAGCGAGAAAGAATACGAAAGCTTGAGCAGTGATTTCTATAATGTCCAGCTTTTTCGTCGTTTCTCGTGCATCCATAAGTAACTGCAGCATGTCCGGTCTATTTATACCTCGTTCTTCCCTAGTTTTTATCGTAGTCTCGACAATATTCAAGAAAAAATCCGTGTTCTCTTTGGATATGGCCCTGATGCCCAGCTTGCGTACCAGTGCTGGACAGGCCATGCTCAAACACATCTTGAACAGCATCGAGGGTGTTGTGAAATTTGTGGATTTTACACCATTCAGGTAAAACTCATTCTCCGGTTCCTTTAGACTGTCTACTTCGATTCCAAAGGCGCACGTCGCTATGGCATCGCATGAATATCTAGTAAACACATCCTTCATATTAATCTCTTCTTTGTCGTGGCAACGCTCAATAAATTGGTTCGCAAAATTCTCCGCACAATGAGACATCAAACCGTGCATCGTTCGCATCTTGCTCGAAGTGAAAGCTGGACTGAGCAAATTTCTAACCTCGCGCCATCTGTCGCCATTCAAGACAGACACATTTTTACCGAAAAGTGGATCTGACTCGGTGTCAACAAAAGACTTGCGATCGGTAAAGTGGTCGAAATTTTTCACAAGCACGCTCTTAATCAACTCAAGATCGCGCAGCACTATCGTCGGACGGGCAAAACTATGCATGCCTATGTACTTAGCATCTTTGTTCACGTTGTATAAGTCCTTCATCGTATCGTTGAAATGTCGTCCCAGGAGAATGTTTGTCCCCACCACACCGAGAAATGGTAATTCTGGAGGTTGTGGTATTCCATAATGCTCAAAATAGTGCCTCTTTTTGTGAGCCTTGAAAATCACGTACGTTATCACTGCAAGTATCAGCACGCAAATCCAGAAATCCATGATAACTTTCGTGAACTTGTTTATGCTCGTGCAAAACTGGATTCTAGATTTTAGACCCGAGTAGCTCAACGGTCGACGCTCGACTGCCGAGGGAGTTCGCCTTGACTAATCCGCTGTTGGAATGGAAGGTCAAGTGCTTGTTATTGAATGATGTCAGCGATATGCTCCTGCGTGCATGGCAACGACCGAAATAATCGTATACCCGTATGCTCCTTCCTCTTGTAGCTGAATGTTGAATAATGATGTAATCGTATTCTGGTATACGATGTTTCCTCTTACCACTTGTCACTGATTTAATGACTCATTCATCATTGTTCAATTATCGTTACATTTAAATTTGTTATTAATAAAAAGCAAATGAATACTTTGAATTAAATTGTAATGCAAAATTAAATATAAATCTAATACATGAAAAGTAATAGATATTAGTTATTATTATTAAGTTTTTGGACAAATGTAGTATACCAGAATTTAAACCCATCTATTTTTACTATTATTATATAATTAAGAATATTTTAATTTATAATAAACAATTTTTTGGTACATCAGATTGATTATTATTCATAAAAACAGCACTAACTAATTTGATTTAACGAATAATTCTTCTAATGTTGCACGCGAGATAGTCTCATTTACTGAATATAAGAACTATCCTTACGGAGATTCGCATAAAATGAAGAGAGCAACAAATCCCGGTGTTTTTTAAATTCTCAAATTATTTTTTATAAATAAATAAATATGATTTTTTTCTAGGTTTATTTATATGTGATTTTCACACTTGAACTCGATAAAGTTAATGGAGCTAAAGTAATAACAAACTTTGAAATAGCAAAAATTCAAATTTTTATTTTCTTGAGACATAAATAATTAGCTTAAGTTTTTTGTACAAAATATTTATAAGACATCTAAAAAATTATTTAAAGGTTTTCAAATTTGTATTGATTACATCAGAAAGAGTTGTAAGTTTACAGCTGAAAACTACATTATATTATAAAACGGATAAATAATTATCAGAACAAACAACCTAAGAATAGTTATTAATTTAGTATCTTTGATTTCTTTATATGAGGTAAATAACATCCACCAATTCTAGTCCAAAAAAGTATTAAACAAGGTATTAATAGTATACAATTTTTCTATAAACTAATCTTCAATCTGGTAAAAAAATGTAAATATTTTTCTTTTTATATATTAATAAGTGATAACATATTTTTAAATTATTGTTTATTGTTTAGTGTTTATCCAAAGTCATAGTTCAAGTATATTTTGCAGTGGTAATTTAATACCCGTACGCTTTTGACCTGGTTCCCTATGGTCATGATGCATGCAATCCGCCTTTCTACATTTTTAGAATGTAGTAGGTGAAGTACGTATGCATCGTAACTAACCCTACAGTTTTGACTAGACTCCGAACCATTGAAGTTGAGGTGTGAAATAAAATATTTAAATGAAAAAATCTGTTTCATTTTTTGTTATGTACCGAACTGCCGATTTTTCGCGCTAATGCTGGGAACGTTATTATTATAAGCGTCCTAAGAATGCACGATATATTTTAAAAATCTGTACACCTTTTACCGATCATGTAAAAATCATTATTTCGCTCTTACAAACTGTCCACTTCGATACCAAAACCGCAAGTCACTATGACGTCATTAGCGTATCTTGAAAACGCGTCCTTGATGTAGATGGCTTCCTCGTCACGGTGAGCGTATATCAACAGAAGTTCAAGAGGCATTGTAAGATGATCTCATCGATGCCAAACATAGATACAATGAGTCAATTTTGTGCTGCTATATAGTTCCGTGCTGGTAAACAAAGTTTCCTCAACTGATTAATATTTTACTGACTTTATTTTATTCGAAATATCATACTTGCATTAGTACGTCCCTTTACAACTAAACTCTCAGAAAACAAGCATATGTAATAGCAATAAATAATAGATTTTTCAATAATTCGTTTTATTAACAATTATGTATTTACTGCTAATGGGAAAAATAAAAATTCATTAATTAAAAATTAATTTTATTTATTGATGTAGGCAATATAGTTGTTATTACATTACTGTAATTTTTATTGTAAATCATTTCATTCTATCTTCTTACATTCCACAACAGAAAACAGAAAAGTTCATCTTGTTCGCAGTCTTATTAGTACTAATATACGATTTATTTAAATAAAATTATTAAAGTAAGTGTAAAAGTTATTATTAAACTGATTTTAGTTTAATGGAAATCTCTGCTCAGTTATTATGATTCCAACAATGACCAAAAATACTAATAATAATAATAATAATAATAATAATAATAATAATAATAATAATAATAATAATAATAATACTAATAATAATAATAATAATAATAATTATAATAATAATCATACTAATAATAATAATAATATTTTTTTTTTAAATTAATAGTAGGTACATAAAATAATTTTATATTATTAAATATGCTTATTAAGTATGTAAAGTATCGTGTTCAATTAATAAGTAATAAAATAATTTTTATATTATGTAATAAAATATTTAAAAAATGCAAACCTTTATTTTATCCAAAAATCATTTTGTATACGACAAAGCTTCGTCTATTCATAATCACATTTATTTATTCATAAAATATGATATTTAGTATGAAAAAAGTATACATAAAATAACTTGTATGTAATATTATTAATTATAGCGAAGTGGTCGGCATTCGAACAATGCAGCGTTTCATAAAATTCAAACAAATTCGACCAGATGTTTGTTTTGTGGAGTGTACATTACCGCTACGAGTGACGGCAAAAAATCCAATAATACATGACAATTTAGATGTGTATCTGCGTGCGGTTACAACTGTACGTATAATATACTCTTGTTAGGAAGATACAGTGTTCGAATGGTACAGTAGTTGACGCACGAGTGAAAACCGGTTTGTCTGAAGCAAAAGTATATCAATGGGAGTACGGGAGCCGTTGGAGGTGATCTCATCGATGCCGGCATATACTGCGACTTATTTTAATGATGTTATAGAATCGTACAACAAAGTTTTCACAAATGATTATGATTAACAATTTACTGACTTTATTTAATTCAAAACAACATATTTGCATTCTGTATCAGTGATAATTTTTTCAATAATTTGTTAATTGCTATTCTCAATTATTTAATTACAGTAATTAAATAAAGATAAATAATTTAATCAACTAAAATTTTAATATCATCAATTCATGTAGAGAACAAATAAATTTATCTTGATTACAAGTATTGATAGTATTAATATATGATTATACTCAACCGTAGACTTTTATATTCATAAATCGGGTGTAAGTTATATGCGAACAGTAAAAGAAAATAATGGTAATACGAATGAATTAAACCATTAAAAACTATAAAAAGTCTGAGAAAACTATCATTACGATTATTTTATAGAAATAACTTTTTTCTAATAAGAGATTGTGAGAATGCGCAATAAGTAATATTATTATTTTTAATACTTATAGTATTAAAAATAATAATATTAATACTATTAGAATATTAAATTGCAAAGATTAAATGATCAAATGAAATTTAGACTATTTAAAATATACTTTGTACATTGTAAAAATAATAATTTAAATCATCAATCTCTACATTAAATTTATAATTAAATTATTATCTTTTAAATTTAAAAATTATAAATGTTCTTATAATCTATAATGTATCTTTAGTAGCATCTACAGTAATTGTTTTATTACTTGTAACAAAAAAGATAATAATCACAGTCCTCATTTTCTTAACTTAATTTGCAACCATAAACCCCCCTTCGCAGACGGCGAAAAATTGTTCGGGTTGTATTCCAACGGCACTTGCGTTTTCTCGCACGGCACAAAACTGCACTTGGCAAGCAGATGTGCGAACACGACCTTGGTCTCGAGAATGGCGAACCGGTTTCCGATGCACATCCTCGGGCCCAATCCGAAACCGAGAGTCGTGGCGTCGGTGGTTGCTGCCTTCTTGTCAAGGAACCTCTCGGGATCGAATTTGTCCGGATTCTCGTAGAAATCCGGATTCCTGTAAATCGCACTCACCGGAACTGCCACATCCACGCCAGCTTTCACGACGTATGGCTTGGCTCCAGGTACAGCCGGCGGCAATTCAAAATCCTGCGAGCACAATCTGCTCAACATGGGCAGAGCCGGATGCATCCGCAGGGTCTCGCTGAAGACCGCATCCAGGTAGTTCATATTGTTGATGACCTCATAAGTCAACTGACCATTGGACTCCTCCATCGCCGTGTCGATCTCTGCCTGAAGCTTCTGCTGGACGTCCGGGTGTACGGCCAACTCGTGGGCCATGAGACACATGTGGCTGGACGTGGTCTCGAAACCACCCAGGAAGAAGACGAACGCCTGGGCCGTCATCTCCAGTGTGTCGAGGTCCAAGTTCTCGCTAGTTTTACCACGAGCATCCATCATCAGTTGCAGCATATCCGGTCGAGTGATGCTCTTCTCGTCCCTATTCCTTATAGTGTTCTCGATGACGTTGACGAAGAAGTCCGTGTCCTTCTGGCTTATCAATCTCACGCCGAGTCTCTTAGCTAGATCAGGAAAAGCTCTCAGGAACAAAAGTCTCATCCTCGTGCCGCTCGCAGCAAAGTTCGTTGATCTTCTGCCGGTTGTGTAGAATTCGTTTTTCGGATCTCGGAGACTGTTGACCTCGAGGCCGAAGGCGCTATGACGTCGTTTGCGTACCTCGTGAATACATCCTTCAATTCTACATCATTTTTTTCGGCGTGGAGTTCCAGAAACTCATCCACGAAGTCCCCAGCACAACGGTCCATTAGTACATGCATTGCGCGCATTTTACTGGAAGTGAAGGATGGACTCAGTAGACTTCTTATCTCTCGCCATTTTTTGCCATTGGCCATGACCAGATTTTTACCGAATAGTGGATCGATCGACTCATCGACGAACGTCCGGTGATAAGCGAAATTGTCGAAGTCTTTTACGAGAACACTTTTGATCAGATCGGAGTCACAGACGATGATGAACGGCGAGGTGAACAAGTGACAGCCCATATACTTGGCCTTGTTAGAAATGTCGTAGGCCTTCTGTAATGCAACGGTAATGTGCTGTTTACAGAAGAAGCTTAAGCCCATAAATCCTATGAACGGTATTTCCAAGGGCTGGGGTATGCCATACTTTCTAAATCGAGTGTTCATGCTGTAAGTATGATATACTACGTAGGCGAATATTGAAAGTAATATGGTCCATAACCACTGATCCATGATGATCGACTGTGTTTGTAAAGCACGCGGAACGAAATTGTTTTCGTTGAGAAAGCTACACAGCGTGCGAACGCCGAAACGTATTGAGAGCGACTGAGGCCGGTTTTGCTTTGGGCGGGAAGGTAGACATTAGTAAGTGGGATCTACCTGTACAGTGCGTGATGAAATCACTACAGAGATAGCGTTAGCCAACGCGTGTAACCGTACTTTAAAAATGAGAGTCATTCTTGTATGATTTTCGTTAAACTGACATCATATGCTTCTGCATTTAAAAAAAGTATAATAATGGAAAATAGTTCGTGATATAAAAGTTAAGAAAATATTTTTTTTTATTATTTTGAATCTAAATATTCTATTTATAGATAATGTCCGTATGGATTTGTGTTTGTACGTGTGTATTATTTTAACAACGTTTTGAGTGACTCGACTAAAAGCCTCTTTGGGTTTTATAATTGCGCATTATGTTGTCGTATTACAATTGCTCATGACTTGTAAAATCATATTTTGTGACTACACTTAAGGTGGTACCGACCTATAGTAAAATTTAACGAAAAAAAACAATTTTTTTTATTTCCTTTTCTGATACTTTGTACATTTTTAGAACAGAAAATGATTTTGTATTGGCAATATTGGCCATAAAAATATTTTTAATGAGTTTAATAGTTATTTATACGTATTTTTCTGCCGACCTTTATTGCACAAATCCAGCTCGTTCCTACACTAACCGAATCCAAACCCGTGTCCAAATCTACTATATACTATGCAAACAAACTTCATAAAACATAGAAATTATTAAAAAAAATTTTGATCGATATTCTGTGATAGAAAAATTGTTTTAAAATCATCAGAAAATTATTTATTTTTTTTACAAAAGTGCGGTTTTCTCCATTTATGGTTTTCCAATGTTAGTGTAATATGGGTACTATGCATAATAACTATGGGTAAACTATCTAAAAACGTACGAAAATTTACAAAAAACTTTCTTTTTAGGTAACAAATATAATCACCAATTTAAAAAAATGTTATCACGTAACTAGCAAATTTGTCAGAATTTACTATACGATCACTTTAACACGTGTTTTGTTTTTAAATATTTTAGCTATGAGGGGGACTGGATGGACCTTGCAAATAATAGCACGGATAAAAATGAATCATATATGTTCATATATGAGCATATGTAATCAAAATTCGGATATGCGCATATATGATAATATATCATAATATATACAATCTTTTCGTGCTCAAAAGTAGTTATTATAGATATAGCTGCATATTCAGGATACATCATACCTCCGCATAACATTCAAACTGAGGGACTAACCTTAATTTAAACAATAATTAGTATTTTTATATATGATCCATATATGATCATATCTAATAAAAATTCTGATATACGCATATATGATCATACAAAAATATCATATATAATCATATATGGTCATATATGAAATCGTTTTTAGCCGGCAGAGAAATGGCGTGACTATGTGAAATAGGCTATAGACTACATAGTCACATCAGCGAGTAATGGTAACTACGATGATAATGCAAACGTGATCACAGCTGATATAGGAGTATGATATCTGCGTTCATCTAAGCACTGTCACTGCTAACCATTAGTGGCTGATCACTATAATAATAATAAGAATAATAATAATAATATTAATATAACGATAATAATAATAATAATAATAATAATAATAATAATAATAATAAGAATAAGAATAAGAATAAGAATAAGAATAAGAATAAGAATAAGAATAATAATTTAACTTTTCAGAAGAGGATAATGACAGAAAATACTTAATGATAGTACCAAAAATCGATATAAATGTACGTATGTATGTTTGTGTGTGTGTGCAAAAGTCAATTTTATTATTCTATTACATTTTCTCAACCCTTTTTAAACTATTTTTCAAAATTTATGAACGGCTTTTATTCTTATAAATTATTTTTAGTACAAAAGTCCAATTAAAGAAATTTTGAGTTGTCATAGTCTTGCCCTGAAGATTCGGTATATCATGATTTATTGAAAATTCAACTGTACAATCTGCATGTTGAATGTCGGTCTGTAAGGAATCACTGCTAAGCATATTAAAATAACATTTAGAGTGTATGTAACGATAGATTTTGAAGTGGTACTCAAAATATCGTAATTTAAAGAATTAGGCCCGGATTAAACTAAAAATAATTTTTTTTGCGTCTATGTTTCTTTTTATCTTTAAAACCAACTATTTTTAACATTTTCTAACTCTACATTTATGGTAATATTTTTATTTTTAGTATTGTCTAGAAATATCTATAACAATATTACTCAAAGTTATTCGAATTTGTTTGTTTTAGAAAAAGTTTTGAGTGGATTACAACAGAGAAGAATTGGATATGGCCCTTTAATGTAAACAATGACTTAGATTTTCTACATTAAATAATAAATACAATAAATAATTATAAAGACAAAGGTTTTAATAAAAATAAACTTTATTGTAGAGGAAAAGTATTAATAAATAGAAACTATACAGCTTCTATAATAATTAAACTAAATTATAAATATGTATATATATATATATATATATATAAAATTATATATATATATATATATATATATATATATATATATATATATATATATATATATATATATATATATATATATATATATATATATATATATATATATATATATATATATATATAATATATATATGTATAATAGGATTTTTTATACAAATTAATCTACAATCAGGTAATGCAATATAAACATTTCTCTTTCAATTTACTAATTAGTGATAAAATATTTTTTATATTATAAAACCAAATATTTAAGCAATTTTAACCTGTATTTTATACAATAATAATAATAATAATCATAATAATAATAATATAATAATAATTATATTTTTATAATAATTTTTATACATTTGTTAGTTCATAAAATATCACATCGAGTTGTGGTATTCCGTATTTTGTAGGTATATTTTGATTTTTTAGCCTTGATAACAAAGAGCGTTGTTACTAGGACTAGCAGCGACGAAATCCAGTAGTATATTACAATTAAAAGGTTCGTTTACGTTAAAATATGTATACAAAAAATTTGCTATGAAGACGCAGCAAGCGAACGGCGCAGTATAGTCGATGCACGAGTGAGAATGGTTTTGCCTTGAACAAAAGAGTATATCAATGTAACTACGAGAGTCGTTTGGAGATGATGTCATCTAAGCCATTTGTGGATACTGCGAATTATTTTTATACTTATATGCGATCCGGAGCCGAGGTATAAAGCTTTTTCAAATTTGTAGTATTTGGTGATTTTATTTAATTCGAAACATCATTCTTGCATTGTGCATTTCTTATATTCTCAATTTCTTTTCGGAAACAAATGTACGTAATAAACAATATATGATATATTTCGCAATAATTCGAAGCAATAAATTAATATATAATGAGGTATTTAAATCTGGCACTGACAATCATATAATTACAGTGATTGGATCAAGGAATTTTATCAATTGAAAAACAAATTTAATCAGTAGATACAAGAATATGCAATATCGTTGTTTTTGTTGTAACTCTTATTATGAAGGCTATAGATAGATTCTGAAATGTAGTTTGATTGAGAAAAGACGAACAAATTCACATAATAAAAACGATGATTTTCTGCTATTAGTTGAGACGGAATGTATTTTAGTACGATGAAAAAACATATATTTAGTTTTTACTAAAAATTAAATTTTCTGGTTTTGTTCGCCCACCCATCAATTAAATATATTTTTCTTAACCGTGTGACATTAAAATAATTAATTAAACATACGTACTCCCTTAAATTTTTATATTAAAAATTGTCATATAGTTAGTGTCTGTCACGTTATTCATAATAAATAGTTATAATAATCTCAGTATTTTTAAATATTTAATACATATACTGTACTGTATAAAAATACAATAATTTGAATGTATAAATGCGAATACAAAAACTCAAGTTAAAGATTTTTAGTACTAAATATTAAAAAAAATCATTCAACACTCGATTGGGTAAAAATTATAAATTTCTAGGTAATATTAGAAAACATTATATGATCACTAACGTATGCTTGCATTGTCATTCAAATTTGAACGCACAAATAGCTTATAATATATGTGAAACAGACGTGGGATTTAAATGTTTATATTCCAAATTTTTATGTATTTCATTTACAAATTTCGAATGTAATTAGCGTGTATAATTTACTTTTATTATTATCTACAAGTGACTTTTTTAAGCAAATTTTATATTCGAACAATGCATGTTGGCATTTTTATTCAATAGTTATTTTATTTAATACTATATTTCCTAAAAAAAACAAAATTCTGAAATCTTCACAAACTTGTCCAAAATAGTCTGATATAAATCCTTTGAACAAACATAATATTCACAGGAGTTATTTTCTGGACTTAACCTGTAACCAAAAACCTCCCTTCGCGAACGGCGAGAAATTTTTCGGGTCGTATTCCAATGGCACTAGCGTTTTTTCGCACGGCACCAGACTGCACTTGGACAGCAGATGCGCGAACATGACCTTGGTTTCGAGAACAGCGAACCGATTTCCGATGCACATTCTCGGTCCCAATCCAAAGCCCAGATTCGTTACGTCCGCATTCACCGCCTTTTTATCAATAAACCTGTCCGGATCGAATCTGTCCGGATTTTCGTAAATGTCCGGATTCTTGTGAATTCCGCTTACCGGAATCACCACCTCCATATCAGCTTTCACGATGTACGGCTTGGCCCCAGGCACAGCCGGTGGCAATTCAAAGTCCTGCGAGCACACTCTGCTAACCATCGGCAGAGGCGGATGCATCCTCAGGGTCTCGCTGAATACTGCATCCAGGTAGTTCAAATTGTTGACAACCTCGTAGGTCAGCTGACCATTGGACTCCTCCATTGCCGCGTCAATCTCAGCCTGGAGCTTCTGCTGGATGTCCGGGTTCACTGCCAGCTCGTGGGCCATCAGACACATCTGACCGGACGTGGTCTCGAAACCACCCAGGAAGAAGACGAACGCCTGGGCCGTCATCTCCAAAGTATCGAAGTTCACGTTCTCGGTGGTCTTTCCACGAGCGTCCATCATCAGTTGCAGCATGTCTGGCCTGGTGATGCCCTTCTCGTCCCTGGCCCTTATTGTACTCTCGATGGCGTTGACGAAGAAATCCGTGTCCTTCTTGCTAACGATTCTTACACCCATTTTCTTGGCGAGATTTGGAAAGGCTCTCAGGAGCAAAAGTCGCATCCTCGTACCGCCCGAGGCAAAGTTCGTGGTTCTTCTGCCGGTTGTGTAGAATTCATTTTCGGGATCTCGGAGACTGTTGACCTCGAGGCCGAAGGCGCAGGTCGCTATGACGTCGTTTGCGTACCTCGTGAATACATCCTTCATGTCCGTGGCATCTTTATCGGAGTAGAGTTCCAAAAATATGTCCACGAAGTCCTCGGCGCAACGGGACATCAGCACGTACATCGCGCGCATTTTGCTAGACGTGAAGGATGGACTCAGTAAACTCCTGATCTCTCGCCACTTTTTGCCATTGACGAAGAACAGATTTTTACCGAACAGTGGATCGATCGAGTCATCGACGAACGTTCGGTGATAAGCGAAATTGTCGAAGTCTTTTACGAGAACACTTTTGATCAAATCGGTGTCACAGACGATGACGAACGGCGAGGTGAACATGTGACAGCCTATGTACTTAGCCCCCATGTTGTAGGCCTGCTGCAATATTACGCTTATGTGATATTTGTAGAGGAAGCCTGAGCCCAGGAAGCCGAAGAACGGTATTTCCAAGGGCTGCGGTATGCCATACTTCCTGAATCGAGTGTTCATGCAGACAGCGTGATACACTACGTAGGCGATTATTAGAAGCAGTATAGTCCAAATCCACTGATCCATGATGATTTACTGCGTTTCTTAGTTACACGGAACAAGTTTGATAACTCTGAGAGCTACGGAACATGTGAACGGTGTGGAGTACCGCGCACGACTGAGACCGGTTTTGCTTCGAGCGAGCAACTGTAGATATTGGTGAGGGGGAACTATGCGTGTGGCAAACGGTGAAATCACTGGAGTGATATCGCTAGCCACTGCGTCCAAGTGCACTTTAAGAACGATAACCATTATTTTGTGATTTTTGTTAAACTTACGTCATATATTTTTACTTTTTGGAAGATAATATTGATCGAGATAACAGTTAGAATAAAAATGTGTATGTATATTTGAGTATTGTAACTACTTGTAATAATCGCTTTAAAATAATTAGCTAAAAACATGTTCTGTAACGTTGATATTTATATACTTTTGATAGCTAATGCCTTAACTATTATGTTTTTTACTAATATAATTATCGATCGTCTTAATGAGATAATAATTATAAGTGATTATTTCAACAACGTTTCGGTGACTTGTTTGCCGGCCTCTTAGGGTTATTAATTGTACATTATGTTGTCGTATTACACTTGCAAGGTCATATATTCTGTTAATATATGAGAATGTAACATTATGTACAATATAAGACCGAAGAGAGTATCAAACTATCCACTGAGATATTGTTAAGATAATAACGTATTATTTTAATTATTGTATCACCAAACCATTTCATAATTATATCACTAATTCTTAAATTTGTTTGTAAAAATTGTATGAAAATTGTTTTTAAATTGTTTTAAGTGTTTTGCAGGATAAAGACCACAGTAGTCGACCATATCTATTTTTATATTTCATGGCTTTTAATAAAGATTTATTTTTTTCAGGTTTTATTTTTTTGTTTTAAATGTTAGTATTTTCCAATTAAAAAATAACAATAATAAAGTAAATTTTTGTTTATTAATATTATAAATATTATAAAAAAAAACAGTAGATTCCTATTTGCGTATAAAAATTACTGCGTAATGTACTTTTTCTTAACTTAAGTTACTAACTTGTTTCCGTGTTTAATTGATTTCTATTCTATTAAAATGAATTCTACGATATAAAAGACAATGCTATGTTTGATAAAAGAAAATTCTTTATTAAAAAGCTATACGAAATAACGATCATAACCTCATAAATGCTGAAACAAAAAGTTTGACCTTTTAACAGACTATTAACACTATATCTCAAGAACTAACCAATGAATCAGCCTAAAAATGTGATGGGCTCTTTATTTTAATAAAAAACAGTTAACTTTTAAACTGATTATGACCAATTGGAATAAATGAATTCACATAACAAAACGCTTTACGTGTAAAAAAATTAGTCTGGTACTAGCCTGGCGGAAGTCTTGTAAAATTCTCGCAGAAGTCTTCGGCTTAGGCCACTATGTCAGACTTTTGTAAGAACTAATTATTAATACCAGCTAGAATAGTAAAAATACATAATTTTAGATAAAATAGGAGAAAAGGTTTTTTAAATATTTCAATCTTGTTGAAATATAAATATTTGTAAAAACAGACAAACATGTAGGTTACTAAGTTGAAATAACGCGATGCTTTTGTTTTGAAAATTTTTCCAAAAGTCTGGCATAGTGGCCAAAGCCAGATTTCTGCTAGACTTGTGCAAGACTTTCGCCAGACTTATGGAGCCAGACTAATTTATTTACACTGCTTATGAGATTTTCTCAAAAATAAGCTAAGGAATCGATCTAAAATTTTGACAGGATTTTAATATTCTCATTAGAATTGAACTCCCTTGACTCATTCATTATCAATTTATTTCTGATAAATAAAAAAAAATAATATGAATTCTTTATTTGTATATTACGTGACTTTCATTCTCAAAATAGGCAAAAATAATGACCAATTTTAAAATTACAACAATTTTTTCAGGGTATAAATAATTATTTTGAGTTTCATTTTGACAAAATATTTATAAGACATCCGCGATATTATTTAAAGTTTTTAGAATTATTATATGTTTAATTAAGAAAAAGTTGTGAGACGTTTATAATAGGAAAGGAAGGGATAAGATTCTTATACGGAGATAACACTATGTTTCCTACGTTATGTAATAGAAAGAATAAGTAACTTTAAGGACAAAGGAACTAATAATAGTACACCGCATTATAAATAAAAAGTATTAATAAATATAAACTACAAAGACCTTTTATAAAAATCAAACATAATTATAACATATAACATATGCACGACATACATATAACATACATACATAATACGATTGTATTACAAATTCTTTTACAATTAGGTGCAACAATATAAATAGTTTTCTTTCAATTCACAATACATAGTGGTACAAGAGTTTTTACATTATTAAATCAAATATTCAAACAGCGTTAACCGGTATTTTATAGAAATTAATTCTACATATTGTCATGCTTCGTTCATTCATAATCACAGTAGTTCGTTCATAAATTATCAAATCGAGTTAAAAAATGTAAAGTACACAATTAAATTTAAATATAAGTAATTAACATACAAATATTTACTTTACAAAAGGTTTGCATATACTTTGTTAGAAAAATACAACGTACGAATGGCGCAATAGTAGACGCACGACCGAGAGCCGGTTTGCCTTGAACGAGTGCGTATCAATATGAGTACAAGTACCATTATGAGATGATTACATGAATGTCACTATAATACTGGTTTATTGATCTTATTTTGGACAAATCATTATTCTTACATTCTCTGTTTCTTTATTTCCATTTCTTATAAGAAAATACGTATGTAATAAACAACTAATAAATATTCATCAAATATATATATATATATATATATATATATATATATATATATATATATATATATATATATATATATATATATATATATATATATATATATATATATATATATATATATATATATATATATATATATATATATATATATATATATATATATATATATATATATATATATATATATATATATATATATATATATATATATATATATATATAATTAGGTATTCAAAACCGTTATCTTTAATTTTTTAATCCCAACAAATGGATAAAAGGTAGAGAAAATTATCAATTGTAAAAAAAATTTTACCAGTTGACGTAAGAATATGCCATTTTTGGTATAATAGGGAACTTGCATAGGTCTTAATACCAATATTTTAACACTTATATTTCATGCCGTATTAATTTCTTTATAACACATTGAATACCGGTAAAATTTTAAAACGATTTTTGAATGGATGATACGTGCCATCATAAACACTTAAAATTCATGTAAGTTCCCTATTATTATTATAACAACGTATGCATACTTGTTATATTCTAGAGTAGAAACATATAAGTTTATCTTGCTGGCAAGAATTATAAGCATTGACACATAATCATATTAAATAAATTATATTAAATATATTACATTTAATAGATTATATTAAATTATACAGAGCTATGCAATTTTTTTACTATAGAACAGTCGTGATGTAAAAAGTTATTAATGTACACGTGCCCTCTCTTTCCCGTCCTCAATACAAGCATAATATATTCATACTAATAATTCTCTGGACTTAATTTTTAACCAAAAGCCTCCCTTCGCGGACGGCGAGAAATTATTCGGGTCGTATTCCAATGGCATGCACGTTTTCTCGCATGTCACCAAATTGCACTTGGTCAGCAGATGCGTGAACATGACCTTGGTCTCAAGAATAGCGAACCTATTTGCGATGCACATCCTCGGGCCCAATCCAAAGCCCAGACTTGTTACGTCGCTGATTGCCGACTTTTTGTCCAGGAACCTCTCCGGATCGAATTTGTCTGGATTCTCGTAGAAGTCCGGATTCCTGTGAACACCGCTCACCGGTACCACCACCTCCATATCAGCTTTCACGACGTACGGCTTGGCCCCAGGCACAGCCGGTGGCAATTCAAAGTCCTGCGAACACACTCTGCTAACCATTGGCAGAGGCGGATGCATCCTCAGGGTCTCGCTGAATACTGCGTCCAGGTATGTCATATTGTTGACGACTTCGTAGGTCAGCTGACCATTGCACTGCTCCATAGCCGCGTCGATTTCGGCTTGCAACTTCAGCTGGATATCCGGGTTCACGGCCAGCTCGTGGGCCATTAGACACATCTGTGTGGACGTGGTCTCGAAACCGCCCAGGAAGAAGACGAACGCCTGGGCCGTCATTTCTAGTGTGTCGAGGTTCACGTTTTCGCTGGTCTTACCACGAGCGTCCATCATCAATTGCAGCATGTCTGGTCGAGTGATTCCCTTCTCATCCCTAGTCTTTATCGTGCTTTCAATAACGTTGACGAAGAAGTCCGTATCCTTCTGGCTTATCAGCCTGATGCCCAGTTTCGTAGCGAGTGCTGGAAACGCTCGAAGGAATATAAGTCTCAACCTTGTGTTGCCTGCGGTGAAGTTCGTGGTTCTTCTGCCGGTCTTGTAGAAGTCATTGTCGGGGTCTCGGAGACTGTTGACCTCGAGGCCGAAGGCGCAGGTTGCTATAACATCGTTTGCGTACCTCGTGAATACGTCCTTCATGTCTGTAGCATCTTTATCGGAGTAAAGTTCTAGAAACTTGTCTACGAAGTCCTCGGCGCAACGGGCCATCAGCACAAACATAGCGCGCATTTTGCTCGAAGTGAAGGACGGGCTGAGCAGAGTTCTGATCTCTCGCCATTTTTTGCCATTAGCGAAGACGAGATTTTTGCCAAACAGTGGATCGGATGACTCGTCGACGAAGGTCCTGTGGTAGGCGAAATTATCGAAGTTCTTCACGAGGACGCTCTTGATCAGATCGCTGTCGCAGATGACGATAAACGGCGAGAAAAACATGTGACAGCCAAAGTATTTAGCCTTGTTCGCCATCTTGTAGCCCTTCTGCATGACGACACTTATGTGATTTTTGAAGAGAAAGCCTGAACCCAAAAATCCGATGAACGGTATTTCCAAGGGCTGAGGCATGCCATATTTCTTGAATCGCGTGTTCATGCGGACAGAATGATACACTGTGTAGGCGATTATTAAAAGCAGTATGGTCCATAACCACTGCTCCATGATGATTCGTTTTATTAGGTAGGCAGAATAAACTTTTTTTCTTTGAGAGCTATGGAGCGTGTAGACTGCGAGACGTATCGCGCGCAACTGAGACTGGTCGTGCTGTGAGCGAACAACTGTAGATATAGGTGAAGGGGATTTGTGTGTGTGTGTGTGTGTGTGTGTATGTGTTTGTGTTGTACATGATGAAATCACTAGAGCGTTATAGTAAGATACTGCGCGTGAGTGTGCTTCAAGATTAATTGCAACTTTTGTGTGATTCTTTGACTATATTGCATCAAACGATTTTTGCTCTCTCGAAGAAGATAATTAATTACATCTAAAAAATAAAGTGCTGATGGCATCTTGTAAGGCTTTTAAACATCAATTTATTGATTAATACAATCACGCGTATATACATATCTATAGTAGATATTAACTTGAAATCTTATAATTGTGATTGAGACGGGTTTTGCTATAAGCTATCTGCTATAGATATATTGGTGAGGGGGACCTGTGTGTGTAGCAGATGATAAAATCACTAGAGTGGTACAGTTAGGCACTGCATGTGTGTACTTCAGAAACATTTACAAATCTTGTATGATTCTTTGAAACCTTAAATTATACGGGTTTTGATATATACTATTTTTACGTAATGTCCGTATAAGCATGTATGAATGTACGCGGATATAAAAAAACACGAGAGTGTCATTAGCGTGTGCGCGTGGGTGTTTGTGTATCTGCGTATATCACCGGACCACAGGAGCTATCAAATGATGTTACTAATTGCAATATCTTTCAATACATTAGTACCTAAAAATAATTTCCTGTAATATTAATAATTCTTAAATTTTGATAGATAAATAATTATTTTCTCATATTTTGTAACAATGTTTTGGTTGCTAGTTTACCGCTACCTTTTTCAGGTTTGAGAATTGCACATAACATTGTCATAAAAATTCGCACTTAAAACTTGTAGTTATATCCTGTAACAACATATGGCTCTTAGGTACAACTCTTAGGTACGTGAAATATGACAATGAAACAGTATATATAATTATAAGATTGAAGAGGGTAGCATACTTGACATTTAATTATTCTTTTACTAAGACAATCGATAATTATGTACCTCATTATTACATTTTATTTGTAAACACTAGTACGAAAATTGATATGAATTTGTTCCAAAAGATTTGTGTATAAAAAGCAGTTGTGCGCCTCCTTATTTAATTTAATTCATAAATACTACTAATATTTCGAAAGTGCTCCACGAATCGGCGTTTTTCGCTCTCCCATCCTCTGAGTCATTAGACAAACCTTTTCCTCTTTCCAAAAATAAACCGCTCTCTCTCTCTCTCTCTCTGTCTCTCTCTCTCCCTCCCTCTCTCTCTCTCTCTCTCTCTCTCTCCTTCTCTCTCTCTCTCTCCCTCCCTCTCTCTCTCTCTCTCTCTGTCTGACTCCCTTACTTTCGCTTATAACAATATATCAATAATATCCCAATATTTTTAAGGTTGAAGCTAAGGTTTGTATTATTACAGTAATCATAATTGTTATGTCATCACGTTTTATTTCCAAAAATAAGAATTTTCCAGTAGGTGAAGGTTCTTTTTATTATTATTTATTAATTTTCTATCATGAACTTTTGAGGGATAATAAAAGTATAATCGTATGGGGTATTGTATAAAAAACAAAAGTATAATATGAATTATGATAATAAAAAAATGAGTTTTTAGTCAAAAAGATTCATCATTTAATTTAATTTTACTGATATTTTACACTATTAATCTTACACTATTATTTTACAATATTATTATTAAATTAATAAGCCTTATAAGCAAAGACAGACAAAGTAAAAGACGTTCCTCTAAGGCCCTCTGGCGCAGACTGACAGATGCCAAATCGTGCAACCAAGTCGACAGCTCGAGAACGTTGCGATCTAGCAGCCGAAAAATGAGTTATAGTGGGGATAGCCCCCTCTCTCTGAGCTTGAAACTCATGCTTCCACGTATATATCACTGCTTACACGGATACACGCAGCAGACTTAATCGCTGATACCTATTTGTGCGGATGCTCGCAATTTATAAATGATAAATTTATTAATTATACGCGAAAAATCAAACAGCCACATCATGTTGATATGAAGTGATACAAGTAAAACATTGCTATGATGTATCGATATATCGAATTGAAAGCTTTTTATTCTTAATTTACTTACATTTGTTGAGAATTATTTTGATTTATGTAAAGTAATATTTTTCTTGACTCTTGCTGTTAAGGTAATATTCTATAAATTTTTCTAACTATTCTCCCTTTTATTTTTGGTTGCCTTCATTTTTTTCACACTTATATATAGTAATAACATATATTTTTCATAAAGTTATATTTTTTTTAAACCAGATTATTCAAAGTTATGCAGGATATATGTTAATATTTAACAAAAATTAGCATTTATGAAAATGCTCCTTGTGACCATAACTTCCACAAACGTATTTAAAAAAAGTTTAAATGTGTTTATAAAGCTATAATAATTTAAAATTTGCAACCATTTTTTTTAATCCACGTGATTTAATATTATAAATATAAATGAGAAAGTTTTTTTAAAACGGGTCAAAATTGGTTAAAAACATGCTGTCAACTACCTATAGCACTATGCTTTGAAGGGAACTTAATTAAAATTATTATATAAATAAAAGAGAGCTGCGCAGTACCGTCCATCATCGTACATATTTTCATTTATTGATTTGTGCCCTACTAAAAATGAATATTCTTCAATAAACATATTATCGTATATATCGTATATACGGTAATTAGCGATATGTCATTGATTCTAAAAAATATTTTTATCTATAAAATCAAATGAAATCTATACCTACAAAAGATTAAATTTTTTTTTCTTTCATTGCAAAATAATACATAATACACATAAACACATAATTTTCTAAAATCACTCATTACAAATTTTTCTACTATTTAACATATACTACTATACAAAATCTATCATCAAAATAGTATAAAAATCAAATTTTTTTCTATCCTCTATTATAGATAGATACAGATTAAATATTGCAGAAATAAATTATTTCATAATTAAATCATTTATAAAAAATCACAAAATAATAATACTTATAATATAATATTATCTTTCCAGTTGTTTGCTTTTTTTTCCTGCAATATAATACGTAAAGTTGGTTAGAAGTGTAGAATAGTAAATCTGATATATAATAATACTTAATATCTACAAGAAAAAGTACTACGATAAAGCTTTGAGATGTCATGATATACAGGATGAAAAAGTATTGTTCAAATTGAATAATCTATAATATTTCAGAAGATTATGAACCAAATCGGCTTGAAAATATTTAGCCAATAACCTGATACCTAACAAATATTCTCTGAAAATTTCAAGGCATTACATCACGTATTACTCAAGTTATCGTTGTCCAAAAACATGCACTTTTTTGACATTTTACTTTTTTTTCTCAGAAAACGGACCGTCTTATTCCCTGCAAATTAACAATATACTTATATGAATCAAGTATTGAGTAAAAATTTCAATGCCCTTTGTCGTATAGTTTTCGAGAAATAAATGTCGAAAAAAACGTTGTCACACAGTACAATATTTGACAAATGACTCATACAACATCGTTTCTGGTCACATGCACACAGACATTTCTTAAGACTAGTGCATTTGGACTCCCCAAGGCATAATAGTACATTATGTAACAAGGGCAAAAGGTCGAATATTTTTCCCGCGGGTGAGTTTACTATCCGAGCGAGCGAAGCGAAGCGACTGTTAAAAGACAATATTGTTAAATGACTATCGAAAATCAGGGTTATTGTTAGAACTTGATGAAATAAAGGAATTTGGACTAGTTTCTATTGAAGTCACTTTGCGCAAATGCGGGAAGAAAGTGATTTGTGGGCAAAAAGTGTAATTTTGGTCTTGCTTTTCATGGCCAAAAGTGGCCTTATTCGTTGTGATAGGCATAAATACATTAAAAAACACAAAAAAAAAATTTATCATCACAAACTTTCTCTTTGAGAAAGCGAAACATGCATTTATATTTTAACAGGAAACTCATCAGTTTTTACAAAAAGAATTCTGTCACGATATCTTTTTGCTATTACATTTTTTTTGCAAACTCTTATGAATAATAATACTTGTTCTCCTTGGATTTGTTTTAAGGTTCTACTATTAGATATGGCGATTCATGATTTGCAAGAATTAAAAATATACTTTTGAGTTTAAGTTCCACAAAAAAGTTGGCGAATTCCACAGAACTATATAAATACGTCAACATAAAAGAAATCTGGTAAGAGTTTCGGAGCATTAACTCAAAAGTTATTTTATTGTATTTTTTTACCCACGTCAGAAAAGACTATTATATTCACAACTGTCTTTGTATTCATTTTTTAATGTATCACAAAATGTATATCTCTCGTGAGACTAAGATAAAATTTACGAAGTACAAAATCAGTGCCATAGAATTCAACCTCTCGGCTTAATCTGCAACCAGAAGCCATTTTTCGCCAACGGTGTAAAGTTGCTCGGGTCGTACTCCAACGGCACGCTCGATTTCTCGCACAGTACCAGATTACACTTGGCCAGAAGGTACGCGAACATAATCTTGGTCTCGAGAACGGCGAACCGACTTCCGATGCAGACCCTCGGTCCTAGTCCAAATCCTAGACTCGTAACATCGCTGTTCGTCGCCTTCTTATCAATGAACCTCTCAGGTTCAAATTTATCCGGATTCTCGTAGAATTCCGGATTCATGTGGATCGCAGTCACAGGAATCATCACCTCCATCCCAGCTGCCACAACGTATGGCTTGGCACCATTCACAGCCGGTGGCAATTCAAAGTCCTGCGAGCACACTCTGCTCAGCAAGGTCAGCGGTGGATGCATTCTCAGAGTCTCGCTGAAGACCGCGTCCAGGTAGGTCAGGTTGTTGACCGCCTCGTAGGTTAGCTGACCTTTACACTCCTCCATCGCTTTGTCGATTTCGGCCTGCAGCTTCTGCTGGACGTCCAGGTTCACGGCCAGCTCGTGGGCCATCAGGCACATCTGAGTGGACGTGGTCTCGAAGCCGCCTAGAAAGAAGATGAAAGCCTGGGCCGTCATCTCCAGTGTGTCGAGGTTCACGTTTTCGCTGGTCTTACCACGAGCGTCCATCATCAATTGCAGCATGTCCGGCCGAGTTATGCCCTTCTCGTCCCTGGTCCTTATGGTGCTCTCGATGACGCTGACGAAGAAATCTGTGTCTCTTTGGCTTATGATTCGCACGCCCATTCTCACAGCGAGATTTGGAAACAGTCTTATGAATATGAATTTCATTATCGTACTGGTCGAGTTGAAAGTTGTGGTTCTCTTGCCGGTCGTGTAGAATCGGTTCTCGGGATCTTTGAGACTGTTGACTTCCAGGCCGAAAGCGCAGGTTGCTATGACGTCGTTAGTATACCTGGAGAAGACATTTTTCATGTCGATGGCGTCGCTGTTGGAGTAGAGTTCAAAAAATTCGTCCACGAAGTTCTTGGCACAGCGGGACATTATGGTAAACATTGCGCGCATCTTGCTTGACGTGAAGGACGGACTCAGCAGATTTCTGATTTCCCGCCATTTTTTGCCATTGGCGAAGACGAGATTTTTACCGAATAGCGGATCGCTCGTCTCGTCAACGAAGGTCTTGTGGTAGGCGAAGTTGTCGAAGCTCTTGACGAGAACGCTCTTAACTAAATCGAGGTCACAGATAATGATAATTGGCGAGTTAAACATATGACAGCCTATGTACTTAGCCTCTTTTGCGAACTTGTAGGCTTTTTGCGCGATGACGCTCATGTGTATTTTGAACATCAATCCCGCACCTAGCAACCCGATGAACGGTAGTTCCCGAGGTTGGGGTATACCCCATTTTCGAAACCACGTGACGATGGTGAAAACGCGAAACCCCGTGTAGGCGATTATTAAAAACAATACTGTCCAAAGCCACTGCACCATGATAATAAACTTTGTATTTTTGTTAAGCAGAATAAAACTCGTTTGCTTTGTAGATCTGTGAAGCGTGCGAACAGCGCGACGTTCCGTGAGCTACTGCGACCGGTTTTGATGAGAGCGAGCGCCGGCTGATATTGATGTAGACGATGTCTTAGTGTTGCGTGGAATGAGGTCGTCACTCCGTTGGTATATTTAGGCTTTGAGTGCTAGTGCACTTGGAAGCGTTCACATTTCTTCTGTGCTATTTTGCAGATTCATAATGAATAAAGTTGTTTAGATTAGATTTTGAAATAGTCTGAATAATATTAAGCACTTATTTTAATAGTATGAGGAATTGTATAAGTTTAATTTTTGTCAAGTCAACAAAATATAATTTTGGCCTTTAAGGTGGTCCTTCGGTGATTTTTTACAAAAAAAACTCTTCCAATTCATTGGCACTTGGCTTACTCAAACTTTATTAATTGTTCCAATTTGAAATAATTTGTTCCCCGGGAAAAGAAAATGTTATATATAACCATATATGAGGCGTTGGATGCAAAAACAACTTAACTCGGGTTAAGTTGTTTTTGGTAAAACATACATATTCGTATTCTATGACCCTTTATTTATAAATATAGTGAATCAAACAATTTTTTTAGAATATATATAGTAGAATATATCGAAATATCTCGCGACGACCCGGGCCTCCTACCGTATCTATACCTATACGCCGGAGACCGTAGCCTCTGCCTCTCCTGCTACGCTATATAGCGTCCGAAATTCGCGCGCGCAAACCACGTTGTCTCTCATTGTCCGATTCAAGACGACAGTTTAACTTTTACAATTTCTAACGGAGTGTAACTGATAGCGGTTTGAAAATATTATTTTAAGTATCGAAAATGACAGTTCAGAGTGGTAAAATGACAGATCAAAAGGAATACATAAGTTTAAGCTAAAAATTAAATAAAAATATACTTATAAAGTTAAAAATATATTTATAATAAATTTTGGATGCCATAATTCCATGTATGAACATTATTTTAATGAATAAAAGATATGATCTGAGATTTATTTGATGGAAATAAACTCAATTAAAGCGAAAAATACCCGATCTACGCAAAAAATATCCGTTATATGCAAAAACAACTTAACTTGGATAAACTTCTTTTAGTTATTTAAATAATTTATATTGATAAACAAATGTTCTAACACGTGAAACTATATGCTCTAATAGTAGGGCTAATAAACTAAACAAAAAAGCCGATTAGTTTTATTTATATATTAATATACAACAATATATACAAATATATATAGTTTTTGCACCCAACGTCTCATATAATCATATAAATCACTTATGTATAATTATATATAGATTTTGACCTTATATAAAGATATATAATTATATATAGTTATATAAGACCATATATAACCATATATGAACAGAATTAAATAATAAATTAACAATATACAATAATAATTAATTTATGCATATATCAATGAAATAATGATTTATACAGGTAGTAATAGGCTTATTTATTATTATATATGATATTATATAATCATATATTGCTATATATAAGTGTATATGAGAGGTTAGATATAACTATATATGAATATTACAACTAAATATGGTTATATTTGGCCATATATAACTTTAGCGTTATATATAACGCTATACAAGCTAATTTCCGCTAGACTTATATATGCTTATACATATATGGTTATATATGGTTATATATAAGCATATATAGTTCTATATGACTTTATATATATATTTATAAGGTCAGAATCGATATATAATCGTATACAATCATATAAAATCATGTATGATTATATATAACCATATATGAATATTATATATGGCTATATATAAGTAATTTTTTTTCGGGTCTATTAAATTCTGTTGTAAAAACCCGCGTAACAATGAGCCATGTATAATCATATACAATGTTATGGAAAAACTATTAGATGTAATAGATATATAATACATGCACATCCGAAAATACACATACATATCAAAATATATATCTATTCTCATGGAAAAAGATGCAGATACTCATCCACACGTTACGTACAGGCACATTAAAAAATAGAAATAGCAAAACACATGCAGATAGCCTACACAATCACAATCAAACGTTAGAAAATATCATTGTTTTGTCTTTAATAATAAGGAATAAGGATTAGAATACTTTTTTTCATTAAATATAGGTATGAGTATATGGTATATTATTTTATAAAAATTTTACTATATGTTCTATTATTTCAAAATACATATTTAATTGTTATTTACAATAATATATTTTAATAAATACAATTAAATTACCTAAAGGATGTTCATCAGCTGTATAAAATATTGATATTAATTCCTTGTACGAAATATAAAATACTTTAGTATGAATTCTCCTGAGTTTCTACTTAAAAGTAAAAATTACCTATACATCTTATTCTTACCCGAATAAGATAAAAATAAGTCAATTATACCTAGTCTGCCTCCCGGATGAAAAGATGAATTTACTTATGCATATTAAAATTCACAATATTAGTTACGCTTAAAATAAGTGTATCTTAATAAGACGTATCTGCGGCCTGTAGGGAAAAATACTAGGATAAAAAAGCATAAGTGTAAAAGATAAGTGGTATGTAAAATCCTCAAAATCTAAATACGCATCTGCACATAGGCTTTTTTGCCAAGGCAGCAATAATATTGTCAGTGTTTGTGTTGCAGATAAGTAGCATTATTTGCTCAAAAATACTCTCATTTTATTCTTATGTCTAAAAGTACCTATCTACATTTAAACTTTGTGGCGGTAGCTTAGTGAGAAACTGAACGGGTGTTTCAAATTGCTTTGCGTATGTTGTAAGATTTTCAATGTTATCTTGAAAAACAAATATGTAACAGTCATCTTGTGTAATAATTAGTGTCAACAATGTAATTGCATAAAGAAAAGTACTATTTTCACAAAAAAGAATCATGCAAAATGAACCTTTTTAAAAACGAACTTAAAATATATTTTGAAGACAGTCACGTTTTGAAACACTCTGGTTCGCGACGCCAGCTTTTCAGAATACTCCCGTGTATGTATAGTGCCGTGTAAATTAAGAAAGTGGGTATCTGTATTTAAAGTAAATCCGACACATTTGATAAAGTTCATTTTTATTTGGACTAATTAGTGTAAGATATTTGTTGAAAAAATAATTATCATTTTTGACTAATATTGAACTAGAACTAGACATGTTTGTAAAAGAAAAATAATATTTCTAATCATTTTTATGTTTAATTATTTATATTGTCATCAAATCTTTTTGCGAAATGCAGATACCAACTTTCTTCATTATTACGTCAGTATACTTATCAATTATAAAATGTTAATATACTATTATATTATATAACTGGTGAAACTGAATTTGAGTGTATAAGTATAAAATTAATAAATAACTACGAAATCAATTTTTCGGAATTGCATTTAACCAAAAGCCACCTTTGGCAGTTGGTGTAAAATGACTATATTCGTACTCCATCGGAACGCAAGTCTTCTTACACGGCACCAAGCTATACTTTGACAAAAGATGCACAAACAAAATTTTCGTTTCCAAAATACCAAAACGATTTCCAATGCAGGTCCTTGGTCCCATTCCAAATCCCAAATATGTAGGATCATTCACAATCAGCTTCTTGTTTAGATACCTTTCAGGATAAAACTTTTCCGGATTCTCGTAATAATCTGGATCGGCATGAATACCGCAAATGGGAATTAACACTTCGATACCTGGCTTGACTAAGTACGGCTTTGAACCCGAAAGAGCTGGAGGCAGTTCGAATTCCTTGGAGCATATCCGGTTTAGTGCAGCTAATGAATGCATTCTCAACGTTTCCTTGAAGACAGCATCCATATAGGCCATATTTTTAATGGTTTCGTAGGTTGGTTGGCTATTGCAATCATTCATTACAGCATCAATTTCTTTCTGAAGTTTTTCTTGAACATCGAAATTTACCGCTAACTCGTGGGCTATAAAACACGTTATACTAGAAACGGTATCAAGTCCACGAACAATAAAAGTGAAGATATTGGCGGTGATATCTAGAACATCCAAATCTTTTGTTTTTTCTCGAGCATCCATCATTACTTGCAGCAGGTCTGGCTTGCTTATTCCTTTTTCATCTCTAGTTTTTATTATGTTTTTGATGAGATTCATAAAAAAATCATTTTCTTCCTTTGAGACGAACCTTACGCCAAATTTCCGCGCTAATAATGGACACGACCTTATAAAGAACACTTTAAAAATGAATGATATTTTTTTTAATTCAATAGACCATTTTCTGTTAAGATGTTTTTCGTCACTTGGACATTTTAAACTGTCTATTTCCATTCCCAAGGCACAGGTCGCTATGACGTTATTTAGGTATTTTTTCACAACGTCCTCCACATCGATGGGTTCATCAGGGTGAAGCTTGGCAACTTGGTCCACAAAATTCTCGGCACAACGAGTCATTAATCCGTGCATAGATCGCATTTTACTTGAAGTGAAAACAGGACTGAGCAAATGTCTAAGTTCGCGCCACTTGTCGCCATTTATGAGGGACAAGTTGTTGGCTAATAGAGGATCATTGATCTCGTCAACAAAAGTTCTGTGATCAGCGAAGTGATCAAAGTGTTTAACTAGTATGCTTTTAATTAAGTCATGGTCGCGCACTAATATTGTCGGAGCAAAAAACGTATGCATACCGATGTACTTGGCTTCTTTTTTTATATTGTACAGGTCCTTTATTTGATAGTTGAAGTGTCGTCGTATAAATATACTTCGTTTAATATCACCAAGGAACGGCCATTCCGATGGCTGTGGAATTCCATAATTTATAAAGTAGTTCCGCTTATCGATAGCTATGATGACAATATATGTTATTGCTACGAGCACCAGCGACCAAATCCAGTAATCCATGGCGATTTCAAGTTTTATTTACGCGCATATAAAAATATGAAAACTAAACTTTTTTGCGATATTCGAGTGCGAACAGCACAGCGTTCGACATTCGAGTGCAAACACATTTACCTTGAGCGAACCCATATCGATAAAAGTTTAAATGCTTATAAGATAATACCGATACTGATTCTACATAATACGAGTAATATTTATCCTACTTCATAATAGTTAGCTGCGATAACATTTTTTAAGAAATGATTAATACTTTTACTTATTTTCTGAGCATTTTGTTTAAACTAAATATTCGCTTTATTTTCACAACTTGGAAAATCCTATTGAGAAAACTAGCATACAGATTTACAAATAACAAATATTAGATGTATTTATAATGTTATTCACGAAGATATCAAAAGACGTTTAATTCGCCCTCTACTGTTTGCCTCACTCATTAGTCAGTATGTCTGCTATTTGTTTCCTAGCCAAGAAGTAGTTTAAATTATGTTTCAAGTTAAATTTATTTTATAAGCTGAAAACTGCGTAATAAATCGGTTAAAATCAAGATATTTATTTATTTCTTTACTTTATTTAATGCTAAATAATGTAAAAAAATCGTTTCATCGCAATCGGAAAACTAGGCCATTTTTTGAACATTTTAATTTTAACTAAATTTGTATTCAATTAAGAGTGGAATGCAAAATATATTTTTATTAACAATAATCAATTTTCTTGTTATTCTAATTATCCATTTCCAATTTTAAAAATTAGACTAAATTACTCTAAAAAAAAATCAAGGAGTTGTAGAAAATATATCTTTCAATTTCACTACATTTTGATAAGCTCATCAGTATTTTAAGTTTTTGAGCTATTACCTGAAAGTAAATTAATTATACACCATCTTTTTACCAGTGTGAGATAGAAAAAATATTACACGAAGTTCCTAAGAATTTTATTATATATTCGAATCTGCCTCAGTTTTCGTTTCTCGTCTCACAAGAGAATTTTCAACTCGCACATAGATGAAATCGATGAATGTCAGATCGGTTTTTTTCCCAACCGCGGAGCGTTTGTCTCATCAACGAAACTCCTGTGATAAGTGAAGTTGTCAAAGTTCTTTGCAAGTATAGTTTTGATGTGAGCGAGGTCGCAGATAAAGGTGTACGGCATGGAGAACATATGATAACCCATGTACTTGGCTTATTTTGCCATGTTATATTTTCATATGGCTTTCTTCTCGGCGACGCTTCCATGCGATCTGAAAATGAAGCTCGAACTCAAGAATCCGAGAAAGGGTATTTCCAAGGAGGGATATTCCACATTTTCTGAATCGAGTATACATACGGTGAGTAATGAACCACTGAGTAGGCGATTATTAAAAGCAGTACAGTTTAAAGCCACTGATTCCCGATGAATAACTGTATTTATTAAATACGCATATCGAACTTGCTTACTTGGAGAAGCTGCGCAGCATTCGAACGATGAGACGTTTCGTGTGTGACTGCAGTCGTATCTGCTTTAAACAAGTGTGTATTGATACTGATGAATAAGCTTTGTATGCACCGTACGGTGGAATCATTTGAGTGGAAATTGGGAACTGTAAGCAAGTATACATCAAGAATATTCGCTTTTATTGCGTAGCTTTTGCAGAATCCTCACAATTGTTGTTTGATTCTATTCACTTATTTTTTCAATCACAATCTCATTTGAAAATCTATTCGGACAGGTCTGGAAAGGCTAATGTTGCGATCACGATTCTTGAATAGATAATCATGTTAAAAATAAAGATAATATGCAGACAAGTATACGCATTCACTTAATCTTATCACATAAGGACAATGAATAATATGTTTACTTGAAAAATATAAGAAATATTAATTAAATTTATTTGAAAGAGGTTATTGTTGTTATTATTATTATTACTTTTATAATAAGTAAAATAAATATATTAATAATCTTAATTGCATTTCAATAATAAAGTTATAATAAGCTTATTATAACATAATATGATAAACTATCTACTAAAAAACTAATTCTACTCATGCAACTGCCATCGCAGAAAAAGTAATGAGCGACAGTACGACCGCGTCGCGATTTCGCTCAAAGAAAGACGAAGCCCAAAGATCAGAGCGTACCCAAACCCAGATTAGAAAAGACCGCGCGAAGAGACGTGTGCAGAGAGAAAGGCAGAAAAAGGAGCATTCGCCAAAAGCGGAGGATAAAAAAGAGCATGGGTTCACTTTGATTACCGCGCGCAGGGTCAACTATCTCTTTCGGACTTTACTCGGCCGAGCGTGAAGACACTCGCCGTCTCTATCTTTTGCTCTCTCTCTCTCTCTCCCCCTCTCTCTTCCTCTCTCTCTATTCCGCGCACATGCAGATTCGCAGAAGAGCGACGGCTCGCAATTTCCGACGGTATACATACCTAACGTCGTCGGCAATTTCCTTCGTCTCTCGCTCTCTTTTCGCCCGCTATAGCGCGGCAAGTCTCGGCTGGTACCGGGGAAAATACGCGACCGGGGAATTTCGCGAGCAAACAGCCGCCCCCGCCGACGACGACTCGCGCGGGCAATTAAAATGCGAGCGATATATTTGCCCCCGGGGCTGCCGCCTGCGCGTTTTATTTCTGCGGTTGCTCGCGGGGGTGCTCGCTGGTGTTTTTCTTTTTTTATGCAGATTGTAGGTACGTTGATCGTCTTGATGGCTGGGGGAGACGGAGGGAGAGTTTGTGAAATTCTCTTCGGTGCGCTTCGATGCAACTGATTTTATTTTACGGAGTTTGCGTTAGATTCTGGGCTGTGTTTCCTTTTTAAGCTTCGTTTGTGATACTTCGGTTTTGATTTGTCATTTTTGTAAAGGGTTAAATACTGAGTGGAACTTGATACTCAGCAGAAAATATAAATAGGTTGGAAAGTACTTCCATATATTTAAAAAAAATACTTGTTTCTAAAGACTGATGTTCATTGTCTAAACTCAAATTTTGGCGGCTATTGTAGTGACCATGTCAACCGATAGATAGTGTTTACATTAAATTCGATTTTTGTTAATGAGTACGCACTCCTCATCTTATTTTCAAATTAGAGAGCAAAACCATTGTAAGGAAGTTTCCATGCAAATTAAGATATAATACAAATGTTGGAGTTTCTCTAGTTATGATCCATCATTTTGTTTCAATTTTGAAATTATCGATCCTAAAACATCTTCAGTTTACGTATGCCATTTTTTTAAATAACAATATTTGAGATAATTGAATGAATTTGGTACATAATATATAACGTTTTTCGTAGTAATAAATACGAGTATTGATGGATTTCACTGAATTTGGAGTTCACCTATGATCAAGAGAATCCTTTTCACGATTATCAATAAAAAAAATGTTTGTTTTGCACGTTCTTTTAATCTAAACCCTTTTTTATTGTTTTTTTTTTTAGTAGACGAAACAAACATCCTCTGTTTTATTGCCAATTTCAATTCATTAATTAACGGCAAATCAATCCTATAAAAGAAAACATCACTTTTAATTTTCATTAATCGCCTTCGATTCCCCCTCTGCTTCTTTCTCTTTCCCACAGTATCATTCCATTCATTCCCATCCTCTTTTGCATACACGCGTCTCCCGAACCCGAGAACTGCTGGGATTCGGTTTGATTCCGGGATATAGGTATAAGGCGCAGAGTGCGAGAGAGAGCGGCCGAAGAGTGGATGGAGTACATAGAGAGCGAAAGAGAGAGAGGGAGAGGAAAGGCAGAGCTTTCCGCGAGCGCGGTCCACAGTACTATGAATAATGCAGACTCGATGTAATTGATCACCCAATCGGAATGGCCTTTTATTTACCTTCCTTCGCTCGGCGCACTCGCGTTACACACATATATATATATACGTCTATACTCTATCGGGTTCTCCGGTTCTGTCCTCCCTCGCTTCCGTTCTCTCTCTCTCTCTCTATCTCTCTCTCTCTCTGTCGTTTTTTTCCTTTTTTTGGAAGCGATGGTTCTTCCCTTTTTTGCCAGGCTCTTCCTTCGCTCGGTAACTCGCTTCACGGATATATATTCCGTTTTAACTTTCTATCGATATTAATGGTTTCTTTAAATTTGTGCGAGCGGCTTTCTCTCTTTCTCTCTCTTTCTCTACCTTTTCTCGGTTTTATGGTCCCTTTTGTGCTTATCCACTTTGCTGATTTGTCACGTTTTATGTGATTAGGGTGTCTCCTTTTTTCGGTTTTATTTGCTTTTGTCATGGATGTTGCTTGTTTAGGCTTTATCGATGAGCACTACGGTAATTATACACTTACTACATGAGTAATACATAAAAGCATATGGAGCATTCAGATCTATAACAAAATAAGTTAATTTTCAGAATATAGTGAACGCCCATCAAAATCTTGAATTTCAAATAAATATTGTCACCATTTATCTGATTTGAATTATGCAATTGAGAAGTAGCATACTCAAGTATTAATTGCCCTGGTAAAAATCATCCAATTTTTTTTTTATCTTATTAATGTTGAAAAGTTAGTGACAGTAAGCAACATTTTCTAGAATACACCTATTTTTGTATGGTTCTGAACTCCCTGTACATTGTGATTCTATATTACAATAATAATTGTTATTACATAAATTATAAAGTAGAATCAGCTTTAGCGATTATTTTCCAACAGAAGCTTGTACGCAACATTCTAGTGTTTTTATTCTACACATATTGAATTAATCTGGTGCAGCTGTAGGCATCTATTCTGACGTAACCGAGTAAAATGAAACACGTGCAGTCATGCATTAGATGATAAAGCTCACTTAAAGCAAGTTCAATGTCAGTTGCACTTCGAACGCCGTGTCGTTCGTACACTACTTCTAATCCAAAACTAACCTCAAAAACGCATCATGAATTACTGGATCTGGTCCCTACTTTTGTTAACAATTACATACTTAATCATCAAAGCTTATCAAATAAAGCACTTCTTCACAAAATGGAGAATACCTCAGTACCCAGACCTGCCGTTCCTCGGCTTCATGGCCTCGAATCATCCAAGACTGCACATGAACACCATCGCCAAGCTGATCTACAACTTTAACTCAGAAGCTAAGTACGTTGGCTGTCACATGTTCCTCACGCCCATCGTCATGCTTCGTGATCTCGATCTCGTCAAGAGCGTCCTTGTGAAGAATTTCGATTCCTTCGCATATCATAAAAACTTCATCGACGAAACGGTGGATCCATTGTTCGGCGGCAATCTGGCTTTTCTCAATGGAGACAGGTGGCGCGAGGTGCGCAATTTGCTGAGTCCGGCATTTACGTCGAGCAAGATGAGAACGATGCACGGGTTGATGTCCCGTTGCGCCGAGAATTTTGTGGATAAATTTCTGGACAGGTATGCGATGGCGGAGGAAGTCGAGATTAAGGAGCCGATTAATAGGTACACCAACGATGTCATTGCTACCTGTGCCTTCGGCATCGAGGTTAGATGAATATTTACTTATTTAAAAAATATATAAAAAAATATAAGTTATATCGTTGTGCAGAAAATTCAAAACAAGATTTTTAAACATTATTGTTTCATTTGGAATATTAAAATACAATTTCGGAAAATATAATGTTTTGATTTATGTAGTGAAGTTACTGTTAAGGAAAAGTTAAAAAAATATACACTATGATAAATCCCGCTGAAATTAAGACATGTATTTCAGTACACATTGATTCCACAGGTAGATTCTTTCATATTAAGAAATACATTGGATTTTCTATTACCATGTTGAATATTACTGGAAACCCGTTCCATATCCATCAATATCTGTCAGCTGATTGTCAGTATTCGCAAAGTATTTATGAAGCTCATAACGCGCATACATGATTTTGAGTGTTGAATTTACACAAAATTTATTTAAATAATAATGTGACCTGAACAATAGAAATTATAAAGTAGTGATAATGGTAGGCAGTAGAGGATAAAATGAAAAACACCAACCTTACAATCAATCAATGATCAATCAAACTCTAAATAAATACATACACATTTATTAAAATCTTAACTATATTTGCTATAAGTATTATCGTTATTTTTCAACTAACCACCTTTATCGTACCTTTTAAATCGTTTAAGATCGACAGTATGGGAGATCCCACGAACGAGTTCTACATTCGAGGCAAGGACATAGCGAAGTTCAGTGGTCTGAGGGCCCTCAAAATACTGACTATCAGAGCCTTTCCACGACTGACCCAGGGGATGGGTTGGCGGATGATATCGCAGAAGAACACCGACTACTTCGTCGGCGTAATCGAGTCGACGATGAGAACGCGTAGGGAGAAGGGCATCACGAGGCCGGACATGCTGCAGCTGATGATGAACGCGAATCAAGAGAAGATGAGCCTGGACCTGATGGGAATGACGGCCCAGGCCTTCGTTTTCTTCCTGGCTGGACTGGAGACGACGGCCGTGCAGATGTGCGTGATTACCCACGAGTTGGCGGTGAATCCGGACATTCAGAAAAAGCTCCAGACTGAAATAGACGATATGATGCGGGATACTGATAGTAAGTGTCGTATTTATCACATGATATTTTGACGTTACTTATCAACTGATGTTTTGACATTATTTATCACCTAATGAGTTGGCATTATTTATCACTTTCATGATCACCGAAAAATATCGGTATGAAAACTTATTTTTAGTGAAATATAATGTCGTCCAAATATGTGAATCTGAAAGTCTATACTGAGCTTTGACATTTTAGTAGTCTTGGGATCTACTGGCGATAAATAAATTCATTTAAAACTAAGAATATTAATTTCGTATCAACTGTTGTCGTTGGGACTTTAGACTATCAATTTTTTTCACCGTAACGATATTTTTATGCGATAAATCGGATGATCATTAAAATTAATTGAAATACCATTAGATTTATCAGCTAATTTTCCTCCTGACTTTTACTAGGAAAGCCGAGCTACGAGTCTGTCAATAATATGACATACCTGGATGCCATATTCAATGAGTCACTGAGGATGCACCCAACATCATTTCTCAACCGCATGTGCATTAAAGATTTTGAGTTGCCTCCGGCACTTCCAGATTCTGAACCGTTCGTCGTGAAACCGGGAATGGAGCTGATGATACCCATTGCCGGTATTCATGCCGATCCAGAGTATTATGAAAATCCAACTAAATTCGATCCCGACAGGTTCGTCGGTAAAAAGGCAGCTCAGAGTGATGTGACGAGTCTAGGCTTCGGATTGGGACCGAGGATGTGCATCGGAAATAGATTCGCTATTCTCGAAACTAAGGTTTTACTCGTGCATCTGCTGTCTAAGTGCAGTCTAGTACCGTGCAAGAAGACTTGTATCCCGCTAAAGTACGATCCTAGCGGTTTTACACAGACTCCTAAGGGAGGTTTCTGGTTACGGATAGTTCCAAGAGACCGACTGTGATTAATCCTATTATTGACTTTATAAATATGATACAATACTCAGCTCTTGGGGGACTATACTATAAAATGAAGGCTCCTAGTACACTAAAATTTTGCATCATAACAAACTGAACAATGATTGTAAAATTCTCCCGAGAAACCTCCCTTAATCTACCTGTTTTTCCTTCATTCTGCAAGACCCCAAAACTCAAACTACAAAATCCCCCTCCCCACGCATCCTCCTCACCTCAGCACACCACACCGTACAGCATCACCTCCTGCACCTCTGTCGCCTAGGGAGATACCCACCCACCGAGGCACGGCTACCACCGTCACCATATCCCGCGGTGGAGGTTAGTTTAGTTGGGAGCACGCCCGGCCGAGCACGGCAAACACGCGCAACTGACACGAGCAAGAGTGAGAGAGAGAAGCATAGAGGAGCCGAGCCCTGGGCATACACATGAATATATACATAGGTGCCGCCGCGCCGCTGCTGCTGCTGCTTCTATCTGCTGTATGAGGGGGCGGAGGAGCGGCCGAAGCTGGAGGCTACGGCTACGGCTACACAGAGACGACCGACGTGGACAAACAGACGTGACGACGACGACGAGCATATAGCAGCGGACGATGACACCGAGAGCTTGGAGGGGGAAAAAAGGTGGAGGAGGGTCGGGGAGACGAAGTTTTTGCGGGTGGGATGATGAGGTTGTTACGGACGATCTGCTTAAGCGTACTTGTGGGTAGAGAGGGGGAGCGTTTGGTCGGAGTAGGGCTGAACGGGGTGATGACCTCTTAGAGATTATTTTGTATTAATAATTTTGAAAATTTCTGGTTAGAAAAATGTTTTTAATAAGTCATGGTTATATAATTTAGAAGAGATAGAAAATAAAGAAACAGAAAAGGAAAATGTTGATAAATACAGCAAATCACAGTATTGGGACGCGAATGAACTAAGGATTTTGTTAAAATAATTTGTACACCATTTATGATAAAGTCTGTTATTTATTAAATACAATACTAGCCTTCTTAGTATAATGCACTTTGTAACTACTGATCTGTATATAGGCCAGAGTGTATCTGGTCTCTGAGTCATTCTTTTTAGAGCTAGAATGAGCCGCTATTCGCGCCACCGAAAGTCGCCGACGACGATCGCCGAAAACATACATAAGAAACTCGAGAATGTCATCGCGTTTGAACTCTACAGAACGTTTTAGAAACCTTTTGCATAGGAACTTATTACACAGTTACATTTTCTTATTACTAATGGATTCTATCCGTAACAATTATATTTGTATATTTAATAATAAATTATTTTTAATTTATTTTTAGCAACGTTTTTAACAATCGTTCATTTAGCATTGTTTTATATTATAGTCAATCTTAATTATTATTGTTACGTTCAAAACTATATTTATTTTATACATAATTATTTTCCGAGAAAACGGATATTTGTTTAATATAGATAAGAATATACAATGGTCTAGCATTGTATATATATGAGATGAGTGAAACTTTATATAACTATGACTATACTTGTAATAAATATTATTTCAATGAAGAGATAGAACCATGTATTATATTTAAACTTATTTTCGGTTATCTAATCAGCTCTAGATTATTTTCTCTGGACTATTTTTCTCTGGCTAATAATATTTACCATATGCTACAAAGTACAAGATAAGCGAAGCAATCAAATATGGTTTTTTATAAGAATATTGTTTGCTTCAGAATGATCGTTTATAAACGAGGAATATTTACATTTTTTTAAATCCAATAATTCAAATTAAAATCAAAACAAATATTATTTTTTCTTATCGTTATTTATTAGTACAACTACCTGTTAATAAGGAAACTACTCACCAAACATTAATGTCAAATTATCAAATTAAATATTTATAAATACAACTTTCTCGTCAAATAATGTATACCCATCTTCCTATTTCTTAATTTTCAGAAAATAGCTATATCGTGATTTTAAAATACACGCAGCAAATGGTCCAGCCACGTAACCCTATTACATTACTCGACTTTAACCAGACAACTTTGCAAAGATGTAATAAGACTTAAATAAGAGCAATAACAATAACCACGAAAAATCAATAACTTCGCGCAGTAGCTTCCGAGCAAAGTCGAAAAATATAATCTCAACTGAAACTGGCTCGGCACGCTTAGCGCGCGAAAAACTCGACTCTCTTTTCTTCGGTGTACACAAACTTCGTCTTCTTCGTTACTAGTTTTGTGCGAAACTTCAACATCCCCCGCGTCGGAGGAGAACTCATCTCGCTACTTATTTGACGTCCATGACGAACTGGAAACTTGGCGCGAAATTTTCCTCGCCTCCAACTTGCCGTAGCGAGCGAAATTTCTTATACGTCCGACCCATCGAAATCACTTTTGTGCATGTTTTTTTCTACCTGTTTTCTTTTGGATAAAATTTTACGAAAAATTTCGTTTGTTGCTTATCGCATTCTGTACGGGCGCTGTATTTCCCTCATAAATGTTTTTATTTTGATGTGGGTGTAAATTTGAAATTTTGTATTTTTGTATTTATTTATGGCTTAACTTCATAGAACTTTTTATATGATCGTTTTAGCCTTATTTTAGTTAGTACGAGTATGTACTCGTAACAAATATATTGAAATTATTCTTGAAAGATCTTAATTTATTTCTAATTTAAAAATGAAAACTAATTTTTTTTTACATTATAACTATATTACGTAAATATGTTATTATTATTTATATTTATAAATGAATAAATGAATAAATAAGTGAATAAATAAATAAATAAATTAAGTAAATAAGTAAATTAATTCATAAATCATTAAATAAATAAATTAATTAATAAATCATTAGATAAATAAATTAATTAATAAACAGATATAAACAGGTAAGTAGAATGAAGTATTTTGAAAATAAAAAGAGTTATAATTATTTAGAATTGTACTTTTAGAGAAAGAAAATTGGATACTATTTTCAATAGATTACAAAAATTCTTAATAATCATTACGATCATATTATATCATAAAAAAAATTATCATTATTATAAAAGTGTAATATTCGTCTAACGATTAAATATTACTGCAAGATTATTCTACAAAAAACTCGTTACAAAAAAACATTGAACTTAAAAAAATTCATCAAACACGGAAAAACTATCAGACGCATGTCACACTCCATCCTCCCTCGCACTCCTAAGCAAACTTTTTGTCCGAAACATCCTCTCAACCCACTCTACATCCTCTTTTTTTTTCTACGAACCGCGTTCGATCCTTCCTTCGCACCCTCGGGCAGGTTCTCGCGGGTAAATTTACAATTTTGCACCCCCTCCTCCCCCCTCCTCGCGCGCGCGCGCGCACGTGCGAGCGTCTGTCCCTTCGATTTATCCCTGACAAATTCGTCCTGCCATATCCGCCGTCGCCGTCGCCGCCTCCTTTTATGGGAGGAAAAATATGAATATATATCTTCTCTGGCTTTTGGGTTGGATGGATGCATGATACGGGGGAGCAATGTGCCGAAATCGAACGTTAAAGCGAATACAAATGCGTTTTGACGATTTGGTTTTATATTGCTTATTACGCGTTGATGCGACATAGAGGGAGTTTCGTATTGTTTATTTCGCGTTGCTGCGTTTTATATTCATGATGGGTATGAATCAATTTCACATCTATATTTTCTTTTTATGTTTACTCATAAGGACGCATCGAGCAACGCTATATATAGTATTTGTTGTTAGAAAAGTACACAGAAAAATAGTTGTTACTAAAAAGAATTACGTCAGGTATACTAATAAATAGTTTTATTTACTATTTTCTTAACTAATCGCAATGAATAAAGAATTAAACCGAGTAAAAATAATTTTATATATAATTGTATATATAATCATTATGATTAGATTTGGGCATATATAATTATATAAATTTGTTATATATTTTAATATGCTATTATATATAAACTTTAAATTATATATGGATATTCATAATTGTATACAGTTATGTATAAAATCATTTTTAATTACGAAAATTTAAAACAAAAAACATTAAAATTAAAGTACATACGTCAAAACAAATTATATTTTACCCGAGTATTTAGTAACTAGGCCACCATTCTGTTCCCTCTTAATACAAGAAAATCATCTAAAACGTCCATAAATTTTCCATCTCAAATTATCATTTGCAATTATCTAAACATCTGACTAACCTCAACCGTACCCCCGCCATGGAGCACCGAAAAAGCTTTCATCACGACACAAAGCATCATTAACAGTGAATTCCCGTTTAACGAACGAGTCTTACACATTTCTCGCTTCGTTGGGTACACCTTCAAAGACGACGAAAATTTAACTACCACCCCCTTCTCTCCCCCTATATAATATCTCTCCATAAAGACACATATACACACACACACATGCAAACACAGACAGACAGACGCTGGACATAACGAGGAAACGCTAGCGCCTGTATAAATTTTGCTCGGTGAATCTCGTTCGCTCTCTCTCTCGCTCATAAGTAAACGAGAAATAACCCCGACGAGCGAAAACGCTTTGATATGTACTTACGCCTTTTCGCGTGTCGCCGTTGCGGAGAGAAACTCGATCCCTCGAGGGGGTGGTCGTGGTGTATATATATATATATATATATATATATATATATATATATATATATATATATATATATATATATATGGAAAAAAGGAAGGCGCAAAACGCGGAAAGAGAGATTGAAGATCACAGAGAACGAGAGAGAGAGAGAGAGAGAGAGAGAGAGAGAGAGAGAGAGAGAGAGAGAGAGAGAGAGAGACGTGGGTAGAAAAAGGAGGATAAGATGTGACGTCTTTTGGGATGTGTAACTGCAACTCGTGCGCGACGGGTGAAAGTGCGGGGCGTGTGTATTTTGCGTGCGGGTAGCGAGAAAAATGAGGGATGATGCACGGGTGGTGAGGGAAGAAGGATAGGTTTAAGAGGTTGAATTCGGCGTGAAATTAGGGATGCAGTGGTGATATGATTTTAATTATTTTTTTGTGGGGGGTAGAGAAAGAGTTTCGTGGAAAATGTGTTTTTTTAAGTTTTGATGTGGATAATAAGGTTTAAAGTGTACAGGATAGATTTGAGAGAGTGAAAGTTTCACTGTTTTGAGAGAAAATACAACCAACATTTTTTCAGTTAATTGTCAGTAAATATCGAGGGAATTTTCACTCAAATAAAGAGTACTACTTCACCACGTTGCACGATATTGTAGTATATCTCTATATATAACAAATTTAGAAATTTCGAGTAAGTAAAATTTTCTAATTTATTATTCTTAAAAAAAAGCAAAGAATACTATCTAATTCGTTATTACTATTATTGTTATTATTATCGTTATTACTCAATACGTTATTTTATCTAATTCACTCAAAATTCAATTTATTATTTAGATAAACTAAATTGTCTTTTCTTTTGTCTTTGACAGTCAGATATAAAAAAAATTATAACATTTATGCAACATCATACTTTACATCTCTGTGCTACAAAACATTCACTTTAAAAGCACCGAAATTCCACTGGCAGCAATATCAAGACAAAACCGCAGCACTTATCCTACGACACGATCCAGCCACATCGAGGCTCCTCCTACCTCGCAAGCAAAGTGATTTTCCGCGATAACGATTACATCGCGAGACACGATGCAGATCAAGCGAAGCGCGCATTATACAGAGCTTCCCCCCAGTCTATATATACACCTACGAGCGTATAACACGTAAGCTCGGCTATATCGACTGTATCGAATATAGTGCGCGGGTGTGTGTGTGGGTTGGATGCGAATGGACGGGGGTGGCGAAATTGATAGAGCGAGAGGGAGAGGGAGAAGGATACGATAGAGAATACTGGCGAAAGACGCGTCGTTGACTCTTTGTTGGCGAGAGAAGAAAGTAGATGATGTGAGAGATGGCAGATTAGGTAGCGTTATATAGAAATGCTGTATTTTGATTTTCTTTTGTTATTGTTTAAGATAGGATCACTAAACAATATTCTAAAAATCTATTTTATTCCTTTTGATAATCGAACTTTTCATTACATAATTCAACTTATTAAAACTAATCTATTTACAAAAGTTCAGTAGAAATAAAGAAATAAAGTGAATATTAATGAATTGATCACAGTTTTGCAGTAAGGAATTGACCATCACAATTGAAAATTTGTTCAAAGACTTATTATGACGCGATAAGAAAATTTGTTTATCTTTGTTCAACCTGTTTTGAAGTGCATGCAAATTGAAACAAAATTATTTGTAAAAATGAATGAAATTATCACGTTTATAGCATATTTTCATAAATATTACGACGTTCTCCAACAAGAAACGAAGAGCAAGAAAGTTAAAACCCTCGCGCCAACCCTAAGTTCGAGTAAGAAGAGAAACATAACTCCCCAACCTGCTTACCCGCTCCTCAATAACGAAATTCCCAAAGAAGAATCGCCCGAATCAGCGCCACCGAACCTCCGAAACTTCCCCAAAACTTCCAAATTCCACCTAAATCCCGCAGAAAGAAATTCCCCTCCTTCCCCTACACTCCCCCACAATACCTCGCCCAAAAAAAGGAAACCCAAGAATAAGAAGAAGAAGAGTAGGAAGAAGGAGAAGAAGAGGGCACACACGCATCGTATATACGCTCCAAATGAAATTTAGTAGCCCAGGGGCTCGGTATAATACTCCGGACCGGAGGAGAAAAAGGGCCGCGGCGCGGAGTCACGTTCGCGATTTGCTTGCGTCCCGCCCGCGGCCTTCCTGCTCCGTGTTGTATATATATACACGTGTGTGTGTGAGAGAGAGAGAGAGAGAACGGGTGTTGCACGGACGTGAGCGAATCGCGGGTTTCCGTTGTGTGGTGGTGTAGGGGGAGAGGGAGGGTTTTTCGATGAAATCGAGAGGGGTCTGTTGACATTTTTTCGGAGTGTTTTATGAATTTGGCGTTGATATTTCGTATATTTTATTATTTAAGGACACTGCTAATACTTTTTTTATGTAAAAAGGGTTCATTGGAGGAATTTTAAGAGGGGTCTTTATGTTGGTTGGATTATAATTCTTGAAGGCGTTCAAATGAAAATCGGTCAATGAGTTTAAAATATGCAATACACTAATTAAGTTTGTAATTTACTGTTATTGGAATACGGTAATAGTATAGAGTCTGTATACATTATGTACTCCATGCTTGAGAAATGTGAGAGTGTTGAAATACGGAGACATTCTGCACTCGTCATCTAGTCGATCAATATGCCTCGTAATTTTTTATTAGATGTTCAACTATTGAACATTGATAATGTATTGTTCACTTTTTAAAGCAAAAGAAATAGTTTGTTTAATATTGAAATTAGAATTACACTTGAAATAAGTAATGAAATTCATGGAGGATCTAGTTTTCTACATCGAGAATCAATCTACAGTCTGAATCAATTATAATCCAGAAGATGACACGTGGAATTTGACACTTTTGAAGCAGCTAATTAATGCTGGAACAATATAAACTGTTCGATACCATAATTGTAGTCTAGGGAAATCAATAATGACGCGAATTGAATTGTAAATACGTATAATATACATAATTCTGACTTTACACACTTCCGAGAGATCGAAATCAAAATACACGTCTATTCTACTAATTAACTCGCATAAACAACGAATTTTCAACAAATATCAAACAATGTACTAAAATACAGTCACATACATACTAACGTATAGTCATCCGCTATGGGATTCTGCTGGTTTTGATACTTCATATATAAGTACATAATCCTCGGCAATTTGAATTTGACTGTGCAAGAAACATATGTACAAAATTTCAGAATTATAGATAGTTAAGTTTAGAATTATAAATAGTTATAAATTTCTTATATTCGATTTAAAATAGACATTGCTTGGTACTAATTTTGGAAACTCATGCTAATACAAGATAAGCAATTAATGCTATTTTATTATGGCATATATATTTATAAAAACTAATTATAATTTTTATGAAAAGGTACTATTTTCTTTAAAAACTTTCAAAAACTAACAGCAATACTTTAATTAAGTTTTGGTACAGTACCATTTTCTAATTCCAACACCCACCCAAAATGACTATAGTCACCATTATTGTCAAGTTAAATTCGTTGCAATGATCAAACACTTCGTACATAATAATTCTATCCAGAGCAAAGCTACTCTCCCCTATCTAGTCCTTCTAAAATACACGCGCCACTGGTCAATTTAACAAACTAAAAAAAAAGAAAAAAAATCGGGAGCTATAATATCAAAGCCGAGAAAAATACAGTTTACCTCCTCTCTCGCACGGACCAAAGGCGACGCTCGCCATCGACAAAAAATGCTTCCAGCAAAACAAGAGAAAAGTCGAGCAGAGCGCCAAGCTCGGTCACAGCAAGATACGATCGGGTAAATGACCTTCAGCTCGAGAGATCGGCTACATACATATACCTATATATTCTCCAAAATAAGGCTGTGCAGCTCGCAAGAAGAAGAAGAAGAAGGGGAGCGAGTCGCCGGAGAAGGACCGGACTTTCATTTGGCTCGAAAATTAGCTCGAGGGAGTGGAAATCTTTTCTCGTCTCCTCTGGCTAGCTCTTTTTTTTGCATTGGACTCGATTCCGACAAGAGGCTTTCGTGAAGTGTGTATGTATATACGTATGTGTGTGTGTGTGTGTGTGTGTGTGTGTGTGTAGAGGAGACGGTTCGAGAGCTGGAGTTTCTTCGTAAATTAATTCGGCTCTGTCCTATGTTTAAAATAGGTGATATAGAGGGTGATTGGATGAGTGTGCGAAGGAGGTTCATTGGCCGAGATAGAAGTGGCAGTGGTGGTGGTGGTGGTGCTCTAAGGAAATTGCGCGGAGAAATGTCTTACGCGAGGACTTCGATTTAGAAGCAGTGCTAATTGGTTGAGATCGATAGTTTGTGGATAAGACCTTACATTCTTGAAATGGTTTAGTGAACCTTTGTTAGTATTTGACACGCAATAAAATTGATCTTTTTGAGTGAAGTTTTACTCAAAGTAATGAGCGTAAAGAAACTTATATTTATTTATTTATTTATTTATTGTCCTGTCTTAAAAAAGTTATAGTGGGTTCTTATCAGTAGGATAAGACTAATCAATTTGATTAGTTCAGTAATTGAATGGAAGATTTAAATATATAGTATATAAATTTAGAAAAGATTATCGACAACATCGAAATTAATCAAAATTGCGAATTCGCACTGATGTGATAACTAATAGTTATGTGTGCAGAATAGTAGTTTTAGATTTTCTAGTATATTACAAAGATCACATAGATATATTTTAAGGTAAGAAATAGATTTGAAATATATGTTAGTACGAAATTCAACGCATTGTAGAAGTCCCATGGTGCAGATTTGCACCATTGTGTTAACTCAGGGTTAAGTACGTACAATAATAGCTTTTCTAGTATATTTCAATGATCACACAAATATACTTCAATATAATAAATAGCTTTAAATAAATTCTAGTAAGACATGCAAAACTTTAGAAAATGTCTCTGGTGCGGATTCGCACTAATTTGATAGCTAATAATTAAGACTGTACAATGGTCTCTTTAATCCTTCTATCCTACTCAAAGAATCACATAGACATACATCACACTCCACCCAACGACATCGCAAACCTCACGCCGAATCCCTCTTTAAAAACGAAATCCCCCGTCACCCCATCTCCCTCCCCAACTCCCATCGCTAAACGCCCGTATACCACAACCCGGCAGCAAATCTCCTCTCCCTCCATCCCTCGTGCCACACTTGCGCAAAGCAAGAAACACCGTACAACCGCAACGCAAGCAAGTAAGTAAGTAATGGGCCGCTGTCGATAGCGTTTAAGGGGGGCGGGGGTGTGCGCTCGCCGCCAGGATTGCGAGTGGCTTATATACGCCCTCTCTCCGTGCGTTCCGCAGTGTTCCGGGGCGCGGTAGCGGGACGTCCGATCGAGTTACGCGCTGCTTACGATGCGGCTGGTGTACACGAGGAGGAGTGTGCTGCACTCACGAGTTGTGTGCACGTGTGTGAGTGTGGTGTATCTGGCGAGCTGATGGTCCGAGAGAGCATCTCTCGCGCGAGGATGAATCTATGGGTTTGTATGGCTGGTCGCGAGATTTAAGCGGGTTTAATTCGGTTTGGCTGTGGAGTGTGCGGGGATGATGGTGGGACTTGAGGCGGGGCGGGAGATGGAGGACGGTTGGGGGGGAGAGTTGGTTGATGTGGGTGATTTTAGAATTTTTGGGTGGTCTTTTGGTTATTGATCATGTTTAAATTGATAAGTATGTTTAGGGAGGTTTGGGACCTTAGAAATAGTGCATCAAGACGCGGATGAGATTGATACACGATATTGTTTAGTAATTATGATTGTCGAATACGGACAGGTAGAACTCTACCATTTTTCAAAGTATATTTTCACTTTGTACAGTAATATTGAAACTTTGGCAATTTTTTGTGTGATTAGAGAAGGTATAAGTAGATAAAACTTGCAAATGTTTAAGTAAGCTATTTACATCTAAATTGTGATCTGAAGTACAAAAATAATATTTTTTAACGTAAACAATTGATAAATAAAATATAGTTGCGAAGCGACGATACAATCTACTTATAATACACCCCATAGCATTAAATGCGTAACAAATATCTAATATTAACTGTTTCACTTGAGTGCCTATAATATTTTTTCTTAAATCAGACAATTGTTCTATCATACCGTACCATACAAAAAATTGCAAAAAATCGAAACGTCTCACGTTCAGCAAAATTCCTTAACCACTAACTCCTCTACAATGTTCACTAAAAAATTAATTCTCTCTCTTCAAACAACCCCTCTATACCCACTCCACCCCCTCTCCTTCCACACCGAACAATTCAAACGACTATGCAGTATTTTACAGCTTCGTTCGCATGGATAATGAAGCCGCTATGACCGCGTCGCGTCGCGAAATATTAGCTGCTATAGTAAAATTCGCCGTCGCGAATCGCGCCCCTCTCGAGATAACGCGTGGGTAGTTCGAACCCCGGCGCGAGTTATTATGCGGTTATTGCAGTCGCGAGAGGATCGAACCGGAAAACCCTTTTTGTCATCGCGGTGTGATGCAGAGTTGGCTGGTGATTTCAATTTTTATTTTTAGAGTTGGGATGAGGAGTGATGGGGTGTAACTTGTAGATTGGTGAGTCAGGGAGTTGTGAATTGTTCTTTTTGAGAATTTTGGTTCTTATTTGTTTGCTTTTGATTTCTGAAAGATACTTTTAAATGTAAGAATTTCGCAATGAAAAGTGAATTTAGATTAACGTAAATTTGCACAACGCATGGAATCGGACTTTTTATGACTATTTGATTTTATGATATTCGATATCGTACATTTTACGGTTTATGTTGTGTCAGTTACGATATTGTCTCAATTTGAATTAGTGAAATTTTTACTGATCCTTTAAGTGGACAATATTTTTAGTAATTGATCAGTCATTTGCAGTACAAAATCGGTAAATCGCATTGTATGCTCAGTGAACATAAATCAGTGAACATAAAATCTTTACTGACTCGTGCAGTCAACGTTCACTAGTATGTAGTGATATAGTTATAACTGATCTAGATATATGAATCCCAATGCGAAAAGTAATATATATTAGGTAAACTATTTAAGTAAAAGACTTCGACTAATCAAATAATTTTCTTAACGAACAAGTTTTCTAATAAGTACTGGGTAAATTATTTTTGGCTTTGATCTGAATAATCTGGCTTAATTTTGTAGAAGATATTATATGAAAGAATAAAATTGAAAGAAATCAGAAATACTTAAAATAGTAAGCAAAACGAAATAGTTGTGGCATAATAAAATAGCTTCATATAGCAATTTTCAGAGTTTAAAAAGATACATTTTAAGAAAGAAGAACTTTTTGGTAATTAATATATACTTTTAAAATGTATTTATCATACCTAAATGAATAGACTTTTGAACTATTTGGTGGTTTTTTATTAAATTTTTTTACCCGCTACTTTAAGATTATTAAAGGAAACACATCTATATTCACAATCATTCCTCTCTACAAATCTCCATCTTATAACGGATCTCTTTTCCTCCCATCGCTTATTGGCTCAAACATTTGCTCTCTAGAATTATTATAGCCGAAGTTTCCCCGAAGAAGTCGCTTCTCCATTTTTTATTAGCCGCATCGCGATATAAAAAAGTTCCTTGCGCTAGTCGAGTCCTCCTCGTGAGATATACGAGAGACAGAGAGAATCGCGATTTTTTTATCGCTTACTGCCGGATTCACCGCGTGGCAGTATAAGGCGGTGATTTTATCATTCAGGAATGACGACCACCGCGTAATTAAACGATATTCGATGGAACTTCGTTCCAAGGGGTGGAATAATAATAGGGCGAGACGTTTGCAAATTTTTTACGGCGAAATTCGAGTATACGAAATTGGTTCACTGCGGGCGATGTTGTTTCATTAATTTTTAAGTGCTCGAGAAGTATAATAGCGAGAGTCAAAGTTTTTAGACTTTATGGCGAGTATTTATTTTAAGATAGTTATATAAGTTTGTAATTACTTACTACGAATTGGGTTATTAGAAGAAGATGTATAAAGTTGGTGCTTTTACTTACCTAGAACAGAAATGAAAGAGATAAATTATTAGTACATTTTTATGTGGAAACCTTTAAATATTATTTAAATAAATTATAAAGGACATTTTGCATAATGTAGGGAAGTACAGGGATAGCTTGTACATGGAATTAAATTCTTGATTTGGACTTGCTAATCATGGCCATATTAAATATATCGATATAGGCAAACTATAGCCAAAATTTTAAGCAACATGGTCGACCTGCATTTTTTAAAGAACGTATTAAATTACTATTAACGATTTTCTTTACATTTTTCTGTAAGATTTCAAAATTATAGTCAGGTTTCTCAATCAAAGTAGGGTTGTTAGTATAAAATACTTACGTATAATAATCATACAAAATTGTAATGTCAAAAAATTACATATCATAATACCACAAGTTTTCGACATTTTGCAAGTAAAATATCTAACTTTTTTGCAGTTTTTATTCTAACCATAACATAAAACACAAATCCTAAATTTCAAACTCGTAAATTACTAAACCATATATTCTGAACTTTTACACTACAAAGTTCTCAAATCACAAATTATCAAACACAAAATCCATAAACCTTAAATTTTAAAACAACAATCCTTAAACCCTCAAACTCATAAACTTTAAAATCCCTAACGAAAATCATGAAAAAACTGATAGTCTGTTACCCAATAATATATATATATATATATATATATATATATATATATATATATATATATATTCTTTAGCAAATTATGGGTATAATACATATTTATAATTCAAACCTACAAATTAAATAAACATTGACTCTCTTACTTTCCACAAAAACAACCTCATCATTAACATCAAAATCCAAGAAACTCCCTCCCTCCTCCTCCCTCTTCCTTCTCCTGAAACATTATATCCACGGTATAATCAGCATCGAGCTCTCCCCCCAAAAAAGCGCACTCCCATCCCACTCTTCTCTTCCTCCGCCTCAGAGTACACAGCGCAACTCCGACCGAGCGAGAATCCAAGAAAAATACCCCCCCTCCTCCCCCCGCAGCGTCGATTTCTCTCCTTGCACGCATGCAAGGCTGGAGGCATTAAAGAGGAGCGCAACCGGCGCGGGCAATGGGTTGTGACGAGTTTCGCGCGATCTTGGCCCGAATCCAAATCTCTTCGACTTCGACGACGACGACGACGACTTTGGCGATCGAGTGAGTGTAGAAGGAGCGAGGGAAGAGGAAAAAGTTGTCGCGGCGGCCGGCGTCAAACGTCGCGGTGCTTTTTGGATCGATCTGCGCGTGTGTGTGTGTGCGTGTGGATAGGTTGAAAGAGGGGGTTTTTGTGTGTTTTTTGATTATTTATATTATTTATATTTGATGTACTTGCAGGTTAAGGGATGTGTACGTGGCATTCGAGGAATTGAATGGTAAGAAATTTTCGGTGAATAAAGCGATGAAAAATATTGTACTAAAGCGACAAGAGCGGTTAAATTGAGTTAGACCTAATTATTTAATGATAGCTTCGTTTACTATCCTATAATGACTAAATGAAAAGTATACATAAATTTTGACAAAAAATGGCTAATTAGTAAAATAAAACCAATTTATTATCTACATAAATGGTCGCATCTAACCTTAAAATGATTACATTACTTGAGACCGTAATTTATTTATAATTTAACCAGAATTAAATAAAGGAAGTTACTAAAGAATATTTCTATAATAGTGTAGATACTGAAAGTAAACAGTTTTGGTTTGCTTATTTGATAGGTGCTAATATAATAGAAAACAATAAAATGCATTAATAGATATAAAAGTTGTATGGTCTTGAATATGCTATAAACATAGTTTCATTAAAGAATATGTTTACTTTTCATTGTTATACAAAATGTATGCTTTTTTGAATAGATATTTTCACATCATGTCTGGATGAGAGGATGAAATGTATTTGGCAAATTTCATTTTAATGGATCATAATTAATATTCTTATATACGTGATTTATATGCAGCAATATTTTATTCAGTGACATACAAACAATATTACTACAAAGAACTCGTAAAATATTAAAATCATTCGCTAAATCCTCGGTGATAAAGGTACACGCTGTTAATAAATGATTTATTAATGGACAAATGTAATCAACATATAGTTTAATCCAATATCCCGCAGAGCTTAGCATAAGCCTTTATCAATAATTCATTACGCACTAAAAAGCTTCAATGAATTATTTTATATACCGATACGGAATTAGTAGAGCAAAATATAATCGTCTATTAATTTAATTGAATATAAATCATACGAACAAATAACATATAATTCTACGCGAAAATTATTAGCAATAATGCGACTACATTTTTGCGATGAATAATTAATTCCTTAAGCTTCAGTGAACATTCATTTAAATCGATGCATTTATCTACTTTGCACTCTGATACTGTTCTACGCTAAGAATTCCAGATACGATAAAACAGCTTTTTGCAGGAAAAAATAAAATTACCTAAAAAGGATGATTTTTTGTTTTTCTAAGAGCACAAACCAAATGTCGGTAAAAATTCTAACAATAGAAGTTATTTTAGCTTTTTAAAATGTTGTTGTTGTAACAGCTTACATATAAGAAAGCTAAAATAGCATTCCATTTTTAGTAGAATTAACGTGCATTTCAATAATACCTTTCGGTGATACCAATGCCCTGTGATATAATAAGAAAAACATAAAAACTAAAAACTGTTAAAATGCATTGAACTACAAAAGCTTTTAGTTGTCTTATATGCAAGTTAATCATGTAAAAGTTGTTTAAAAAAGCTAAGACTAAGAAAGTGGGTTTAATTAAAAAAATAGTTCGATCTTTTGGGATTTTTTATACGAATTACAGTACTTTTATTGCATATATATTTAAAACAGAGTTCGGTAAGTATTCGACGGAAAATATTTTCGGATACTTTTCTGTTTTCTGTAAATATCGAGAAATACTCAGTATCCGACCAAAATATCCGACGGATACTTTTTTCGAAAACTTTTTTAAATCGCGAATATCGACTTAATACATGCTGTACAATGCTTAGAAATTGATATTTCGTTGTTTTTTCTCGATATTTATAGAAAACAGAAAAGTATCCTAAAATATTTTGCGGTCGAATACTTGGCGAACTCTGTTTTAAAATATATTCGAGATATTACGCTTTTATCAATTTTGAATATAATCGATTAAATTAATTAGTATTTAATTCAGTGGCATGAATAGTAACTTTTAAACTATAAACCATACACAATGTCAGTTATTAAATAAATAAATGTTGGTGTCACGAATGATTTCAATTATTGAAAACAAGTTGTTTATCTAACAACAATAGAATAACGACGCGTGTGGAAGCTAGATATTTAAACTAAATATCTCGCTTCCACAACACTGCTCCGAATCTCCAAACACCGACCATCTACTGCAAACAAAAAGCAACAAAAAAGAAACAACAAAAAACAGCCAAGCAGCGAGTCCAAAGTCGCGTAAAATTCCGAATCATCGACTCGACAAATCCCGATAATCCGCCCGTCTCCCCGGTCCGACTCTCCGTCTTGTCCCTGCACGAGAGACAAAGAAGAACCCGTAGTGTAGCGCGCAACCGTCAGCCCGTGAAAACGCCGCCGCCCGTGCGGGGGGTTATCTGCTTACACTTTATTCTCCCGAATTAGCAGGGAAAAAAAAGCAGGGAGCAGGACGCTTTAATTGCCAAAGCGAGCTGCTGCGGTGTGTGTACTGTGTCTGTGTATACGTACGTGGATTGGGTGGAGAAGAAAGAGAGAGAGAGGGTGAAAGTTCGGTAAACGAGCCGAGGATTAGAGTTTTCCTGGGTGGGTGGTAGTGAGTTTTTGATACGAGGAGAGAATCAAGGGGAAGAGATTGCGTTGTTTCTTCGATTAAGGGAGAGTTGGGCACGTGATTCGGGGAGGAGGTTCGTAGGGGGGGTGTAACTTTCGAATCCTGTGCCGACAGATTATTTTGTTTGGAGGCGAGAGATTAGGGGAGAGTTTGCGTTAGTAGAATCTTTGTTTGTAAGTATGAGTGAGTTGGACAACATTTGGAGGTAGTTTTTGGTAATGTCGAATAGTGTACAAAGGATCAATTTAACTAAACAACTAGAGCAAATACAATTAGGTGTAGAAGATGTAGTGAAATTTTGATTATTGCAAAACTGGTATGGTATATACCAGCATACCACAGTTCAATTATGCGACTGAATTATTCGAATTTGTTTTGCTTTTACTGTTTCCTAAATAACATTTTATCCGAATTTAGGAATATCGCACCCAGAGCAAAATTACAACAAATAAAAAAATTATAGCTTGATTTTATAAACCATATTCTCATCCTTTGTATAACATTAAAAATAGATAATGTTATTATTCAAGTCGAAAGGAAGAATATCATCTAAAAGAAAATTGATTTCTCTTTCAGTCACCCAAAAAAAACGAATAAACTTGTATTGCTTCTCATCATCTCATTCCGCGAATGCGATAACTTAGAATTCATCTCAATAGTCTACCAAAAGCTCGAAGACATCAACTGGCAATTTATACTTGTAGCGGCGATTTCATCCCTCAGCCTTCTCAGGTGAGCGGGAAGACGAATGAACCCACGGACACCCGACGCACAGGCCGAAAGATCGAGGGTCGAGGGAGGGGCCGAGGGTTTAATGCGGCGCCCGCCACCGCACCGCGAATTACCCGGCCGCGATCCGAGCCGCGCTGCGCGGAGATTTATTAAAACCGTAAAGCAGAAGAAACGAGCTTCGGCTTCGCCGTGGGGCTTTATTTCTCTTTTATGTAACAGAGCGCACCCCCCGTCCGGCTCTGTGTGCCCTTTTTCGCGAAGCTGCGAGAGAAAGATTTTAATTCTATCCCTGTATAGCAGAGGTTTACGGGAGATTGGTGGGTAGTACTTTGCTGCTTTTGGATGAGATTCGATTGCTTTTTTTGTATTTTTTAAGTTTTTTTTTGAGAAATTGTCCTGCATTATTGTGAACGAGAGATCACGTTATATTGTGAGCCCGATACTCGTTGATTTGATTGATTAGCAATTTGAGTGCAAAATTCAAATTTGGTATGAAAAGTTAACGTGAAATGCATAACCATATAATTGTGCATAACTATACAACTGTCTATAATTGTATAACTGTACAAATGAAAGGCATAACTATATAACTTGGTATAACTAAAGTGCGTATAACTCCGCAAAATTAAATAACTCCGTATAACTGTATAACTCCGTATCACTGAATAACTCTGCAAAACTGTGTAACTCGTATAACTTTTTATAACTGTATAATTTTTGATAACTCCGTATAACTATATAATGACATATAAGTGTATAACTCCGTGTAACTATATAATCCCATATAAGTGTATAACTCCGTGTAACTATATAATCCCATATAAGAATATAACTCCGTGTAACTGTATAACTGTAAAACTCCGTATAACTGTATAATTCTGTATAATCGTAAAACTACGTATTACTGCATAACTCCAAACTCTGCATAACTGTAAAACTCGGTATAACTGTATATAACTGTATGTAACTAAAGTGTTCGACTATATAACTTTTATAACCGAAGCGTTACAAACTGTACAACTCTTCGTAAGAAGTGTACTCCTGCACAACTGAAAAATATGAATGAAACGCGCTAGGAACTTTGAATTCTGAAAATATGTCGTCCCTTTCTCTTATGAACCAAGCTACCGATTAGCCCCTACCCAGCTGTCTATCACTCTCTATCTTAATTCGCACGTAGACGAAAAAAATCGAGACCCACGCGCCGATGCGTTCATCGATCACGGAGGCGGCGACGGCTCGCTTTAATGAAGTCGGTCGTTCTATCGCGCGAGCGCGCGGGCGTCAGGCCGAATGAAAATTTAAATGTCGAGCGTGCCGCACGCCCCTTTCCCTCTCGATTCTGGTAAACAACGGCGGCCGGCAGCGAAGTGACAGAGGGTCGGCCGTTGTATGAAACGGGTGCTGTATATATAATGTGAGGCAGTATTAAGTTTTTGATGTTTTGGGGTGTTTCGAAAGTGCGATCGTAAAGCTTTCGGTTGTACAATTTGGCTGGGAGCAATGGGAATGGAACTTTAAAGGTCGCGCAGTAAAGTTTATCGTTTTGTTATTTTAATTTTGTGGAAGAAGATTATTCAGCGAGGGTGTGTATGAAGATCTTTTTGAGGTTGATTTATGAGGATCTTAAGAAATTGTTTTATTGTAGCTTATTAACGTGACGTTTTTAGCCAATGTTTTTAACATATTATGAATTGTATACAGTTTCAGAGATTTTTATCTAGATAGTTTAAAGATACATATGTGTCATTCATTTTATTAATTGTAACCAAAGTTAGCATTGTTTATGTAACTTAGGATTAGATTTCTTTTAATTAAATAATGTGGGATAATTTTTAAAAATTGTCTTATTATAATTATTGCCTCATTGCAGGGGAAGTAATATTTAAGGTTAATAGTAATACATACTATTGATACTCTATAACAGTCATCTAAGACAATGCAAAGTTTTATTTAAACTACATACAAAGAGTATCTAAAAATTGTTTTTAGAATGATTCATTAAATATCTTGTCATAAACAAGTTTTGAGGTATTGAAAAAATCATTTCTAGGTAAGTCATGCATGTAAAATAATAAAGAACTGATATACCCAAAAATTATTATATAATTCATCTTCAGAAAGCTTATGTCAAATCTTCTCAAAGCTTCAATATATCATATAAACCAGGTAGTACAACAAACACATTCTAAACTTATTTTTTATAGTATTAAGGTATTATTATAATGCTTCTTATCTATTATGTAAATTTTTAAATTTATTTTGAAAAATATTTTTTCTTCAATAAATTTCTTCATTATTTCTTCACAAAAATCTCCAAAAATGCCCCTTAACAACCCACCTCTCCATAATTCCCAAAAAATTTCCAACCTACCCCCCCCCCCTTCTTTAAAACCTCATCCACCACTCACCAACCACTATCTAAATTCTCCGAAATTCCCTCGTAATCTTTCGGCTTACACACACACACACACACACACACACACACAGATACACGTACACGCAAAAAGAACGCACATCCCTCCGCAAACTTTTTCTCTGTACTGCAGCACACGCCCGACGCTCGGGCATTCCACTCGAGTGTTTAATCTTCGCGGCGCACGCGCGTTATACGTATATATACGAAAGCCCGAGCGCGCGCGCCGGACAAAAAAGTCTGGACACGAGCGGGGTACCCACACACCTATGCGAAAATGCAACCACTCGCGTTAGAGTTGGACGAGCGACGCAAGAATGATCTTCGTCGCGCGCGTTCCGGGAAAACGCTCGACCGTGGATTAATCCTGCTTTGCGTTCCCCACGCCGATCTCTTTCTCGGTTTTCGACGGCGGGTGTGCGTATGTGTGGATGTGGGGGGTGGCGTGGGATTGAGAGGGGTTTGTAAATCGCGAAATAATTACGTACGGAGGGAAAGAGAGAGAGGGAGAGAGAGTGAGAGTTGGAAATTACGAATGGGGGGGGGGGGGGGATCGGGAGAATTAGAAATGCGGATGGGTTGTGAAGGAAGAATGGCGTTATTTCTATTCGTTGTGGAGAACGATGATTTTTTTTATTGAGATATGGGTTTGTACTCAAATTTGGTTAAAAATTATTTTTATTTGTACAGTCTAAAAAGACAATAATGTTATTTTTTCGAATTTGATGTAAATTAGAACAAAAATTATTTTTTTTTATTAATTCTCTTGTTGAAATTGCGAGATAAATATATTAATGTTTTTTCAATGATTAAATATTGGTATTTTTATAAAAAGTTATCATAAATCAGAAAAGGATAAATAAATAACAACGTATATAAAATGTAGAAATTGATTATCCGGTTTTATTCGAGTAGTCTTCAATTGTTGAATTGACTGTGTATATATCAACTAAAGTACCAAACATATGTAATTTAACAACATGTATAATTCAAGTAAAAATGTACGGTTAAATAAAAGGGTAATTTTCATTTTATGAGATATTTTCTATTTCTCATATCAATTGTGTTTTTGTCCATTGATAATATTTCACGCGCATTGGATTACATCGCACTATTATTCCGCAACTGGGTTTAGTATTGTTTTACGACATAACAAAAATAACAATACATCAATTGATATTTATTTATTCCTTTTTCTGCTTTCTTGTATATATTTATTTGTTTATTTATTTATTTATTGTTTGCTGATTTAATGAAAAATTTGTATTTATTTTTAAATAATAGATAAATTAAAGAAAATCTCTGGATGCAGAAAAAGTTAGATCTACCATAAAAATAAAAGCACACAAAGCAATTCGAAATTCAAATTTATCATATAACTATATAGCTGAAAGAAAACTTGCGAAACCCATTACAAACTCTTAGCAGAGTTAAAAAGCAAACAAGATCAAAGGCGCACAAGTCACGGATGCGTGCTATTAATTCCTATTCTTTCACATCTTCGACTCTCATTCCACTACAACTCAACAAAAAAATCCCCTGAATATTACTCCCCCGAAAGAAACTTTAAATCCCGCCTATAAACAAAATCCCCATCTCCCAAAAAAATATATATATATATATTCACGGATTAGCGAGGGTCGCAAAAAACGCGTCCAGCGCACCCCGCACCTGATAAAGTTGTAAAAATGAAAAAGAAAGGACCCCCACCGCCCCCAAAAAAAAGTACACCTTCAACAAGCCCTCGCAAAAAAAGAGAAAATACGAACGCGCGCAACGGAAAGCCGAGAAATAAGCGCCCGGCCCGGCGACTAAATCCGGCGGAAAATTTAAGGCGAACTTTTTTATCACGCTCCGTGACTCGGCAGCTCCCCGCGTATTGGGGTGTTAAGCAGGGGGAGGGGGGCAAATTTTGTTGCAGCAGCTCGCAGCTCTTTTATATACGTACACAAGCGCCAGGCGCGCACATATTGTAAAAGTGATTCTACGCGTGCCGGGGAAGGAAACTCGGGCGGCTTAAAGAGTCTCCCGCGTTAGAGGGGGAAAGGGGGCTAAAGTTGAGGATATCCGGGAGCTCGTAAATAGGTTAGTGCGCGTCGTAAAGAAAGGCGGCCGGTCGGGGTAAACAAGCGTAAGGTAATTTTGCGCCTGGCGTCGATTACGCGCGCTGAGCGTGCGAGCGTCGTGTTCTTGCGTTCTTATTTTTTACTTTCCCTTTTTATTTGACGGGTAGAGGGATGTTGGGGTTGAAGGGGTAGTGGTTCAATTTTGAGGAGGTGTTAATTTTTTTTTGGTTTTTAGTTTTAGTTTTATGATGTATGGGTGAGATGAATAGAGAAGATAGCTTTTGTAATACAGTTGGGTGTTGCAGTAGTAACGGTCGGGTGTTGTAGGCCAATGGTGAAAAGAAAGAGTGTGCTTTGCATGATTATTGATTAGTAATCAATGTGCTTTTAATTGTATAAGGTAAGTGTACCTAATTATGGCCCACCTAAGCTTTGAGCATTTACCATAGTCGATGTATAGAAAGAAATTTGTTTGGCCCGGTTGGATATTAAAATATAGCACAAAAACAAACATAAGATATTTTATTATACTTTTTCTACAGTTTTTCACTCCGCAACTCGAATAGTCACCTTTGTTTTCTTGGGCGGTTCGTTATCATGATATTGAATGCTCGCGTTACTTGCACGTCGCTCGATTACAGATGTTATATTTTGGCGTCGAAATATCGATCGAATAGAAATATACTTTTCGCAGTTAACGTATTGGCAACTTAAATATTATAATAATTCTGGTTATAATATATAATATAAATAAACAATATATGACAGTAGAACGAGTAGACACATATCCTCTTATACTAAAAAGGTACATTACCAGATGTTGAAATACACTATACTATTGAATAGCTGACGATATGTAGTAGTAATCAGGGCAGTGTTGTCTTGAACGAACTTCTTTATTTAGTATCAGAGTAAGTATAATGAATTGTTCAAAATTATAGTGACGCATTCACTTAAGCGGTTGCAAGACAAAATACTCTTTTTGCTTCCGAGAGAAAATTTTCCGAAATAAATAGCTTCTACAAACATCATGTACATCATGCATTAGCTATTTATCGGCTAAATCGCGTAATAGGTAGGACAGCCTTGATGAACCATATTAGGTACAGCCACCTTAATTTAAAAACAACTTCAATACTCAAAATGCCATGGGCTAATGTTTATTAGTAATAAAAATTTAACATATATTTTTTTTATAAATTGTTTTGAAACTTCCTGGAAATCACCAGAATGAGATTATTTTTGGAACAATATATAACCATACATTTTTTTCTGCAGTTGTTGCGATTTTCTAGAGATTGCAAAAAATGGGATTCAAATACATACTTGAAACGAAAATCACATTTATAAATATAAAAATAGAATTTTTATGATAATTGTATCACTCATTAAGGCATTTTAGGATATTAATAGTTGATAAATGAGTAATTTAGTTTAGTCAATAACATGAATAATTCACCATACAGTATAACAATGTAATTAACATACTGCACTGTTAAATTATTCTTCTCCTTAATTGACTTCGTTCATAATTTAAAATTTTTATAAAACAAAATATTTACACAGCTTCAATACTATTAAATCGATACTACCTAAAAGTACAAACAACATTTTACATATCTTTCCAATCAATTACCAAAAATTCTCCCGAACTCTGTCCCTTCAAGAGCCAATTCCTTCATTAACAAATCAATTAATTAATCTTCATTAACGCGACTTCCCTGCAACCTCCACTAACCCAACCCACCCGAACACAACCAAAAAACCTCCAACGATTCGCCCGTCTCTCTCCATACCCGACTCGCGGAAAAACTGCGCTCCCCTCTACAAAAATGATTAAATTACCGCGCACCCCTTGCCGAGCTTGCAAGGCACAATAACCACGGCATTTGTATACACGCGCGCGGCATTCACGGCGCTAAATGCGCTACAGCTACGGTTACATACGTATAGCAGTTCCTTCTCGAGGGCCGTATAGTCGGAAGCAGCCGCGCAGACGGCAGGCAGACGTATACACGCGCGCGAGTGAAAGAGGCGGCGTCATCGTTGTTGCCCACTTGTGTGTAAGTGACTCTTTTATTTGCCCTCCTCTTGTGCGCTCGCTTCTTTTTTTTTTGTGCGTTTGTCAGGGTAAAAGGAGGGAAGGCTATACAGTCACTTTGGAGGAGGGTTTTGTGCGGTTTGGAGTGTGCGCTGCGCGGCGGGGTTTTGGTTACACTTTGTGGAAATGTACAGTGTGGCGTTTGAATGAAACGGTTTGAGTTAGGAGTTCCTTTTGGTAGTTTTGTTAACAAATTAGTTTTTTTGAAAGATGATAGTTGTTGAAAGCTTGGAGATTTCAAGTGAAAAGAAAATGGAATGCGATGACGTTTGTTAATTATCTTTGTTTAATGAGAAAACGCATGTCATAAAATATTACGAAAATTTGCATTATTTGCATTAAACGTTTAAATATAATTTTATTATTATACAATTCTGATATTGAATACCATAAAATGTTGTATTTAAACATTTTAAGCAAAAATATAACATTTAAAAAAAGAATATTTATTAACTATTTCTTACGATATTGTTTTTTGAGTATTTGAGTTGATATATTCAATTCAAAGTAGACATTGCTTAGATAGCAGTACTAGTACTAATTTCGTATACTCGTACGGCAGTAAATTATTATAATTAATATAAAATAGTGCCGTTTTCATTATTTCTAAAGTAAACAAATACACCGTGGCAACAAACATTATAATTATTTAAACTGACCGTATTTTATCAGCAATATGCTCCGAATTTGCACAAATAACCGCTCCATTAATCTATCACTAGGGTGCTGTATCATACAAAACCAAGCTTTTCCCCCAAATCCTTTGTAATCCTACTCATCATTGTTTTGAATCCCCCCTCCACAACTCTCAAAACTTCCTCGACCACCACACTTCACAACCATTTAATTCCCTATCCACCTCTTACTAAAAAGAAAAACACCAGTATACCACCACCTGTCAAGCTTTCTCTCTACAAAAAAGACGGTTAGCCAACATCTCCATCTCTTTAAATAATCACACTCCACGTACATCCACACGAACCTACGTACATACATCGCTATCAATATATTAAACACACACACAGCGCTGGACACGGTACGTGCCGGTAATGGTGACACACGCGCGCAGAGAGACGGACACTTTAATGACGCCGCGAGCTCCGGCTCTGCGGCCCCGAAACATCACGTATATGCGGGAAATACGCGAACGTGACCCGCGGCCTGTCCTCTGTTTCTCTCTCTCTCTCTCTTTGGCGGTGATACGTCGAGCGCACGTGTGTGTATGTTTTTTTTTTTTTTTGAAGAGGAGGAAGAGCACGTTTCTGCGGTCGTGCAGGCCGTATACGCGTGGAATTAAACGCTCTCTCGGGGTTGAGGATTATTTTGCTTGACGTGGACGTGGCGCGTGTGATTTTTCGATTCTTTTTGCAAAAGTGCTTTTTTGGCGCGAATGATCAGTGATACGAGGGAAAATTGGAAAGTGTGATTGGATGGTTTGGTTTATTTGAGGATTAACGTTTGTTATTGGTTTTGTTGAGGGCGATTTCTGAATTTTTATGAACGTTTTCATAAATGACAATGAACGCCTAATTTTCTATTATTAGCACATGAAATATATTCGTATTATTAAGCTTGCTTGTTTGATACATGTAAAATATCATGTTTAGCCCATTTAACATGAATTTAAAGCTTCCTATTTCTGCTACTATTTCATGGTTTCGTTGAAGTCCAGCTATACTGGATCTGAAATATTCTCTACACAAGAGAAATTGACTAATCTATTAGTTTGCAATTAAGAAAGTCGTTAATTATTATTAAAAACTGATTTTAAATAATCGCTTATAACAATATTATTGTATTGTATAAAAAATATGCACAAATTATTTTATTGTAACATAAAAAATCTACAACTAAAATTTAAGTAGATTCATCGATTCCTCATTCGCAAAGAACATTTTTAAGTTGATAGATGTTTAACCTATTTTAAAATAAAAACCTATTATTGATTTATTAATATTTACTTATTTCTATGGAAAAATTTTGAAAAAATCTTATAATTTAATACACATACTAACACTTAGGAGTAACAAAGGAAAAATAATCGATTTTAGAATTTTGAAGTAAGGTTGCCCCTCAATTTTGAGGATATTTTATTATTGCTTATTTTTAAATAATTTACAAAGTATTTTGGTAAGCAGTAAAGAAATCACATAAATATCAGTAACATTTTAACAAAAATTTATACAAACATAACAAACGTAACATATCTTTTTACGGCAACTCATCCGAATACTTGCTCAGCTGATATCCTATCCAATCTATGAAACTGGAAACTCGTGTAAATAGACCAGGCTGACCGCTGCATTTGTAGGAGCTCGAGACAATGCCGATCTGAGCACCATTGACCACCAGTGGACCACCCGAATCACCCTGTACAAGTGTTCACATATAAGTGTCAAGTGTGTACAAGTATTCAACAGAAGTGATATAAAAGTGCGTAAACAATGAGACCCACGTGACAAAGACGCCTGCCATTGATGTGAGGAACTGTGCAAACGAGACTGGACAACCCATTCATGGCTTTTGTGAAAAATTGACGGTCTTCTTTTATTTCTATTCGTTCGATCAAATTCGAGAGTTCTCGATGGCATTCATCTTGAGTTATCACCAGGAGATTCGTGGTTTGGAGATTCGGAGCTGGTGTGTCGTCCTGAAACGATTCGTACGAGTGAGCGTTGTTGTTAGGGAAGTGGTGAGATGAATTAACGTACTTCGAGTCGTCCCCAGCTGGTCAACGTTGCAGTCGAATTTTCGTAGTCATTCGTGTCGTTTTTGGACAGTTGGATGAACTGAGTATTATTGTTGAAAGTGATATTCTTCTTTAGTCGTATTAGAGCAATATCATTGATTGGGTCGATATTCTATAACGAAAACATTTAAGATATCCAGACTGGGTTGAATCATAAGAATGAACATGTTCAAATCCCTAGTAAATTAAAGTTCAGTAAGGTCAGTTATATGAAATACTAAAGTCAAAGTTTAAATATCAACGTTTATTTTTTTCTTCTTTGCAGCCATTTCTCAATGAATTCATCTAAAACTTACAAATAATCTTTATTACAATTTATTACCGTAACTGATTTCGCTTAAAATTGAGATCCGAGGTTAGTTAAACTATACAATTAAAGGTTCTCTGAAAGTTTTAAATCGACTGCTTTGCAAAATATTTGCTAAACTTGAAAATTCTCACAAGATACTACCTATTACTTAAAAAATCGTAGACTTCGTAGATCCAAAGAAAAATCCCACTGAAGTCTTCAACATTTTTTCTCATATTCAAAATTCAACCCACACCCGACACCCATATAAAAGCAAGAAACAACCGTTATCTTCATTCACAAATAATCACGATACCTCTCAGTCATACCCAATTCTCGTGCGACACGTGAGTCTCGTAGTCGTATCTCGCGCCACCGGCGCCTGAAAACTCGTTCGTGCCAACGCTGACCTTCAGATACCTGGGATACGCGAACCCCGCCAGGCAGTGAGCCGCCGTGAGGATCCAGCGCTCGTGGATTATCGAGGCGCTGCAGTTTTCCTCGTCGTCGTCGAGTGGACTCGCGAGCACGAGATTCGCCTGGTGGGGAAAGGCACCTCTAGGTGCATCGAATCGAGTCGTGATTCCGGTGTTGACTTTGCACGAAGTGATTGTAGAATTAGTATTTGATGATTTTTGTGGTCATTAGAAGCCAATTTATTTAACTTTGCATAGTAGTTGTCGTATTGTTCGGTGAAAATGTATATAGTTACAGAAAAATTGAGGTTGATGATTATTAATTATTGTGTGGAGAATAGTAATAACCGAGTTGGGGGACAACCGAGCTTTTGTTTATTGAGGTTACAATATCTTTGACTTATGCAATATTGTTATAATTAATTGTCGATGGATAAGGTGAAATGACAGTCACTTTTACCTTTGTTGAATCTTACCGACCTTGATAGTATTTAATGTTACGTAAAGCATAATGGACTATCGCATTTTTCTGCTATAAATGATAATTATGTGCACATTCCTGTTTTGTTGATTACTAGTTATGCCGGCAAATTAGAATTCTGCACTTACCAAGAGAGCAAATGATCGTTGTTGTTTAATAATATTAGACGATCAACACGTTGATAAAATAAAATAAAATGGATTGTGTAATAATGAGTAAAAATAACTAGTTTCTATGAAGATTTTTTGATATGTTGGTAATGATTGATTTATAAGTACCTTCAATCACTGTAGTGGCGAAAATCGTCGGAAGAGCAGCAAGAAAAAATATACACTGTTTCATGGTGCTTCGTGGAAACGCAAAACGTGTATAGTGAGTATTAGAGTTAAGTTTGGAGAATCTTTATACTTTTATATGATTCGGTAACATGTGATCGCTTTGACGTCAAAAAATTGTTTTCTCAAACCAGAATTTTTAAAAATATGACGACACAGAACTAACTTTGAATTATGTGTGAATGCATTATGAATTATGTATTAGCAGTCCTGCCGTGTTCATTAGTTCTAATTCTTATGCTTATTCGAAAATATGAATACGTCTAATGGATGAGTCGACTCGACAACTTCATTTGAAAGCAACATTTTCAATAGAAAAATTTTAACATTGAATGTAGCTCCTCATTGAGATTATAAAAATATTAGTGTGGAATAAAGAAAGAAAAGTTACTAATATTCTCCTTACAAATTTTTAATGTTGAATTAGAAATGTACAAGGCAATTCATATGTTTCAAATATTTCTTAGATTTACAATTTTTTTTAACATTATATTCAAGGAATATCAAATTTAATCAAATTTCTCACCTTAAATATTACCGACGAATTAGTTGTAATTAAAAATATATAGACCAAATACAAAACCAAGACGCCCTTCCGTATATAATAAATATCTGTATACAAAGTTTCAAACAAATACATCAAAGCTTCCTCGAATACCGTTCAAATAAAATCTTCAGGCTAAAGCCGCCAGACTTCGATTGAGTGGTATAACGTCGAATCATAAAAATATTTTATATAATACGGTTCAAATACATAATAAATTTTAACCATAGTCTGGGATCTCGTAATTCGGTCTATAATTCAATGTTCAATCAATTATGTATTTCTTGATCGGTAAGATTTAAGGCGGGAAATTTAAACTTTAAATTAGTTTGACGCTCTCTTAAGTCACTTTATTTCTTACACTTTGTTGATAAAACACTCATCTTTCTTAATCATTTGTATTGTTGAATCTGCGAATTGATCCAGTATGCGTTGTAGTCATTCTGAGCTACTTGAGCAGTTTGAACTCTGCCATCGAATATAATGTCTCTGTTTAATCGAATCAGAGCAACGTCGTACTGTGGGTTGCCCTAAATTCGACAATTCGAAAATTAGAAATCGGCAACTATGTTTTGCCAATGTTATATCAAATATTTCGAAACGCACTAAGCAAATTGATTTAAAGGGAGTGTCAAAGTTAATTTGAAATAAAAATGTATTCACCTGAAATATTGGTGTTTGATAAATGAATAATTAGTTACAACTAATCCCCAGCACCCTCCCTGCAGAAAAAATGAATCAATGATCTGAAAATCTTGCACCATTTTTATATACTATGGTCAGGTTCCAAATGAACCGAATAATTTACGATATTTTAATCATCACCGTACAAAAAATCATATTCACGTGGTAATGAGAGATGCTGCTTATTTCTCAGTCGGTAATTGAATTTGACACCCCCTCTCAAATCCTCGATTTACGAAAGACTTTATCACAATTCTCAAACGATCATTCGACGCTAATAGAAATCATACCGGAGAGTAATTCGGATGCGTGATGACCCTCTCCGACTGGTAATAGTCAACCGGGTACTGCGACGTCCCGAGGATGACGTTCATCTGGCTGGGATAAGGAAGTACGGCGAGACAGTGCGCGACCGAGAGAATCCAGCGATTGTTGAGCACGGTGCCGGCGCAATTTGTCTCGCCATTTTGAGTTGAGATTTGGATGTTTGCTTGGTAGCCTAGGGCATTAAATTGTATTCGAGTTGCCACGTCTGGTGTCATTTGTCATTTTTTAAGGGGATTATTGAGTGAGAGGTTTTTTTGTAAAAAGTGAGGATTAATTGAATGTTTCATTAAAGAGAGAGTACACTGAAATACGTAACTTTATAAAATGTAGTTAAGATTTACAGTTTCTTAAACTTTTTAAATGAGCTATTTGGGGTATAAAACTCAAGTTAACAAAATTTTGAATTATTAATTATAATCTAGTTTAAATCGTTTTAATTGTAGCTATATTGCAGACATTCGATATTTTGCCAACGTTTTTACTTTGTTTTTCCAAGTTTGGCTTTGAACGCTAGAACGTTTTTGAACATGTTTTGTACTCTTAAGGGTTCTAAGTTTGCGATAATTAATTTATCATTGTATAAAGTCTCAAGTTAACATTTCAATACTTCGATGAATATCATTTGAAAGAAAAATTAAGCCGTGCCAAAGTGAAAAGGAAGTGATGTACAAGTATCACAATACATAACAATATATATTTATATATCAATTATTTATCAATCAAACTGATTACATATTTTGTAGGCGGCTTAGTCTTTGAGTAAATATTTATTTTTCGATCGTAACATTGATTCAGTGAATATTTTAATGGTGACTCTCCTTATTTAAAATTATATTTTTAAAAATGTTAACGTACTCTCTTCTTAATATCACAAAAATTTGAATATTTATTATAAGTCTATGATATTTATTATGCCTACCGCCTTGACCCAGTACGTTAGAAATTACCGAAGCGAAAATCGCCGAAAGAAGGATAATACACTGTTTCATGATACTTTGCGTAAGATGAGATCTTCGTTGACTATTGAGCTGGGATTCAAAGCATTTTTCTTTTATAGAATTGCACTTATCTACTCAGAAACTATCGTTACAACCATACAATGTCATATCGCTCAATAAAAATATATAAATTCACCGCATTGTGTTACCTTAGGATTTTCCTGCACCGCTGGAGAAAAACATGCTCGTTACGCGTCTTCATTTGCATAAAATCTTTTGAACGAAACACGACACGAAATAAAAAAAGTTTCGAGGTAGACACTTGAAACGAGGCCACGTATTGTTGAAATCCCCTTTACGCGAAATGCAAATGAATCACCGTGTCCATGGGCATCCGTCGTTGCTTTTGTCCGCCTCCACTGATAAGACGATTACCCACAAAGTCCCCAAAACAATAGCTCAGAATGTATACAATTTTCTTTTATCACTTTAACATCAATCATTTATACGTACAACTAGAAAAGTGTGCATCGCACATCTAATACTTTTGTTATACAATTTAAGCTTATTTCCGCATCGCCGTGCAAGCTGGGCGCGGGCGAATTCAACGCGGCACACACACGGGTCGTCGATTTCAGGCGCGAAGAAATAGAGGAGCAGAGACTCGCGCCAGCTGAGTCTCGGCATTTTACATGCGGATGCGTAGAATGCGAGAGGAGACTGCCTGCGGAACGCTGGAGTACAATGGAGGTATGTAGCGAGGCAGTTTCGTTGAATGTGCTTTTCAGCTGGTTTCGAAAATGGTTAATTTAAGTATTATACGAAACCAGTTTATTTGTTTGTTCGAGTTAATAATGCATATCGACGTAATTTATTGGCAAAAGTTATTGATAAAATAAAGAGATTTAATTTGGCGACAATCGAGAAACATAAAGATTTATAGTTCCCGGTGTGGTGGACCCTTAATTAATACTCAGATCTTGTTGAGAAAAATAGTAGTATTTTAATAGTAATTTAATAGTGAACAATGAGTACTATAGATCATAGAAACAGTATTTTAGCATTTATTTAAAAAAAAAAGTGATATTTGATAATAAATGGAAAAATCAAGAATATCTAATTTAATACATAATTGTTATTTTAATCAAGATGATATTTGAAAATGTTATTGAAACTAACAATAAATCGACAATAAAGCAATGATACTCGAACTTTTATCGGCAAACATGAAATTTTGACTGTCATAAAACTAATGAAAAATTTGTTACTAAATTATTTGGTTTTTCTAGTTTTCTTACGTATTAATCTTGTTTCTAAAAGTATTACTGCTTTAATGTTGACATACTTAAGAGAACAAAATTGTTTTTTACAATTAATTTATTGATTTTCAATTGTCTAGAACCTCCAACGCATACAGACATTAGTGATCCTTGAAGGATTAATCATTAATGAAACATTTATTTATTTACTTATATACGAGAATTGCTGTTCTTTTGCTCTGAATTAACAACGATATAAACATTAATCAGGATCGAGATTCACACATTTCATATTTTTGAGAATAATAAACTTATTTTATTGAGTTTGAAAATTATTTTGTTCGATCTTTGTTCTAAAAATTTGTGCGATCTTCGTTAAAAATTTTCATCTCAGTCTCTTCAAACTGCTTTCTTGTAGGGAAAGCTTTACTTTTATAAAAATTCCCCTAATAAGTTCAATAAAAAAAAGTCTCACTAATCAAACAAAAAACACTCGTCCACAAAATAACAAACAGCTACCAACCAAAAAGAAAATCTAAAACACAAAATAATCCAATCCAAAATACGATAGCCCAACAGAATAAACCACGATCAAACAATTCAAACAAACAAAAAACAATTCACCGTACCTTTAGCGCTCACATAAGAAGCGCTCGTAAACGCAAACAACCGCAGCACATCTAATCCTTCTCCTCCTCCTCCTTCAAAAATCCGCTGCTAACAGAATGTTTTTCAAAGAGATTGGATGCACAATTATTTATTGAATATTTACTCTGAAAAAGTTATTTTATGTATATATACAACAATTTTACGTTGTGAACTTATATAAAAATGGTGCGTTGTTTCTATATTAAATTGATGAGACACTACCCACTATACATCTTCTATGTGAATAATTGGACATTATATGTACATATATATAAAACGTATCTAAAGTATAAAATAATAGTACATTACGATACGTGTGACCTAAGTGGTACTTTATTACACGGCGCGTAGTTAGCGATACCGTCGCGCCGTGTAATAAATTGCCAACTTAGGTCACAAGTATCGTATACTATTTTATAGCATCTTCCTGCCCGCCATGTCACGCCTATCCATGATATAAGCAGTCCTTTACTGCACCGTGAGGTTTTCGATAAAGCACGGTGCAATATAGGACTACTTAGGTCACGGATAGGCGTGACATAAGTGCGGACTTAGGTCACGCAGTGCTATAAAAATATTTCAATTTTTACAAATTTAAAATCGTATTTCAGTAACAAAAAAAAATTTAGAGTATATGTAAGATACACCAGTCAAAATAAAATTAAGTCAGATTTACGAATGTATGTATTATTTTGACATATATAGTGTATATACTGACAGAAATAATTCTTCAATTTTTACAAGTTCAACATTGAATTTATTTAATAAAAATAAGTTAAAGTATCACTAAGATACACCAAACGAAAGATAATTATGTATATTTAATGAATATATACATATTTTTGACATGTCATGAAATCATTAAAAAATAATTTGTAATTTTAATAATCTGTTTCAAACTCCTAATTTTTTTTAAATAAGCAATGAGTGTTGACAATTTAGCTTCAAAATTTAATCAGTTCCAGATCTATGTTGGGTCATATCTGATATACCTGTAAAATTTCAGCCCGAAATACGGTGGCCATCGACAGTTATATTGACCACAATCATTAACCACATACATACATGCACACATACACACACATACATACATACAGACAGACATTTTTTAAAACCTATTTATTTTGATTCAGCGATCTCAAAAACATACACCGAGAGAAAGGATTCTTTGCGGCAAAGAATATTTCTTAATTGATAAGTTTTGTGGATTTGAATACGGTCAAATGAATATTTCTTAACAGTTAACCGTATCGTCTTAATAGTTAAGAACTGAGTACTTGAGTAGCCTCAACGGCTGACCGCCTGACTTTAAGGTTAACTGAATTTTTCATATTTCTAAGATGTTTATATGACCATTACATGTTAGTATAAGATTTCGCCTGCCACTATTATGTCTACGTACAGGATCTTTTTATATTTTAATGCTTTAAAAGCATCATTATATGCTATAAATTCATCAAATAACCTTTCGTACTCGGCATGCTTATCTTACTCGTGCAGACTTTTCTCAAGTTCGAGTTCTTAACTATTAAGAATTCAACATTTGCGGCAAGTACACGAGAATTCGATTCCGCAAGTACAGATTCATTTGCCACAAGCAATCCTTTCTCTCTGAGATTACGATGTATTTCTACACTTAGTTCAAAAAAATCATCCTTACGAAGCTTTCTCTTCGAGAAAGCAAAAACAGACAGAAGAGGGATATTCATATCCGCCCGCGGTATAAAAAGCAACGGCCACGCAGATTTCGCCGTTTCGCATACCGCGGCGGGGGGTATAAGCGCAAAAGTTCGCCCATGTACGCGTCGAGTGTGTACAGGAAGAGTTTCGATGCAGATTTTTCGGGAGGTTCGATTTACGAGGAATGCGAATTTTTGTTTAAGGACGTATATACGGGCGCAGGGGAAAGGGAGAGAGTTGTTGAGCTTTGAATAGGAATGGAGGAGGAGGAGATGTATTTTGCGTTTTTCGCTGGATGATGGAATATCGATGCAAATTTTTAAAGGCTGCATTCTTCGAGGTAAAGAGGAGAGTTTTGGAATTTGGGTCGAGGCTTGGTTTTGTTTGCGCGGCTCTAAATTTGAATTCGATGAATTTTCGAAAAAGTTTTACGATTATGAGGGGAGAGCAGGTATATACCTGGATGGTGAATAACACAGGGATGCTTTTTTAGAATCAACTGAGTATTACTTGAAAATTCATAAATTCTAGTATCTTCGAAGTAGATCTTTATATATTAATATTTATTTTACTTTAGAAAATATTTATTTAAATGGAAATAGTATTGCTGATGACGAATAAAAATTTATTATTTCTGAGTAAATTATTTGCTTGGAAGTGTAGAAATAAATAATTCTTTGAACTGATCAAATTGACTAGTACTTTCTTATGCAGCGAATTAATAATTCAGCATCGAATTGCTACTCACTCGCTTTTATGGATAAACTCTTTAAGAAAGCAAAAATAGTAACTTGACTTTTAGTTTAAAGAATTTTCCTTCATTTTGTAAATTAAACAATCAAGTTTTCGATATTAATTTTACAATGAAATATATGTATTTAGTATTCTTTAAAGATGCATGACATCTGGTATTGAATATTAAACTAAAATTAAATTGGAAAAAGCTTCTTAATCACAAACAATAAAATACACTCTCATATGTCATGCGAAACAATTTACCACATTACTCGCTAAAAAGCCAAATTGCTTCAGCTTATCATCTCGTATCCAACTCCAAATCATTCATTACGTACCATATCACCTCCAACCATTTTCCTTTCTTCTAACATTTCGAACCAAGGCAAGAAACTCCTGCTTCCCATACTACCGCTATACACCCAACGCAAAAGCGCGACTCACTCACATCTACTTCCATTCGAAAAACGCCGCGCATAACGGAGCCAAAGGAAAGAAAGAAAGAAAGAAAGCGAGAGAAACCTCGCCCGGAAGTTTCTTTTTATACGGCCGCCTTTTATCCTTAATTCGCCTCTTTATGCAAACGCGAGCTTGCCGCCGCCATCTCGTAGAATCGTGTATAGGTATATGTATATTTATGAACTGCGTGGCCCAGCTTTCAACGGCAGTCGCATTGTCGCGACGTAAGCGTTACGGTAACGCGTTATGATTTGTGTGTCGCGGTTATCGTTGTGGGGGGGCTGTGGATGGGAAAGCTCGTGATTGTTAGTGGAGAGAGTCTTCTTATCTTGGTGGAGTGCCTTGCACGGGTTTGATGGTCGGTGTTTTGCGTTGATATGGAATGAAATTTGATTTTATTGACTGGGGCGTGGTTTTAGGGCGCATGATTATGGAGAATTTCAGAATACTGGCGTAATCAATTATATGGACGACGATTTGTATAGTTATCGATATGGACTCGAATCAAGCATCTAATAAAAATCATATTATGTAAAAGTATTTAATTATTTCAGCATCAAGGTCACAGTGAAATTTGGAGAGAAGATATTATCATAATAACACTTTTTTATGCGCAAGAAAATATCTTGTAATTTCCGTGCAATAATCATTTTAAGCGTCACACAGATTTTAAGAATCACTCATATTTACCATATTTAATATCACATAACAATCTCACTTTTTCAAGTAAGAAAATGCCTCAATTTCTGCGTCACATATTTTAAGTGCCATATGTATTTAGTGGCACACATCAGTCACCTTTTTATTTATAAGAAGACATTCTTGAATTAATGCGTCACATAACAGTTGCCTTTTTATTTATAAGTATACATTCTTAAATTATTGCGTCACATAATTTTATCATCACTGACTTTCTTCGTCATACACTTATAATATATTTATTTTGGAGTACAGGATATAAAAAAATAGATATAGGATAAATGTAAAATTAATGAATATATTTTATTTAATTTAATTATGAGTATGGGCGTGGGTTCGCCTATATAGCCTATTCGCGTAACAATATTATCGTCAAACACGTTCACTCGCCCTCGCATATCATACACATACTTTATACATAGTTGCTACAAGTTCTTGAAGTCCCTCGATGATTGCGTCTTGTCGCTTTCCTCGTTTTACGGTCGTTCTCTTGATGCTTTATTTTTGTAGTGTCCGACGTTGTAGAATGTCGCTGACAAGCCGTCCCTCCTGGCAAACGACTTGTAGACGGTACCTGGGTAGATTCTCCAGGAACACAAATGCCAAGCTCGTCAGGATATCTCCTGATCCCAAGTGCAAATCACCCACCGAATTCGTAGCCGACGGTCAGCCGTCGCCGAACGATAGAGAGAGAGAGTAAGATAGTAGGGGGTAACCAACTGGTCTAGCCAGCGGTTAATTTGTATCTGTTTCTCCTCGGCTTTTGCCGAACTTTCCAGAGCTTCGCTCTGTTTTCCCCACTCCTCTTTTCTTATATATGATCTTTCTCTCTCTCTCTCTCTTTTCATACTCGGTATTTCCGAAATATATTATATTACACACTTGAAGCATCACAGTACAATCATTGTTTTATGCGATAAAGCATTTTACGACCTTTACCTCACACGTTTAGAGCTACATGCATTTTTAGCATCAAAGAGCAATTACGTTACTACGTATACTCTTTAGAAATGAAACAATAAAAAGTACATCACTGCCGCTGGATTAGTGATTTAGAAAAGTCAAGTGATGAACCAGCGAATACTGCTGAATTATCAGATTTTACACATTTTTCACTGTTTCGTATTTTGAGAGTAAAAAGACATTCCGGAACCAATGTGTCACAAAATTTCAGCGTCACGGATTTTCCTGTCACATATATGTAGCATCACATGGCAGATATTCTTTACATACGAAGGCATCCCTTGATAAGCGCATCACATAATTATACTATTATATCGTCACCGAACTTCTACGCGCTAAATATCCTGCGTCACGGAGATTTTCACGTCACGCACTTTTAGCCACAAATTATAATCACAATCTTACTAATTAATTACTTCACTCATCGCAGTTCCCACTACTTTCAACAACTCAACTCTCCACACCCTTCCAAAATACCAATCACTCCCACATACTCCCTCCCCCCTCCCTTCCAAATAAATACCAAAACTAGCGACCGCCAACCATTTAAAATAAAAATCCCCAGCCCACTCCGCGAAAACTCTCCTCGGCACGAGCGAAGAACGACGTGCGAGCTTCCAGAGCCAGACTCCAGCCACGAGAGAAAGCTATTCCATTAAGGCCCGGCTGACCAGTCGCTCGGCGCAAACGCGCCTATTTATCTTCGGCTCCGCGGCCGCCATCGTCGCTCTTTGTGCTGCTGCTGCTGCTGCGCCAAGTTTATTTCATTGGCTCTCTCGGTGCGGGGCGGAGAGCCCCATTGAAATTCCGCGCGCAGCGCGGGGTAGTATTTCAAAGAGCGAGCGAGCGCGCGAGAGAGAGAGAGAGTGTAAAAAAGCATCGGCGATTTACACTATGGTGGGGATGGTAAGTTCTCGGGTTCTAGGATGGTAGGGGAGAGGAGTATTGTGGAATTGGTTGTGTTAGGGGATTCGATTATTTGGCAAATTACACGGATGTGTAATGGTAGTGATGGTGGTCGTGGGTTTGACGTTGATGTTGTTTGGGGATGGGTGTGGAGTGAATTGTTGAGAACTTTTAATATTTTGTGAAGTGAGTGCGGGTGAGCCATTCGAAACAGTAGAAGAGGGATTTGAGAGAGAGGCTCTGGAATATTGGTTTGCAGTTTGGTTAATGTTACATACTGTGCAATATTTCGTGTGACTGTGATGCTGCTGCGATTGGGTATTTGCGTGATTTTCACGTACAAAATTTAGTTGTGTATTTTGTTTAAAAGAAATGATCATTATTACGAGAAAAAATGAAATTTCAAAAGAATATGAACTGTGAGACGTTAAAAAATGGCCGAGAAAGATCCGAGCGTGTCCAAAGTGAATATCGGCTGAAACTACGTTATATCATTTTTCAAACGACTTAAAAAAGAAGGAGATTCTATGTCGACTGGTATGTTTTTTTTTATATGTAGCTTCGAGTATTGAAAATACAATGAGAAATATAGAACGAAAAGCACGTGGTGTATGCTTCATTTCTTTCTGTTTTGTTTAGTTTAAATATATTAATATATAAAATAAGGTAGGAAGTCATATTAATCTGCCAATTAGAAAACAACATTTTTTTATTCTATCATCAACTAACCAATAATTTAACTTTAAATAACTATTCATAACATCAATTGCATTTGTTCCTTAATTTTAAAAGTTAAATAGTAATAATAGTTTTTTTTACATAATATAGAGAATTTTTTTGTTCTAGTTAATGTGCCCTTCTTATAGACTATGAAGATATTAATGTGCCCTCTATTAAAGTAGTCACTTACACTGGTATAATGCTTGCGCTTCAACAATTCCAGTAAATATTTATAAGTTTTACTTTACATTGTCTTGTTGATTTCACAATAAAACAGTTTACCAGAACAAGACATAATAGCTGAGGTTATCTATAACAATGAAAAATCGATTGATATCGTAATGTGCATTTTACTGAAAATAGGTTACGATACTGAAGCAATCCAACAAGACAATATTAACTTCCATAGCGCGCAAAGCAATAGGTAAATTAGATTAAAGAAAAAAATACTTTATCTATTTACCTACAAGTATTTCAATTTAACGGCTTAAATAAAGTCACATTTATAATCATGACAGACATATCAATACAATGAAGGAAAAAGAAAAAAGGAATCGTGGTAGGAAAGATATATAATTAAATTAATTTAATTTAATTTTCACGACATTTGGACGACTCATTTATCGTTCTTCTCAGTCTAAAACTATTATTTGCACATAGATTTGCAGAGCCATCGCATTGAATTTTAACAATAGTCGATACATTGCGGGTGAAATCTCTTCTTTTTTCTCCATTTAAACTCATAAAGAACGACAAACCTATCATCTAACCGCATTCCAAATCAAATAAACATCCAAGCAACTCATTATACACACTTTCTACCCCAAATCTAGTAACAAAAGTAATAAACACAACGAACAACAACAAGAAATCTCCAAAACACCAACAAAATCGTTCTTACGCAAGACCACGCAAGAATTCAACCCAAACCACCCCGTACGCTTACACCCTATATATACGCCGAAACGACGAGCCTTCTGCGCGCAAATCGAGCGCGCCAGCCAAGACGTAAAAGCCAGAGGTGAGTAAAGATAAAAAAAGAAAGAGAACGAAGCCGAGGCGCAGAAGAAGAAAAAACTCGCCCCATTGAAGCACCCCCCCAAAAGATAGAAGGATCGCTGCGCTGAGCGAGAAGTAAACGCGGCTGCTCGCTTTATCGAGTCAACGCTGCGTATGTGGGTGTGCAAGGGGCTCGGGCGCGAATACTATAAACGTAAAGAGGAGAAATGGGATGTGAGAGAGAGAGAGAGAGGGGGGTGGGGTTGAGAAGGGGTTTCTGAAAGTACATGTGCGAGATTATGGAGTTTTAGATGATATGGGTGGTAGGAGAGAGTGAGGAGGTTTTTTAAATGATTGTTGAAATGGATGATGTGTTTTGTTTTTTAAAAGAAGCTCTGGTAATTATATTGGTAAGCAGAACAGCTCGACTGCCTTAGCTACATCATATTTTCTTGTGTGTAAGTAGTTGAATTTTAAATAAACCTTGTGATTCCCAGTGTTAGATATTATTTATACGTAAACGGTGAACATTATTCCTATTGCTTTAAAAATAAGTATTTTGGAGATCTAATATTAATGTTGTTAGTAGGGTAAAAATGATACCAAAAATAAAAGAAATCCAAATAATATATGTAGTTTTATTGATGTATGTGTAGTGGACTCTGGATATGGGTGATTTTTCACAAATATTTTAAATTCCATTTGTGCTAGGTAACTTTTTTATAATCTAAATATTATTCAATAATATTTAGGTAATACAGCAGGAATAAAATTTTGTGTACCTACAAATTAGTTTATTTGATTAACTGTTGCGTAAGCTCAAAATAACTATTTACAATCAAATAATCTAATTTTCATTTTTATCAAAGTCTCAACAAACTTATACCCTAAATGAGAAATTCATAATTTTTATTCAAGAAAATACATTTTATCTTTCTTGAGATATAAATTACAGAGTAAAATAACTTAATCAATCGGATCTAGGCGCCACTTTTCACAAAATGGGACTCGTAAAATTAATTTTCTTTTTATAAACACGTATGCCTTGTTTGGCAAACTGCGTGGCAGTGAATATTATTTTATGTAAATATATAATCTTATAAGCTTCAATAAGACAATTTGAAAGTTCGATAAACCATAAAATAATGTATATCGTTTTCAAGTATAACACACTCTACGTTTTCAAAGAATCACTAAATTACATTTTAATACAAAGAAAGATTCCCTTCACTACCAATCAACGCGAAAATGCAACTACTACCTTATCGCAAAATGCATAAACTCAAATCTCAAATTAAAAAAAAACAAATCATCTTTTTAGCATCATCTTCAAATCCCTTGAAAAAAAATAAAATTTCCGGTGATGCATCGCGCACACCTGCCGACCTCAACACTTCCCAAGAAACCTCCTCCCCCTCATATAATCCGATTGGCTAAAATAAAGCAAAATTAGCACGAGCGAGCGCGGCGACCGTATAAATTTTACTGCGCCCCTCGCTCAAAATTGAACGCGAAAAATTTCCGCCAACTTCCATCTTCCGTCCTCCCTTCGCTCAAACTTTACGGCCAATTGACGGCCACGCCTTTTCACAATCGCCCCGAAAAATATATTTTCTCCGCCAGCTACGAATAGGCTAAAAGAGAGCCTTGAGGAAAAAAATAGTTTTTACCTTCTTTATATAACCAGGGGAGGAAGAGGGAGAAAGAGTTGCGCCTCTTGTTACGGGTGGAGGCACGTTATAGCTATACTTGCCGGATCTCGCCCTTTTATTGCACGCGCGTTTGCCGAAGCCTTTTATAATTAAAGTTTCCCTTTTTTGGCGTCGTAGCTGTGTGCATTGTTTCGCGATGCGTTTCGTTGCAGAGGAGAGAAACTTTGGACTTTTTGCTGTTTCTGTTTTTTAGGAAAGGAGAGACCAAAGTTCGTTAATTAAAGTAAACGCTAAAAGGTTTCTGGTATTTCTTGTAATTTAAATGCTATTTTGGGTGGCTGCAATTATCGTGCTTTGTGTTGATACTATTTTTTCAATTTTCAGTCATAGGTTACTTAAAATATAGCACTTTTTTATTTTGTAAGTATATGGAATTAATTTATATTTGTTGATGTTGATTGTTCAGTTTTAAATGAGTACAAAAGCTACTGATGCTTTTTGGTAAAATGTTTTATTAAAACACTGATATTAGATATGAAATGCTTCTTGCCCATGATATATTTAACAAACTAATCCAACATAGAAAAGATTGATATTGCAAAAGTTACTATTCAAATGCATACATTAATTATCTATCCAAGTTGCTATAAACATTGCCGTATTCACAATTAAAATTGCCAAATAAATATTAAATTTTACTATGAATGTACACATTCTTATTATAAATATGGTAATGTTTATATGGAATCAAATAGTTAGTACTCAAAAAGAAATCAAGATAATTTTATCAATTTCTCTCAGTTTACTTCGTTCTATTTTTGAGTTAAAATACTATAATAAACTCATGATTTATAACTTAAATTGATTATAAATAATTGAAAAATTGTAACAAAATCTCTAAGGAATTGTAATATAAGATATTTCAATATTCCGAGTATAAAAGAGAGAGACAGAGAAATATCAGATGTGAGAAAAGAGGAGTGGGGATAACAGAGCAAAGCTCTGGAAACGTTCGGCAAAAGTCGAGGAAGACAGATACAATTTAGCCGCTGGCCAGACCAGTTGGTTAACCCCCTCTACCTTACTCTCTCTTTCGTCCGGCGACGACTGAACGCCGACTACGGAACAAGTATTTTGATTTCCACTTGGATCAGGAAATATCCAGAAGAGCCTGACACTCCTGTTCCTTGGGTATCTACCCAGGTAACATTACAAGAAAATAAGCAACAAAGGAACGACCGTTCAGCTACCGCAAACATACAAGCATCGAGGGACTGCAAGAACCATCAGATATATATAAGTACGTGTATGAATTGGCGAGTGTGAAAGTGGACGAGTATGAAAGTGTATATATTATGAATAAGGTAGATAGGCGAACCCATGCCCATACTCACATTTTGCGAAATAATAAAATATATCCTATTTTTTTTTATATATTTATCATATATCATTTATTTTTATACATCCTCCAAAATAAATGCTTTTATAGAATATTTTACTATATACTGACGCTTCATATATACTAGGACTATCGAATTTCATTCTCCAACAAAACGTTGTATTGTAATAACGGAACCTAACGTTAATAATAAAAAAAAGTACAATTATAAAACAATTATAAAATAAACATATCACTGTAATTTTTAAGTTTCCAAACGTAATATTTTGTACGGTAACATAGAACAATATTCTATTATACGTGTACCAAAATTTTGGTTCGTTAAAAGGAACATAATAGACTTTTTTATCAACATTAAATAGTCATCTCCCCCAAACAAACCAAATACACTACAAAAAACCACAAAACAAATCACCTCACGACAATAAACTCAATTCAAACTCAACCCTCCCCTCCTCTAACGAAAACCTTCTCACAGCGCCCCTCTCTCTCTCTCTCTTTCTCTCTCGTATGAGAAAGTGACGAACGCCCTCGCAAACTAGCGAAATAAACTACTTCTCCACCCCCTCCCTCTCAAAAAAAAGTAACAACCAAGAACTAGAATACGCAGAAGAATATATATAGGAGCCTGAGGGAGGGAGGAAGGGAGGGAGGGAGAGAGAGAGAGAGAGCTCAGCCGCGACGAGTGAAAAATGAAGGAGGCGCGCGCAATGTCTGCCTGTCGCGCTGCATCCTGCATAATTTACGAGGGCGCACACGGCGACGAATGTTTTTCCCGTATTTCCTTATTTACGCATATTTTCATGCGCTCTCGCGGGAACTTGTACACAGGATGTGCTGTGGGGCGCAGGATGTAGGATGTAGGATGTATTTGGGATGAGATGCTGGGGCGAGGATCGTTTGGGGATGTACGTTTTTGGCGGATGTGACTTTGATAGAGTCAATCGGTTAGTTTCCTTTTTTTAAATCGAAAGGAACTTTAGAATTCGTTTCTTATTGTGCTCTCTTTTGTAATATGGGGCGTTCTGAAATATAACGAAATACGTCCATTTTTTAAATTTTGCAAGTTGTTGCAGATATTTCAATATTAGTGACATAATAAAGTGGGATTTGATAAATATTATTACTGCATTCAATACTTGACCACAATAAATTGCGTAGTTTAAATCAGATGAATAATGCGGTTTCATAAGTTTTGAAAATGGACTTATTCCGATATGGTTCTGAACGCTTCGAGTGGCTGGCCATATTCAGTTCATTACTACTTACACCCTAGCGCATATAAGGTAAATGTAGCGTAACAAACGAGTTTTATTCTGAATCACCATATAATGAGATTATTATTCCACGATTGAAAATGGAAAGCATATAATATTATAGCGAGAAACATAGATAAATAATGTCAACATATTTAATAGTATATTACGCACGATCCCATGATGCGTATACTATTTTTCTCAACACCGGGACGAAAATACCACATTCCATTTTGGGCGCCGGGAGGGAATGTGGTACTTTCGGCCCGGCGTTGAGAGAAAGACTTTAAAATCGAATAACTCAAAGAAAACTTATGAACTTCTTGTAATTGAACTGAACTTCTGAATGGAATTGTTCTACTTTATAAGTACTGACACTATTAGGCACGAGCTTGCGATGGTTATTTAATTAGAACAGCATAGACTACTGTTTTCTTATTTTATATAATACATATAGTTCTTATGTGTAATATTAGTTTACAAACAAATCTACAAACGTTTAGAACCTCCAAGAAAACATTAATTTTTGTTCAAGAATCTAAATGTTGCTTGTAGGCAGGCGTCTCCTATAAAGAAATTGCACCTAAAATATGCTAGTCTGTAAGGACCATCAATATATATGTGACTTAAATTGTAAAAAACGATAGCGAGCTATCCCAATGTAAAAATGTTCAAGTCATGTTGCGATTTCATCGACTCTGTAAGATTTTTACCTCGTAATCGTCCTATCTACAAATACTCGCTCACTAGCTCTTATCTTACAAATACTTGCTCAACCCTAACACGATTCTCCTCACCATAAACCCTTCAAAAACCTGTTTCCCAACTGTACTACAATTTCGAACACGCCACACCTTAATTTAAATCCTCCCAAAATCCACACATTCAACGCACCCCCCACCCCCCATCCTGAAAAGAGAACCCACTCAAATCTTCCCAGAACCGCTCTCACCTAATCCTCGAATTACCCTTTCCCCCTCTCCCCCTCAAAAAAGAAAAACAAACACCGTAGCAGCGTCCAGTCCCGCGCAATCCGCAAACATCAAAAGCGCGAGCGCTTAAACCCCTTGCGCACACTCGTAAAACGTCGCTTCCCTTCTAGCGCCAAAGGACCCTCCGTTTTATTTATATTATATTTTCCAAGAGAGAGAGAGAGAGAGAGTAGCGCCGAGCTGCGCTGCATAACGCAATTTCACGGGAAATTTCGCGGATCTTCAACGTCAAATGCAAATGTACGCGCGCGGCCCCGGCAAGTTCGGGCGCGGACGTGCGCGCGAAGGGCACCGCGTTGCACACGTCCGAGCGCTGAGAGCTGCTTAACCGACGGACAGTCGGAATATTACAAGAGTGAGAGAGAGAGAGAGAGAGAGAGAGAAGAGGTGGAATGGTACAAGTTGGAAAGCTGTGGATGTACGTGTACGGTCGTCGGGTGTGTCAAAGGAAGTGTGTGGAACTGCGCAGAGGTCTGTGTGTATCTTTGTTTCAAAGAGAAATAAAATACGGAATATCGAGTTATCTCTGTGACGACTTATCTCTTGGATAGGGGAGTTTTGGGGATGGGAATTTCGAGCGTTTTAATGATTGTTTTGGGAGCGTTTGCGTGGTTGTTGAAAGATCAAATTTAAAGGAAGTGGGTTTGAAGCGCCGTTGTGCAAAACTAAGCGGTTATTAATGTTTGGACAGCTTGTGGTAATGGAGTTGATACTCTGGTAATTTTTTATGATTGGTAATTGATTATTAAATAGTTTTTAGTTTATTTTTATACTACTGTTATATGAATGAGATAAGATTTTGTACATCAAAAATGGTTTCAAGACTCATAAATACCCTTACGCTATTTTAAACTTTTCCATATTTTCAGCTAAGATATTTTTTAATTTCTTACACATGAATGGTTTAATATTCATTTATCATAAATTTCAATAATTTACTATTAAAAAATGGCTACTATTATCCTGGCTATAGTTCTAAATTATCGAATATTACAAATTAATTTATACATCAGTGGAGTTGAGAAGAATTCTCACTTTCATTCTATTTATTCACCTTAATAATTTATAGATTGATATGAGAAGTGACTTTTTGTTGTTTTTAACTTTGACTCTTTCTCATATTCAGTAAAATATAACACATTCTCATAAATAATATTAAATATATTAGTTACAAATGTTTAAAAATTACATTGCAACTTAATATTATGAATACAAACTACCCATGCAATTGTCAGACAATTGAAAATACAGGTTTTAGAAATCTTACTAGAGAGCACCCTTTACTTCTGAAAAATGTGAGTACATAATTTTGAGATTTTACTCATTTTCACAAACAATGTTTTCATTTTACGTATTTAATTCATTAATAACATCATTAGAATTCGGGATTTTTTTCAGTTGAGTCGAATCGAAGTGAAATATTTCACTATTCCAAAATATTTTTGCAATGAAATGACCCATTCTAATAAATGTTATTGTTACGAATATTACCTGATTTCTTTTATAAAAATCTTCACCTATGATACTATAAAAGAACAAGACACGAAAAATCTAACAACTGTTTTTCATACAATCATGGATACAAACCTCACAAACCCAACAATTCTCTCCCAAAACACGTATACACACACACTACAGGAATCCCTTTAAACCCCCAAATCAAGCCAACGTAAAAAGACCAGCATCACCTTTACATCACCCTCACCCTCCTCAAACCCCCCAAAAGAAGCATAAGAACCAGCATCCCCCCTAAACCTCAAATAATTGCGCAGCGCGCTCGACCGCCAAATAAACGACGACTGCGTCTCCCGCAAGCACCGCCAGCGCGCAAAAAGCCAGCTCGCGCCTTTGATTTCCTCCCTGCTCCGCGGGCAAAAAGCTCCGGCTCTCCTCCAATATAACCGGACATCCCCCACCTCCCCTCGTCGAAAACTCGGCGGCAAAGCACTTTGAGGGCGGTATAGGGACTCCAGCACCGGGCAACTTTCGGCGGGAGCGATATTTACCCAGGAGAGAGAGGGAAGGAAGCTGGGAGCTGATAGCTTGGACTCAAAAGTGAGAGAGAGAGAGAGAGAGAGAGAGAGAGACGGAGCGGAGAGCTATGAATATTCAGGGCAAAGTGGCCGCTTAACTGGGCAATGAATGAGTCCGTTAGTCCGGCGACGAGACGCGACGCGACGCTTTTGAGAGTGTTGAGGGGTGCACGGGGGTTGAGGTCAGATTTTAGCCGGGAGCTGCGGTTGGAATTCGTTTTTGGGGTGGTGTAGTAATGTCTTGTTGGGAGGGTGTGTTGTTGCGTAGTGAACGTGGTTGGTTTTTTTTTTGTTTGATTTGAGAAGTTTAGGAGTGAATTATTACATTTAAGGGCGAAACAGATGTTTGAGATGTGATTTACATCGGAACATTTTTTATTTGATTGTGAAACTACATCATGTGAAATAATTCAAGTAAATAACAATTTAGAGGGATTTCCTAATGATCTTCAATGTGATGTTTTTTGTTTTGGTAAATTCTTATTTTAACAATTTTAAGCATATTTTTGTTCGTATGAGAGAAAATTATAATTACGATACTTACATTATGAAAGTCACGAAACAATATTTTTCTAATTATTAAATTAAGAGAAATATTAGGAAGTTTGTAATATATCAGGGCTTTTTTTTTTATAAAATCACTGTTTTATGGCAAATTAATTTCTCGATCTTTAAAATATCCCTATATGGCATTAGAAATTAATGAATCTTATTGAACTTTCACGGCATTCTCTTCACAGTAATTTTAACAAAGTTGAGTTTTAATTTCATATCTTCATTACTCTAAAAGCCAATCTAGAACAATAAACCATTACAAAATTATAATGTCTCATTTAAAATTGTACCCAGAAAGCAGTTTTAGAATAACCACATTTGGTTTTTAAGTCATTAAAAAAATGTATACTTATATTATGTCAATGTTGTATAACACGTAATTGAATGGCAATGAGTATTAAGTGTTATACTGTTTGAAAATAGGAAATCATCCCCCTGCGAATCTAAAATGAATCTTCGATTTACAATTTTGATAGGTAATCCTATTCGAAAAAAAATGAAATGTCAGTAAATATAATTTCGGCGTACAAAGCGAACTCAATCTTTTCTAGCAATGACATAAATTGCACATAAGTTATTTTAACCCTGTATTTTTCAGTCTCTCAAAAAGTAAAAAAAAACTTCTGAAAATATTTAGAAATGAGTTTCAGAACTTTCTCAGGGTTTTAGGGAAAAAAAACATTTTTTCAATCACTCGAGTTTTTACAGCTTCTACGTGGCCAAAAACAACCAAAAAATAGCTCCACTCGAGATCTGAAACGGTCCATTTCAACCCGATGGGCATATTTATTTTTTAGAATTTTCCACAAACCACCACCAGCAAAAACTCCCCTCAAAACTAAAAACTCAACCTATCTACTCCACTCCCTCACGTTCAACCATACCCCACATCCCTCTTCGTCTCCTAACACCCAAGACACGTCGGCTCGTCTCGCTCGAAGCACCTTATATATATACACACGTTATATACCACCACTGCCGTTCCTCTGCGCACCTCGGCGACGCGAATCCAATATCGGAAAACAATTTTTCCTCGCGCCCGGAGAATTTTCAGCGCCGGGCTTCGCATGACGGCCGGGCTGCATAGTTTCCTCTCGTCGGACGGACACGCTCGTGTAATTCCGCCGGATTACCGGTGCGGTGCGCGGTGGGTATAGGTTGCGGAGGTAAATAATTAGACGCGCCGAGGGGTGGGTCGAATTGGCGGACGGGAAGTATGCGGGTGATATAACGGCGATTACTCGCAGGATTTGTCATTTTTTTGTAGACGGTAAAAATGGGGTATTTTTGGAATTATAAGTTACATTTTTCAATTCTTTCTTGTAAAAGATGATGTATGTCTGACACTGCTGAACTTCTTTTTGTTCATAATTTTGTAGATGTTTGAATTTACAAAATGTAATCCTAATAGAAATTCGTACAATTATCCTGTATTTAATAACTCAAATTTTCATATAAATATTAAATGTTATTTTTGGGAATAATTTTAGTTAAATGCCGAGACAATTTGACTTTACTGAATACCTTTCGTAACAATAAATGCCAAGTTCTTATAAGTTATGTACTAAAATCATAATATGTTGATTAAATAAAGATGCGGCTATATAAGATTTTGTTCTATGACTTCTCTTACTTAAGATAAATTTTATTTTTTAAATTATAAATAATTTAAAATAACAACTGTGTAAGTTTAGTAAACAATAATTTATCTAACTAAAAATTAACAGTTTGCCAATGATTAAATGGAAGTATAAGATATCTATTGTGTGAACATATTAACATATATTTTCATTAGCGGCAATCACAATTTTAATACTATAATGTAAAGAATCTAAGCCAGTTTTCAGTTCTTTACATATTTTCAGTAATATAGATAACTTTAAATAAAGTTAAAATTACGGTAATACGCAATATACTATTTCGCGCGCGTTATTTTGTTTAACTTTGGAATAAGAATTAGAATTAGAATATTTATTGAGTATATAAGTTGGTGACGATCGATCAAGAATATAATCCTCTTAGGTAAAAATCCCAGCAAAAGATATATATTTCAGCAATACCCCTTTAATACTCTCATTGAATTCAATTCAGAAATCGGCAAACTCTTAACAGACAATTCACTCTCAAAATCAACAATGACGGAGCAGCCCTCCAACCTAACCTCGCGTCATTCATCCCCGATCCGCAATTCAGAAAATCGCCCAAAGCTTCGAATATTTCAAAAGAATGCAAAAGAAGCCCGAGCACGCTCATGGGGAGAAGAGACCTCGCAAATTCCCGCTTTGCAAAAAAGGAAAAAGGAAATAAAGAAAAGAGTACGCTCGGAGGAAATAAAAATCTCGGTTACTCACTCGCATTATAATTCGTTGAACGCAAACCCTTTGTCCACACATTCATGCGGCGCATACAGTCGCGATCAAACGCGGGGAGCGCGCTGAAAAAAAAAGAGAAGAAGAAGAATCCTCTCCCTGGATGGCCTTTCAACCCTCTCTCACCCAGCACTCGAGAGCCAAGAGAAGAGAAGAGCGGAGAAGAGTTAATTAGAGTGCGCAGGGACGTTTACATATGTAAAAATGCTTGTCTGCAAAGATACTCGACTTCCTCTCTCTGTCTCTCCCACTCCTTCCCTGTATTATACAGCAGCGAGAAAGGGAAGATGGCGAGTGAAAAACGAGCGCGAGCAGAAAAAAAGGTATAAAAAAGTGGGAGGGAGGGAGGGAGGGAAACGAGTACTCGAGGGACAAAGACAATTGAATTCCAGCGGAGGAAGCTGCTTCTTCGTTATACTTGGGGGCCCGTCCAGGGGCAAAAAGTAATTCATTGATCTTATGCAGTAATAGCACGCTGCTGCTGCTCTTCTTCGTTCTCTCGTTCTTTTTAAGCGAAGTTCAACCGTTCTCGGTGTATATACGTGTGTGGAGGGCTGTACGTGCGTGTGCTTTTAGTCTTATTAAAGTGTTTTCATGGTTTTACTAATTTCTTCCTCGTGCGGAGGATGGAGAGAGAAAGATCGAAGGGTTGGGGCACTCGTGTAATTCTGCTAAGAAGCTGAATGTAATGCTGGGTAATCTAAACTATACGGTTTTCTTTTTGCATGACAACGAACGCGCTAAGTGCATTTAGTTGAATTCGAAAGTTGTTTCGTATAGGAAATGATGAACGTTGAAAAAGTAAATGAATCGACTGAGGGGAAGGAGAAAATATTCGAAAGCATGATATAGATAGTAATGCTATTTCATTGTTAGTTTTTCAAGAAAATACATTTTTCATAATTTGTTGAAGCAAATCAAAAAGAAAATTTTGTTGCCTTTTTTTGTATGTATTAACGTTAAACTTTATGTTCAAAATCTAATAAATTTTGGTAGTCCAGGGCATGCAGATTATTTATGGCATATAATGGGTCAACATAATTAATTTCTTATCCGATTTCGATTCCAATTTTATATATAATTAAATACGCACAATAAGATTTTTCTATAAAGAAAAATTCAAACTTTTCAAAATGAAAAGTTTGAAACAAGAATGTAGGTCATCTGCCTCATCGTATTAAATTTATATCTACAACGTTCTCTACAGTATGCATGTTAAAAACGATGTCAAAGATGACTCTAATTGAATAAAATTCAATTTAAAGTCTTCTTATAAAATAAATCTTACTTATAATATTTATGATGAAATTTAAATCATCATTCAATAGGTGACTGTCCTACTTTTATTACCTATTATAAAATTTATCATCTGTTATTTATAAATCTACTTTCAGAAACTTATTTTCCTTGAAGAAAAGTCTATCTTTAGCTTTCTGACCCTTTACAATACAGAGAAACCCGCACATTAAATTTAACTCTATTACTTTCTCTTTTTTAAGCCCTATATATATTACACAGTTTGCTCAGCTTTCCCTTTATTACATTTCTATCATTTTCACAATTACATTTCTAAATGCTCATATCAGTGATTTGTACACAATAGTCAGATTGTGATCATCTTTGTAGCATCACACTACTTTATTTATAGGCATGTGTGTGCATTTAATGGTGCATATTACAGGTTTGAAAGGTATATACATGTACTATACGTGTTTAAGTACGTCGTATTTATGAACATAAAGACAGATTGATCAACAGATATAAGAGAAGGATTCTATAAATTACTTGAATCTTACGTAAAAGTAGATATATCTCAAATTTACTGTAATTGTGCAACAAAACATGCCGCGGAGGTGATATTTTGGGTATATTTGATGTATATATTGAACGAAGGGTACTGATTTACATATCTAATGGTATTGAAAATTATGTAAAAACATTATATTCGTCGCAAACAATATAGCAAAATGAAAATTATTCTGATTCTTAATACCATTCATGAAAAAGTCATCAAATTGAGGCTTAATTTTAATCCCCCTGTATAACGAGAAAATTGAAGTTTATTATCCTTTTATAATCATGGCATGGTATAATACAGTTCGCAAAGCCAATAAACAAACAAAACATGCTAAACTTCGTCGCTAAGGTTTGAATGTTCGTACTAAAAATGTATGCAACTTAATACACAAAATAGCAAAAACACTCCAAAAAAATACACCTCAAAACCTTCCCAAAACAACAACCACCCCCGGGCCAAACTAGTTATCACCCAGCATCAACTTCCCACCTACATCCAGCCACAAAGCTATTCAGCAGCTCCCCCTAAAAAAAAAGAAGGAGGCATCACACCCACCTCTCGGCAAGAACTTCCAGATACCGCTAATCCCCCTCGGCACCGTGCCATTAAAGTCGCCAACTACCAGCTACACCGCAGCGCGACACCTCGGCTCTGTCTAGCGCTCGCCTCCCCCCTCCCGGATAATAAGATATTTAGTTAGGCAACATTTAGAGAGGAGGCCTTGCTCTGCTACGCTCTGCTCTCTACTGCTTTGCTCTGCTTCGCTCTGCTTCGCTCTGCTACGCTCTGCTACGCTCTGCTACGCTACGCTTCGCTTCGCCCTAAGCCGTCGCCGTGCCGGCGGCTCGCGTTCTAAGCGACTTAGACTCTGCAGAAGCCTCTGCAGCCTGCGGAGGTGGCGTGGCGCGGTCACCCCGTGCCTTGAGTGCATTCTCCTGTTTCCGCGCTCTTGGGATCATTAATTTAGGAGGAGGTCGAGGATAGAAAGAGAGAGAGAGAGAGAAGCGGCACCAACGTCATAATGCGTGACGAGAGGGAGAGAGATAGAGAGATGTGTGTAGAGATTGGAAGGATCGGAAGGGTGCGAGTGAAAGGGATTATCGGAGAAATTGGCCGTGAAAGACTCCGGCGAGGTAAGGAGATTAGGGTGGACGAGTTTTTTGGAGGGTTGTGAAGGGTGGAGGAGGAGGGGATGGTGGTGATCTGCGAGGAGCTGCTTTTTGGTGGGAAACGTGCAGTTCGGAGATTGATGGGCTTTTTGAATCATGTTCATCATATTGGATTAAAATGACCCACTATTGTCTATTTTTAGAAACTTGAGCAAAGATTATTGTGATTCAAATATTTATGTTATGCAATGGAAAAATATTCTTCGATGCTGGGACTTTATAACAGTATTTTTTAGTTGATTATTCTATTGCTATATTAAAAAGGTGATGGTGGTCATCAATTTCTACCTTAATTCTAAAAAGAGTGCACGATGAAAGAACACTGACAATTAGTGGCCGAGTCTCGCTGAATACTCTATGTCAGTAAATTATTTTTCGGTACCTGAACAATAAATGAATTGTATTGTATTAATATGAATGGGCCATAAGAATCTATGTTTGCCCGGACAATCGTCGCAGAGTTGGCGCAATACATTTTGCTGATATTGAAAGAAAACAAAACATTGCGAAACCATCCCACGTTACTTAACCGGACTGAAATTTATATTTCTTATGCAATTTTGAAAACATCGACAGAATAAGTGTTGTTCTGGCCCTCTCTTACTATTTGAGACTCATATTAGTGCTGGTCATCCAAGGTATGCCAGTCTCAGCAACTAATACTCCACCAGTATTCTACCGAAAGAATATTCTTCCATGGGTGTCCAAGTGATATTATTAGCGCAAGTGTAGTTAATTCGATTGGCCGAGAAATTTACGTTGGATTATCTTCAAAGTTTTGATAAACAATTACAGATTGTGATAAAGGTTTTATAAATCATTTTAATTGCATATCAAAATCGTTCTTTTTTCAATTCTAAATAAATGGGCGAAGCACGTTGGTAAATTCTACTAATTGCAAGATGCACACTAAAATGTAAACTGGTGGCCCTCACTATGAAACAATACATATGCCCTGCGTTCAATAAAAAGTATACTATTGACACTTTCACTAGTACCCTAAAATACCCCATTCCTCATTGAATTCCACCGATCAAAATTAATCAATAAATACAAAAACACAATCCTGCCGCAAAAATAAAACTTAATTCACGACACCCATCATCGTAACCCAACGACAGCTCCTCACATCAGCAAACTCACACCCCATCCCATCGACAATCAAGCAGTCACAATCAGTAACGAGCCGTCGACGTGCAACGTGAAAACGCGGGAGAGCTGCCTTTACTCCGTACACAGCAAATATCGCGTAATAAACAGACGGGCTCGCGTGTCCCATGGAAAATTCAGAACTGCATCGGCATCGCGTGCAGTCTCTTAAGACCCTCTTCAACCGACCGTTCACTTTCGCTCGGCGTTATCGCTCTGCCTCTATACCACTACTTTGTAACCGATCATTTTCCCTACCCCCCTCTCTCTCTCTCTCTCTCTCGCTCTCTCTTTCTGTGGCTCGTAGCTCTGCTGCTAGTAGCGGTCTCTCGTTGATGAATGTGCGAGCGAGAGTTCGCAACTGGGCGAATGGGGAGGTTCTCTTTTTTTCTTTCTTTTAGCCGGCGAGGGGTGGTGGTTATTGCCGCGAGGGTCGATTGAATTCGAAAGTGCTGATTATTGCTCGATGGGGCTGTTTCAGGGATGAGGTATGAGGGAATGTGTGTACTTATCGGTGCTATTGAATTATGTAGATCGGTATGGCTTTTCCTTCACTTTTTCTTTATGGAAGGGAAGTTTCTCGAGGTTCGTGGTGAATTATGATGGTAGTTTATCATGGTTAATGGCTAGTTAATTGTGTCTTATTTTGCTCTTCTATTATTGATTTGTATTCTTCAGACATTTTAATTTTCTTGGGCAGAATTCATTTAAATTGAGGGTGAGTTGTCCAAATACTTATACCATTCGGATGGAAGTTATATATGTTGCTTATTTTCATTATTTGTATTATGTTATACTGAAACTCCCAAGAATAATGGTAAGAGACTATTTATTAAGTTAATTCTAATTAAGCTAGAATGTAGTGAAACTCATACCTTCAAGAAAATTAGTATAGTCTATTCCAACTACTGACAACATCTGCACATTAAGGGCGTTTGAAATGTTTAAAGACGATGATTCAATAATAATAATATATTTTAACTTCAAAAACTGCAGTCATAGAACTTAAACCTTCTAAGAATATGAAGGGGGATATAAATATATATCAATATCCGCACTCGGTAGAAGCTAATGTTTGATGCAGATTTTAAATAATCCAACAAAAAGTGATAGTATTTTAGGAGAATATTAATTAGTAGTTGTAGCTTCCACCGAATTACTGAACATATCTTAAAGGTCAAAGTCTGATCAAATATTGTTTCAGATAAAAAAATAAAAAAATATATTATTTATATATATAATATATAAATGTTTCTACTCACTGTGGTTTCTTTAAGTCAATAAGGTTGGTACGTAATCGTTTACAAGACGCTTTAGAGACTCACCTGTAACAAAAGATGAATGTTTATGTAATACAAGAAAAAATCAATATACAATTATATTAAAAAATAGTAAAAAAATAAGTAAATACTCTTCTGTAAATGTTATATAATTATTGTTATTGTTAATATAATAAACAATAATCAATAAGTCAGAATGTTTGTTGTTAGTACTAAAATAAATAAATATAATGATCGTTACGAACAAATTGTACATATTTCACGCGAAAGACTATTACAATATCATATATAAAAGCATTCTTTAAATCTTATAATTATAATGAACAATTATTCATCATTCGACATGGGAAAAGTCAATAACAATATATATATACGCAATAAAATTACACAATACATTTTCCCTTAAAAACCGAGGAGCACTCCGAAACCTCCAATTAACAAGCTCAAACCCACTCACAAATCCCAGCCAGCACCGCAGTACACATTTTCCCGAATATACTTTTGCCATCCCAAGCAGCTTACGCGCGAATTCATCGAAACCTCGTATACCATAACATACCACCAGTACCAGCCACACACATACACGCACACACACACACAACTTCGCTAATCTCCGAGTACGATCTCAATGGCCGGAGCCCGCGATTCACGCCAGAACAAAAGGGATCGAGGTGGGAGGGGGAGAGAGTTACCGATAATCTCGCGCTCGGCCGTATGTATTAATGCACAGTCAATGCGCATCGGTTCCGGTTGCGGTGCACGCCAGCCATACATAAGGGAGGAGGGGGATGCGAAGCTGTAGCTGTAGCTGAAGCCCAGGCCCCAGGTAAACAGATTGAGCATAATATCCACGGGTGGAGTGGAGAGGAGAGGTGAGGCGAGGTGGGGGCCATTCATCGTCATGCATGGCGCCCGGGTGCATTCACGATATTCCGGCCGATTGCCGGAGATTGAGGTGACTCGGAGATGGAAGCTTGGCACTGAGAGACTGGATATAGGGTGTCCGTGAGTTAGAGGAGCTGGAGATCCTTTGGTGTGGAGGGTATCTTGATACTCGATGAGATGGATGGTGGAAGAATTGGGGGAGTTATTGTTTTGGGGATTTTGGTTGGGGAGGGCGATGATTTTGAGAGTGGTAGTGGTTGTCGGAAGAGAGATTAAAATAACATAGGTAGTGGAAACGATATTTTATGAACCTATTACACTATTATTATATTAGTGTTAACACCAGAAAGCAAGAGATCTCCTAGTAAACCAAGATGAAGATGAAATGATAAGATGATATTAGACCTAGAAGAAGTAAGCTATGAACGAATAACATAATAAGAATAAGCATGGAATCAAGAAAAGTAGTATAATTGTGTTGATGAGATAATAAACTTTCGACTTCCAAATACCAACTAAAATAAAAATTAGTACTTTTGAATTTTGAATTGTTCAACTCGGTTTTCAACTTTGATCATTAGTCATTTCGTCTAAAAAATATCTCAACACTGCATTATTAGCATTTTATAAACGTTGCTATTAGTAGACAGTTTCACTATTATCTAAATACTTACTCATTATTGTCCAAATACTAAATTATAATACTTAACGATTTTAAAAACTTGCAGTGTATACGAAACTAATCATACACATCCTGCATTACAATTATTTCCTCGTTCCAGCATTCGCAACTCCAACGACTCGCATCCATTCATTTTTACCCAGCTGAATGCTTCAATTAGCATACCCTCGAATCCACCTCTCTCTCCACCCCATCCTTATTTTTCACTTACCCTCCACCTCCTCCCCGCATTCCGCTTAATCATCAGTGTTCTCCTCACCCTCTCCCTCCCGATTATTATCCCTCTCCTCCTTACACTATTATCCACCCTCCGCATTCTCCTCTATTCCTCCTTCTTTCCCTTCTCATAATTACCACCACCAATCCTCCACGTGTGTGTGTGCGTCTGCAGCAGGAGGTAACTTCGCTCTCATCCTCCATGGCCCACTTGCAGCCCTCTTTCCCCCCACATCCTCCATACCTCTAGCTCTCCATCTCCTCCTCATTTCGCCCGCTTTCCTTTCTTCCGGCGTTCTCTACAGACTCACCGACACTGCTCCGAACGGGTGGGGATAAATGTGCCGAAAGATAATTTTGCAGACGGATAATAATGCCGAATTTATTTTACCGGAGGGTAAATTAACCGAAAGGTGAAAAGTGCCAATGGGTAAACTAATCAATTAACAAAGGTGTCGAAAAAAAGAGTTCCGACGGGTAAAACCGCCGATGGATAAAAATGCCGAAAGTTAAAAATGCCGAAGTGTTGAATGGAAACGGGTAAAAACTAAAATTATCTAATATTGAAAAGAAACGACCTAGCAACAATTAACACATTATTATAACACAGGCGCATATTCTAATAAAAGCACTTTCTTGTCCACATTTTCGTTTTCTGCATTTTTAACTTTCGGCATTTTCTTTTCGGGATGCTTGCTTCCGGCATTTTTAACATTCGACATATTTATCCATAGGTATTGACTTTTTCGGCAATTTCAACCGTTCGGTAAATTTATCCTTCTGCAAATTTATCTTTCGGTAAATTTATCCCTACCCCTCCGAACTACACTGGCTCCGCCGCTCCTCCTGTTTCAGGACGATAGTCGTCCGCTGCTGGCTGCTCGGAAAATGGAATTAGCATCTCCATTAGTCGCGTGGCATAATGTGATATTACCACTCTCTCTCTCTCCTGTTCCACGGCAATCCGTCGAGGAGTCTGCGTAGGCAGGGAAGGAAGCCGAGACAATGGTCTCCTGGATTTATGCAGGAGAATTCTGTCTATCTCGTTTTCCATTTCCATATCCGTGCCAGCGGGGAAGGGTTATCCAGGGGCGCGGAGCGCGAGGAATGCCAGGATTGCGGTTGTCTCTGTCTCTCCGCTGGTGGGGGTGTAAGCACCTCGATATCCTTCGCCGGCGACGAGAGCCCGGATATGGCTCGGGTAATGAGGCGCGCGCTGCTGAGGGATCGGCAGCGGGTTGGAGATGCGAGCTAGGCGAGAGGCGTGGGAGGAATTTTCGATTTGCGAGGAGAGATTATTATTGTTAGCGGTGATTCACTAAGACTTGACTTTGGGTGTTAGTTGGATTTCGTTTTTTCCGCGGAGGATGTTGGAGGAGGGGGTATTGGAATGAGGTTGTAAGGGGGAGGTGTTAATTTTTAGATGGGAAAGTGGAGATGGTGATGGTTGTTAGATAGGTATGGTAGTAAAAATCCTTTAATTCCTTTATCATGTTAAAAAGATTTTTTAACTGGTTTGCAGTTCTCTGTTAGCTTCTCTGAAATTCTTATTAACAAGAAAAGTACGCTTTAAAGCAACTTTATTGTAAGTGCGCTAGTCATGGTTAGTTTTTGAGAATACGAATTCCTATAAACGATAAAGTTTTGTGTATAAAATTCAAACAACGGTTTTGAAACTCTATTGTTTGAATTTATCATACATACATGTAATTGCCACAATATGGTAGATAGCGTTGAAATTCTAGTATATATTTCAGTACATATTGTTAAACTTTGAACTATTATCTGTTGCAATCCTCATTGTAGATTCTATGAATTATACATTAATTCTTTTTATCTCTTTGCCAAAAACACCATGCTACATTTTAAAAATAACGTTAACTATGCGTTTAATCAAATATAATACAACTTTAACGTACATATTTTGTAATACAAATAAAATATCAATCTTTTCTAAAGTAAACTTTGTTATTTAAAAAATAAACTTCAAAAGCTCCCAGAGATTAGGTTTATTTTAGTTTTAATATTCTTTTTACCATTTACGCAACTTAACGAAGCATACAATTCCAAAACTCCACAACACAATAACCGTATAAAAACTCCTACACCCCCACACACTTCCACACAATCAAGCGAAAAACCGGCATCCCATCCATTACAATTATTCCCCACGCAGAGCTCTCGAGCGTGCAAAAACTAATACGCAAACAAAAATCTCCTGCTCAAAACTCTCCGTATCAATCTATTATACACTCGACTCCCGAGCTCTCGTCAAACAAGCGTCGCTTCGCAAAAAGAGCGCATCAGAGGTACAAAAAAAAACGGAAGAACAGACCCGCCGATGCGCCGCAGGCAGGCGAGCCACGGCGAATTTGGTTAGCGAGAGAAAGCGAGAAAGCGCGGGGAAATTGAAGATAATAACGGGGCGAAGGCCTGTCGTCCTCGGGCGATGTGCGCTCTGTTCTTCTGTTTTTTTTACCACATTTTAATCCTCTCGCAGACAACGCCGACGACGACGCATGCGCCCCCGTGGAGTAATTGGACGAAAGTTTCGTGTGTATAGTTATCTGGAGCGAGTGAAAATAGGGGAATGTATGGAGATGAGGGAAGGGAGGGATGTTGTGGACAATGAGCGAGGAGGAAATTGTTTAAGGATTTAGGGTGTGAAGGAGGAATGATGACGATGATGTGTGTGTGTGTGCGTGCGTGCGTGTGTGTGTGTGTGTGTGGGGGGGGGGGGGGGTGCGTGCGTGCGTGCGTGCGTGCGTGAGTTTTGTGGAAAGGGGTGTATGGTGGAATTTCGTGGGGTGAGTCGATGTTTTGTGTTTATTTGAGTGAATGGATGGATTAGAGTTTGTATTGCTTTAGTTGCGGTAGATGATGACATTTTGAGAAGGATGTATAGAGATTTTAGGCACTTGTTTTTCGTGCTATCGCAGTATCGATAGATAATAAAGTGAATGTCACGATTTCAACTCACCTTGTATTATTCCGTTATTATTGATGCTTAATATAAAATGTTTGTCTATTATTAATGAACATGTTACTTCCCAATTAAGAATATTTATGTATTGATTGAATTATAAAAAAAAGTTTTTAATCCATAAAGTTACAAACCTACAGTAACATTTTGGGATGATTAATACGTACCTCTTCTTTTATTATCGAAGGCCAGATTTCCAATTTTTCATTGCTGGAATTTGATATTGCCGCTCAAATTCCAGTAAAGAAAACTTAAAAATTTGATATCGAATTTTGAAAGAGTAGATATTAAATCTTAGAAAGTAACTTTTTTATATACTTTTATTGATTTATTGATTGTTTCACTTTGATAAATTTTATTGGTTTATCTTTACTTAGTTAGAAAATGAATCGATACCTTTATTAAGAAATAAGTAAACAAAAGTGTATAATTGAAATAATTTTCGTTACAATTTGCGTACGAAATACTTATCATTGATTCTAAAGTCTATTGCGATTTCAATCCCTAGCATGTTTATAAATTGATTGACAACTATAATCATGTAGATAAAAATTATCACAGATAATGAATAGCTATTTTTTATAACTAGATTGAAGCAGAAATAGCGTCCTTTATTAATTAACTTTAATTCTAATAATTTTAATTCTTTTGAAATTATGTTTCAAGAGTAATTTTATACTTATAATTTAAGTTATTGCTTAGATTATCGGGATAATCCAATATTATTGTACCCATTTTTTCTTTTTTTTCTTTTATTATAGGGGCATCGTTGTCTTTTCACATATATTTTATACGGTTGCCAGCATAATTTATCTAAATCTTTTAATATACTTGTCGGTACTTCAATGGGTAGATATTGAGATATTTACTTTCATTTTTTGAGAACAAAGGAGGAAATATAGTTTAGTTTAGTTCTTTCATTCAAAGATTTAAAGTACTGATTTAACCAGTTAGAACAATAACAGCTTTAAATGCAATGCATGTCTATATTCATCCTCTTACATTTATTAAACGGTAAATATAAATTCTAATTAATAGAGAATTTACCTACTGCCAAACACGGCGGGGCAGCTCAAAAGAGTAAACACACCGCGAGCAAACAAGTTTCGCCGCGCGCATCCGTGCAAATTTCCGCATATAATAATCTCAGGAAAGCAGCGCGCCAGCCTGCTACGAAGATAAAGGTAATAAACTAAGACAACAGAGCACAAGACGAGAAGTGTTATTAAATCATTTATTTATGCAAAGTGGAGTTTAAAGGCAAACTTTAACGATTACTTTTGAGAATGAAAACATATGATTACAGAAAAAATCCATTCAAATTTGTATACTGTCTTACTTTCGATGAAACATGGGGAGCCACGCAACATTCTGGGAACAACATCGAGAAATTTCGCGAACTCATCCGTGTCACAATTTTCGGAAAACGAAGAATACATATTTAACTTCGAAAGAAAGTTATTATGTACCCGCACCGTCGAAACTTTGCTCCCGCGCCACCGTCAGTTTTCGTCGGAGCTGCTGCAGTTCTTCTACTTCTTCGGGGCGAAAGTTTGCGCGCGCTTCATTACACTATGGTACGGAGTTCGGGAAATCTATTTCAATCAGCGATTCGGCGAAAATAATAATCGGCGGGACGTCGTTTTTTTCGGATCGAGGTATGCGCGTGTATGTATAATCTCTTTGTCTGCATAGTTATTTTCATCGCTTTAAGACTTTATTGTCAATTCGGATTTAGTTTTATGATTGGGGTAATGTGAGGGTACGAATATTTTTCAGCTTTCCATATTTAAGACAGAATTTCTGTACTCTTAACTGATTTAATTTTGTTATAAATAATGTACCTATTTAATTGGCTAAAAGTGTCAAAAACTGCTCTTCAATGGATGAAGTGATACATTGATAAACAATCTTTGTATATAATTCTAAAAATGGATCCTGCTTTAAACTAAGTGATTAATCTCCTTGTAATTATGCTTAGTCTCATTTCAATTCAATGTTTTAGCACTTTTAGCACACGTACAATTTAATTGTGATGTATAAAGAAGAGGCATAGGTAGGAAATAAAATAAGTGGACGACGGGGATCGAACTCATAGATCCGAGAGCGCGAAGCTCGTGCTCAGACTACGGAGCTAATATCCACGATGCAAGCCGAGTGCATCGTAGTCTATACGTATCCCTTATCGCTGACTCGTCTTAGTTCAGTCTACGAGCGTCACAGATGACATGTCCATGACAATACGATACTTTTCTAAAAATAATCAAAACTTTGTATTCACTTACAAATTACAATTTAAATTGGATAAAATCTTATTCAAATTAAATATTTTAAAATGTTAAGATTTAGTCACTGTAATCTGAAGGTTTTGGCATATGATACGAATACAGAGAAAATGTAAAACATGAGAAGAACCTATAAATATAGAATACGCAATTATTAATATACAACGTTACACAATAACTCGCTCCTTCTTATTTCTAACATCTTCTCTCTATTCCTTTCATCGAGTACACACGTTTATTAATTATCATTCGCTCAAGTTTCGCAATCAGAGAAAAAAAAATTCAAATAAAAAATTAAACCATTCAACCAATCCCCAAGAACGTACATCCCAACTACACCCACCCAAACGTAAAAGGGGTAAAGGCGCAAGGGCTCCTTCTCCAACTCAGTTAAAAACTTCCTAGTCAGCGCGGAAATTCCAGACTGGGGACTATACCCCAGCGCGTCCAAACTATTTTCCAAGTTTTCGGGGGCTGAGCTGCTGACTTGGGCGCGTCAGCGATATTCTTCTTCCGGCGTCTCGTTCGTTCGGCTCTTTTTTCTCTTTGCGGCTAGCGTGAAGAGCTCGCGAATACCTTTGGCGGAGGAAAGGGAGGGCGATATTTTGACGAATGGTCGGTGGATAAGTTCGAGAATTATTGGTGAGAATTGGCGAGGGGTGGGGAGAGTATTGGACTTTATACTTGTTTTCGTTGCAAGGGCAGCTTTTGCGAGCAGTAGAATCAGTCGTGTGTGGTAAGACGACATGTAAAAATCCGTTTTAAGACAGTTTTATCAATAGTTATCAGATTCACCGATAATTATTCGTAGAACCACTAATTAGGCAATTTAAAAAAACTATGCTTTACCATTTTTTGAATAACATTCATAATTATTGTAAAAATACATAAGTTTTCTATACAATTTTGGTAAATTAAATTTTTCGATAAATACATTCATTTTATCTGCAGATGTACATAATTTTTTAACAAAAGTCCACCATAAATATTCAATCTATCATCAAGTAGTCATTGACAGTGACAAAGATACATATATTTAGATACAAAAAGTATATTTACTGAAAATGCACAATACAAGCTTGAAAGCAAGTTTAGCTTACAAGGTAAAAAGTAAAGGTACATTTGAAGCGACAAGAGGATTTCTAAAACTATTCAAAGTAAGAAGATACAAAAGTATCCAGATACTGTATCTTTTTTGACAGCCATTAAAATTTATACTTCTTTATGTCAATACATTTTGTCTAAAAAGTGTCAACCGATTTACACATTTATTTTCAAAAAATACACCTGCATCTAGATCTTAGAAACTACAGTATCTTGCATCTCTATCATTATTAAAAAATAATAAATTTTGCTCATAACCAACAGCAACTTCCGCTTACTCTATTACCATCAGCATCCTCTATTTCCAACTCACCACATGCGCATCAAACCGTTGCTCGCGCGCATGGACGCGCACTCCTATCGAGTTATAAAGCTAACTGACACACACACAAACACACACACACACACACAAACATATACACACACACGCATATCTACACCCATGCACATACATACACCCTCGTGCATTTCGCGTGAATCTTCGTCATAGTATACATTTCGCCTATGGCCTGCAGCCCGTGGGGGTTAATTAACACGTGCGCGCGCGTTCCGTCGCTCTGCCTCGTCGCCTCCTCTTGTATAATTGGTTTCGCCCGGGAGCAGGCAGCAGCAGTCACCGGAAAAGAACGGGGTTAACGATTGCGCGTATGATGCGCCGATAAGCCGTGAATAAAAAAAAGTGATCGAATATGGGACTCTGTGTTTTATAGATGCTTGATCTTTTTTTTCTATTGATTTTCAGTGAGGAAGATCGAGGAAGATTCTTTTCGGATGGAGATCGAGTTTGTATGTTGATCTTTATTAATTAGCTAATAAATTATTAAATTATTAAACTAAATTTATCTTTCTTACAAAAGATGCAGGTTATAGATAGAAGTATCTTTTAATTGTATAGTAAACAATATCTTTCTTGTATATAACGAGATATTCATCGTTTTTTATAGAAATTATTATATCCTAGGCGCACACCGATTTCAATTATCAGTGACGAGCCGAATAGTTATCAATATTTACAAAAATCAAATGCGTTACGATTTATATTTTATTATTATGGGCATGCTTTCAAAAGAGTATTTTTATAACAAAATGTACCGCATCATGACAGATATTTAGCGAAAATTGTTATTTTAATTCGATAATTCAGTTAGATAATTTATTATCTAGATAAAGTATTACTCCTTATTGTTATAGAGTAACACTTTCCATATAAATTATACTATTTACGAAATTGTCAAAGAGTGTTTCATTTAATCAAAAATCGTTACCAAACATTCTTCAAACTATCTATACACTTTTGCAACAAAGATAACAATCAATTCTCTTATTAGCCTCTTCCTTCCAAACCCAGCATTTCGCCCACGACCAATACAAAAAACCCAGCCAACCCAAAATCAATCCCCAAACCCCCAATACGAAAATCACTCAACACGCCCCGCAACCCCATTAAAATACCCGTCTCTCACTCGACATCCCATCTCCCGCCTTCCAACAGCCATTAAAAACCCTTCTCCTCTCCCTATCCCCCGAATTCCAACGCATCATTTCCCAAAGAAAAATGAAAGTCCGCTCTCCTTCTTCCTCCCTAACCACCGATCAAAAAAAAAAAGACAAAAAGGAGCCAAGGAGGAAAATTCTCCAGCCCGTGAGAATCCCATCGCTCCGCGGCTCTGCGCGCGCGCCGAATTTTTCGAATCGCGTGGATGACTTCACAGCCGCCACCGCTGCTGGAGGCCGATAACGATAATTGCCGGGGCTGCGACGCATCACCCTCCGCGTTTAATGACGTCGAGATGGAGAGAGGGAGAGGTAGAACGTCAGAGCGTGGACAGCGTGCCTTCAGCTCAGGGGCCGGAGTAGATTAATGTCAGGTATGCCCGAAATTTCGCCGAGGGGGAGTGTGGCATGTGTATATATATATATATATATATATATATATATATATATATATATATATATATATATATATATATATATATAGGCTGTGGTAGTGGATTTCGAGATGATGGTGGGTGTGAGACTGATCGGTGGGGTGTGCGGTGAGATATTCTGGGTATTGTAAGTTAATTGGTATGTTTAGTTTTTTAGAATAAGGTTGTGGATTAGTGCGTGGGGTTCTGAGGTGGATGCATTTAGTGTAGAGGGCAGCACCGGTTAGCTGGAAGTTTTTTTAACGCGAGTAACGTGGGAATGTAGCACAAAGTTGAGCCAATAAAGAATACTAAACTAAAAAATAAAAATTTTAACGCGTAATTTAAATTTAGGAAATTAGATTTGAGTAGTACAGCTTTTGCATAGCATAGAATATTCTAGGAAAGAACTAAAATAATGTTACAATGCGAGAGAAATCATTCGAGACGAAAGTTTCACAGGAAATAATTATGTTACGCTACCCGCGCAAAGGTATTATTGCTTTGAGAAACAGTTTATTTCTTACATTTTTATGTTTATGTGCAGTAGGATATGCAACTTCTCTGTAGTTTTTGCATATGGCTTTGTCAGGAGTGATAAATTTCAAGTTAAACAATAATTTTACGGAAGGTGGTGTTTGTCCTTGATAATGGAAGTGTACTTTTATACCGAGGTATTTAATAGAAGACGGAATTTTGAACTAAAAATTCGTGAGTGATGACAAGATCAAGCTATTTTTGTTGTTGTAGATAAGCTACTTTTTATTAAAAAAAACGAATTAGTGAATTCTTCCGGCTAGGGTGCCTTCATCGATATACCTACCCAAAAAAGGAAGTTATTTAATTAATAAACATCATTTGATCTAGATCTGATGCTTTAGGGTCATCAGAGCCCAAATTTGTTTTCTATTGGGACTTAAACTTATAGGTAGACTATTGCGTTCGAAAATGTAATTCAATCTCGATCAATGACCTATTGGGATTAACGTAACGTGAAGTCTGTATTGTATTACAAAATACCATTTTTCTTCATTAATACCTGGTCTTAATAGTAGCTAATTCCATTCAAAATATAATTTGTTCTAGACATGACCGATTAGGTTCAATGTGCCTCCAATTCATAACCGTATATTTTACAGTATAATTTTTCACATTACCATTGGAGTCAAGAATAGGTCTTTTCATTAGAAAAATTAAAGTTGACTTGAAAATGACCTGAAGACTTTGAGCATATGTCAAGGTCACCATCACGATACTTAGAAAAAACTTCCAAAATTTGCATTTATGTCTACTTTTTGTCTGATCTAATCAGACAAAATTACAAGGGGTAATTTAAAGGGAAGGGCCCACGTTCCGCCGTAATGCTGTAGTTGACATCTAAAACTTAATTTTCAAAATAAATATATTTATCTCTGCATTGTAGTAATTGTTATTTCAAATAACTTTCAAGGGGAATGAACTGCGTAGGGTAGATTATGATTTCGTAAATATTTTTTCATGTATTTTAGTGTGCTTTGGTGCAGGCGCGCGTGTGTTTGTGGAGCTTGGCAAGGTTAAGTAGTAGTAGTAGGCTATTTTTGGAAATCTCCTCGGGGACGAGAAAATCTGGTTATAACGCCTGAACGGTCGACTGCCTTTCGAGGGATTTGTAAATCCTGTTTGTAGCCTGTAAGGTCTTCTAGATACGTGGCATAAATTATGAAGCGAGACTTTATTGAGCTTTACCTTATTAAATATTCGTTATGGTATTAAAGTTACTTTATAAAGCAGATTTTATATTCTGTTTTTCTGTAAAGAAACTTACATAAATTCAAGATTCTCATTTAGTTTTATTGATTTAAAAATGCCAATAATTATATTGTTTACTTTCATATTAAAACAATGTCGTAAAAAATTATAATACATCTAGATGAAATTATTGAGATTAACAATCGTGTATCTAGATACTTTCAGTCAATGATAAACACACTGAGAGAAACAGTGTAGCAAAATTTACTATTTATTTTGTAACTTAAAGACATACTCGTCTGTATCGTAAAAATTATTTATTATTTATATTGTAAATTTTACTATTTTATATGGTAAAATTTATGATTTCTTAAAATTTTATACATAACACAGTAAAATTTATATAATGTAGTAACTTTTACAATACAGACGAGTATGTCCTCAAGTTACAAAACAAATAGTAAATGTTACTACACTATTTCTCTCAGTTCAGTATCTAAATATCCTTATGCTGATAAAGTACTTTCATACAACCAAGACACCTATTTCATCAACATTGGCATCTCGATAAACGCACCTAGCTACTTTCCCTTGGCTGACGCACGCAAACGCTAAGACTCTTAAAAGTCTTTCTCTTAAATTCCATTAAAAATTCATTAAAACCTCTTCTCCGCCGAGGATTCTCAGAGCCCTCCCCCCATTTCTAAAACAACTCTCCTTCTCTCCAGCGGAATATGATCAATTTGCTCGACGGAGAAAAGGCGCGAGCGCGCGAAACGCGCACCGAAAGAAAGAAGCGAACGATTGACTGCCTGTATATACTCGATGCGAACGAGAGCCCGGAGCCGGGGAAGCTCTTTGAAGTCTCGAGTGGGGGGTGCATAGGAAAGGTGGAAATAATTAAAAGCATCGAGAGGTGCTCCTCGAAGGCCATTAGCGGCATTGACGCGCGGAGCGGAGCGCTCGAACAGCGGCAGTGCAGCGCTATAGTGAAAAATATAAGAAGCTGGATAATGGAGAAGTGGGTGGTGGTGTTATTGTTATGTGGGAGTGTGCATTGAGGCGTGTGGATGTTGTGATGTTTTGTAGCGTAATGGGTGTGCAGAATTAAGTGGGTACTTGGGAAGTAATATTGAGGGGGTTGATGTTAAGTGAACTTTAAGACGTCATATTGCACAAGTTCAATTGTTTATTTTAGTCTTAGATGTAAGGAGAAAACTGTGCGCACAATGGGAAATATTATGTGGTGAAACTGAAATGGTATGGCAAAATTTAATTTTCTGTTTATACGCTGAAAGTGTATTGAAATAACTGTAAAAATTATTCTTTAATTTATGTATAGCAAAAAATTCCATTCTTGTATTGCACCTACAGAAAAAGACTATGATAGTTAAAATTTGTACGGTATTGTAAAATCGAGAAAGTAACGCACATTTTTCATGAAATAAATTTGTTTATATATTAATTTTATTACCGTACCTATTATAGTTTCTCAACCTTTTGAAATGAATTATTGAATTATATGTATGGCTTTCATTTTGGTATGACTTATTCTGTGTACAAAAATTAAGTTGAACTTTGGAGTTATCATAGTATTATTCTGGGAGTCCCGATAAAGTAAAATTTATCGTTTAAAAATGTTCATTTTAAATATAACAATCTTCACTATAAATATTGCCATTTTTATAAAAAATCAAGTAGAATCACCTGTATCTATATTGTCGACAATATAAGAAGATGCACTTGTGATATTTCATATGAATAAAGCAGTAAAAGTTGCCATTAGAACACATTGGAATGCACGATATCTTTTATAGTACATAGAATACTACCCTTTTTATATGAGAAAAATTATTAATAATACTATAATGCTTCTAAGCAAAAATCATACTAAATTAATAAAATTCTTAGATTTATAGTTAGTTACAGGGTAATAAATTAACAGAATAAAAAATTTGAATATTCAGGTGTCTGCTTTTGCCATAAGTTTACAAATCACTTTCCACCAATATATGCGTAAACTCACGTAAAAAAAAGTTCCCTAAAGAAAATAAATACAAAAAATACATAATCATTACCAAACCATACACAAATTTTCGAGCCTCACCCCCTCCCCACCCCGTCGAATCTCAGCTAAAAATTCGCCACACTCACCCTCTCACTCCCCCCCTTCCCCCATCTAAGTTTTTAGCGTCCGTCCGTCCAGCAGCCGCGTGGCTACAGCGTAATTAAACCCGTGTTCCGCTGTTTCTCCGTCTGTCCGCGCGCTCTCTGTCCCTCTCTCTCTCTCTCTCTCCTTTTCCCGCTCTTTTTTACTGCCCGACAGTCTGCCTGCCTGCCTGCCCCCGGAAAAAAAAGGAACCGCTGCTGCAGCTGCGGGAATTCTTAATTTGACTGCCCCCGACGAGCGCGCGCGCGAGATTGCAAAAATGTTTTCACCGTGGTTTGCGTCCTTTCTTGCGCCTATCGCGCGAGAACTTTCGGAGCGCGCGAGAGCTTTTTTTACGAGCGCGCGCGCGTGTTTCTCATTTTCGACGGTTTACACGGCGGAACAGTGCCTTTTTACGGCTGTTATTTTCTCGGGGGGTGAAGGGGGTGGGCTTTTATTTTTTGGTTGTTGTGTTTGAGGGTGGTTTTGCGCGAATGTTTGGACTTGGAATTTTACGTTTGCTTGAAATGGGGGGCTTGTTTGGTGTGCGTTGTTTTTGCAGTGTTTTTGTTGTAGCTGGACTTTGTTGTTTGGTTGGTTATGGGTAAACACGCGTGGATGTTCGTAAGAGTCTCGCTTTTGGGTAAAATTATAAACGTTGAAATAAATGGTAAAAAAGATAATATTTGAACAATTTTTACACGCTAATTTTAAAAACAATTCTATTCAAGTTCATCTAATCAAAATTGTTGATGCTAAAATTTTATTTTGATCTCTATACTTCTTGGAGTCAAGACTGACTTGTGAGTTAAAGCTCGAAAATAAACAAATATTTTCATCAAGCAATTTTAAGCAATATATGATATATCATGAATGTGTTAAAAATTAGTAGGAGAAATTATCTTATATCAGTAGCTCACAATTCTCTGAATGACTAAAATCAAAGTTTCACAATTAGTATTCACTTATGCGGGTATGCGGAGATACGTTATAACAAATTGATCTGAAACGTTGCGGGAATCTTCATTACATGTTTTGCCTCGGACTAATCAAAAAAAATTGTTTAAGTATTTTAAGATAAAAATAATTTATATTTTTAGGTTTAAAGTCAAACAGTATTCATTTTCATGTAATTTTAAGGTTGTTTCTTGAACCTAAGATTAAGATTTTAAAAGCGTTCACGATCAATCCATTTTTGTATGTAAATTAATGATTTTCTAAAGGCTCAGGATGATTTCTTAAAAATTAACTCCAAAATCCGACAGTAAGTGACAGTAAGTCGATGTCAAAACTTTGATTTTAGCAATTCATATAATTGCAAACTAAATGAGATTATTGTAAGTGCGCTTATTGGTCAATTAAATAAGATTCTGACATCGCTAAATTTTAACTATAACTAAATCTTACTTCAATCCGATACTCACTACCTACAAAAATTGTTCAAAATCCCAGCTTCAAACTAAATATTCTACTCCCTCAAATTAAAAAAAAAATTGCTATCAGCGTATCTTAAAAAACAAAAAAAAACTATTCCACCATAAACATACAATCTTCTTTTTCAAATTACATCCTAATGCTCGCCCCCTACACCCCTCTCCCCTCCAAAATCATCCACCAGCGCCTAAATGCATAACCCAGCGTCCCGGAGGCGCGGCGCTAAAATTCACTCTACGGTCCTAATTAATTTAGCGGTTATTAGCCCGCTCGATGATAATACCTCGCGCCGAGCACAGCGCTATGCTGCCTCGGCGCAAATTGTTGCCTTTCTCGACGGGGGGGAGGGGGCGCCGCGCCGCTGCAAATGCTTTTATTCCGTGCCGATGCCCTTCGCCGACTCTCTCCGCGCGCGCGCGCGTCATTCGCGTATAATCCGCTTGTGTGCTGCATGCGCGGAGGTGATGGAGGGGTAGGCGTTGGCTCGAAATATAATAACGGCCGCCTCGTTGTAATAATACGTGGATTGTGGTGATTGTTATTTAAGGGGGTTTAGGGACGTGGAAAAATAATGAAGGTTTATAATGGTATAATTGTTAAAGTTTCGTTGGAGTGATGTGTGGATTGTAATGATTGTTGTTGAAGTAGTGCAGGGGAGGGAAAAATAATGATTTTTGTGGATTTTTGTTGTAAGGAATATATTGAAAGAATATTTAGATAATTATAGAAAGGTGTAAGTACATTAGTGAAGATTTTAGCAGCATACATTTTCTTTTTAAGAAAATAATTAGTTTTTCTATTATTCATTTAACTGCATAAAAAACCCAAGTTTTTTCCTAGTTTTTATATAATTACATTATCGATGAACTATAGCCCTGATGGTAAAATAGTATTCAGTAAAGTACGTAGTTTATGATCTATAAATTTAAGAAAAAATTTTTTTAGTTTACATTATTCTAAAGTAAAGAATATACACTCTTAAGATTTGAAAAATTTGCTTTAATGTTTGTGAGACAATAATCCTTAAAAACCACTGTGTATTCGGCGTCCTAAATCTACTTATCCTTAAATAAAATTATCGTTAAAAAGTCGTTTTGTCTTTATGTTCCAGACATCGTAATTACTTTATCCACATCCCTCTCAGCTAGTCAATTATTAATTATGTAAGTATGAGTCGTTATGCCACATGTATTATTACGATTTTAACAATCAAACCTAACTAAAAACAGATTCTTTCGCTTATTCAACAATCATAATTACCAAAATTATAATAAAAGATGTTATACCACGGCATATGCTTAAACGGTTAATAATTGTCATAAGAAATAACGTGATTAAGATGTCTGAAAAGCCAGAATATATTTAATAAATTTTATACTCTCGTGGATCCAAAATTATTATTTTATTTAAATAATTCATAACGAATAATCGAGCCTTTTAAGGTAGTTATACCCTAAAATGAAAAGTCTCGAGAAACTTCTAAAAAAAAGATTTTGCTCAATTTTTATCTTAAGAAAATGATTCTTTCATTGCAAGAGATTTTTTTTCAAAATAAAAACCTAGAAAAATTTTATTTCCGGAGTACCAAATCCCTGTGAAGCAAAATTAATTTATCTTTTATGCCTCCTCTTACTACAAGAGAATTCTGGTCACTACAAATAGAACATCTTTGAGTATCTATTATGCCTGTAATAATAATAAAATAATAAGTCATTCTTTTTTTCTGTTTGTTTGTAAAATTGCGGACTCTCAAGTACGACTCAAATCTCTAAATTTCCCACCTGGACAAAATCCCTGGCCACACAGCGCGATCGCCGGTCGTTTTACGAGCACTCTGCAAAAACCGCAGAGCCCCACACAGCTGTTCCATAAATAAACAACGAGCACTTTATCAAGCGATGATCCCCGTTGCGCAACGTTCGTGCACGTCGACTTTTCGCGCCGCGCGCGCGCGCGCGCTCTCATAACCGCGATAAATATCCTACTTTTCGCGCGCTCGATCAACACAAAAGCGCTCTGGCGGCCTCTGCTAATTAACGAGGACAAACATCGGGCGGGCCGGTGCAGGCCATCGGCAAACATCAAACAGAGATAAAGTATCGCTTACGAGCGGGATGCTTATTACAGTGTAGTCGAGTCGAAAAGTGCAGGGAAAATGGGTGGGACGGGACGGGAAAGAAAAACAAAGGGGAAACGAACGATCGGAGTGGGTGTGAACGAATGTCGCTGAATTTTTCGAACGCGGTTGTGATGATGGAAGAGAAACTTCAGTTTTATCTTGCGGTGGGGTTAGATTACGTCGAATTTTTAAGGCATGAAAATGTTTTGTAATACATAAATATGTAATTTAGTGTAATAAATGTAATAAAACCGATATATTTTTAATACTCAAGTAAATTGTAATGCAATATTAAGATCAAACAAATATGATTTTTGCATTTATTTTGACTCTATCGGTCTCCACGAGCACATTTCTCTTATAATTTTGTACCTATCTCATTCTCTCTAACGGAGAGGTGATAAAAATATCATCTCTTCCATTTCCATAGTAGAACTTTTTGAGAAGGGAAATGTAATCAATAAGAAGGAAAATCTTTTGAATGACAAAGTATATTTAAAATCTATCTTCGACACAATATGATAAATTGATTTTTATTAGTAATATAATTTTAATGTTGTGGATATTAAATATATTTATAAATATTTTTCAAATGAAAACTACTAGGTATAATGTATGTAAATTAATTTGTGGTTATATATTGAACTTAAATATTAATATTTACTTGTACTATATTGATAGCCCTTACGAAGACTAGCACGTCTGTTGCGCTTCCCACGAAGAAAAACACATTTGGATTTTCACCACGAAGACTAGCACTTTTCACGTTTTTCCTAGAAAGACTATCACATGTGACGATTTTCCCACGAAAACTAGCACATTTGGCGATAGCCTAATTTTCTCGGGTAAACCGATAATTTTTTGAGTACCAAAAGGGTCTAGTACCCGACCCGAACCTGATAAAAAGATAACCGATCCGATTCGTCGAGGACTTATCTGGTGACAAGAGCTAGTCTTCGTGGGGGGATTTCCAAATGTGCTATTCTTCGTAGGAAGTGCTGAAATGTGCTAGTCTATGTGGAAGTTTCAAATGTGCTGGTCTTCGTGGGAGTTTCAAATGCGCTAGTTTAGAAGTAAAAGTAGTGAAGTTCTTGTATGGTCATTTCAGTTTTGTATTGTTGACTCTGATTATATTAATAATTATACTTTTCTGCCTCGTCCTCTAGATCAAACTGGTAATATCGCTATTCACGGTACATTCTGCCAATTCATACAACAATATGAATATATATTTCTTTATATAAAGCTACATCTTTCTCACATTTGCATATTATAAAAGTTAATTTACATATTTAGAAAACAGTGTCAATTTTCCTCATAATAATACGTAGTTACCCTGGTAGAAAATTAATCTAGAACTATGTAGATCTATCTAGTTTGCCAAGGAAATAATCGAGGGCCTCGATAAAACTAGATAATTTTCTACCAGGGTAATTAACTTTTTACACGACGTAAAACATGTAAGAACCACTTATTTCCAATCCAAATCAATACTTGTTAAACTTGTCAAATTCATTATACCCGCTAACTATCGAGACTTTCGTCGGTAAAAGTAAATCACTTTAAACTTCCCCTGAAAACAGTCACCGGCAATTTCGCTCTCTCTCGACTCTCCCAAAAACATCATTATTCTCCTTCATCACGGCGATTCTTCACCTTTCTCTACCCCCTCTGCAATCTATCCTCTCTCTCTTCCTTTCATCGAGCATTTTCGACTGCCTATATATACGTACCCAACAAAAGCAGAAGTAGAGCTCGAGAGAGATACGAATTACAAAGTCAAACCCCGTGAATTTCGCGCTCAGCCGGGCGATCCGCGGGCTTTTTATCTCTCCCTCTCCTTCAGATTAATCGCGCCACTTCTTTTCCATCGTGCATCTATACATTGCATACCAAAAGTTTCGGAAAGGCATATTATTTAATATGAATTGTTCTTGTGGAAAAACGGCCTATACAAAATTCATGATTATGTGATAGTCAAATGTGACATTTCAAATTAAAACATTCGAAAGTGGAAAAAGTTTTAATCCTGGGTCAAGTTAACCCTAAGGGTCATGACCACCGTTTATTTACTGATAAATTATCAATTAACATTGACTTGACCCTTGGGCACAATTTGACCAAGGGGCATATGTCCTAAAACAAACATTTCTCGTTTGACTTCTGCAATCGGGCAAAGTTTCCTTACATGGCGAAATATTAAATCCAGGGCCATGCCACCTACATTAGATCATTACGGTCAGTTTGACCTTGAGTTATAAACACATATTCTAACATACACTGTTGACCTGTTTCAATCGTCGAAATAAAGTACGGATGATTCCAATAGAAAAATTAGATCTGAGCTTGACATAACCTTGAAGACACGGTCAAGGATCAGAACAAATGTCACATATGTAAGGCATTTTCCCAAAATTGTAATCTATACGAAACAATACGCCATTCCTATACTTTTGACGCGTACTGTATTCAAGTCGCTATATAACAGACCCCCATCACGCAGCGTTATATAAGAGGAGAGGCAAAGTTTTTCGGGCTTGTTCGACACTATCGCGGCGGAGCTGAAGCTGGAGCCGGAGCTTCGTTACAAAACTTCGCGGGATGATATCAGATTTCTGCAGCATCCTCGAGTATCTCGATCCTCATCTCTCGGCGCTTCATCGTTTGTTGTTCGCGAAAAAGTATTGCCGGAGGAGGGGGGGGGGGGGAGGGGGTTGAAACTGAAACTGGAGAGCCAGAGGAGCGCAAAGAGATGTAATTTGACTTCCTTCGGGCCGGAAACGACTTGTAAAAAGTTTCGAGCGAGAGGATGCCCGTTTTTTTGTTTGTCTTTTTTGAGGGGGATGGCATATTTTTAGCGGAGATTGGAGAGTGGAGGCTATGATGGAGAATCGATGGGAAATGGAGCTGTGAATTTTGATGTAAATGGTTTTTGAGGTATTGGTTTGTTATTTGCTCCAAAAATAAATTTTGATTTATAATAGAAACACGTTTATTTTTTGTATTTTTTAATACAAACGTCGATTATGATGCTGTTGTTTGGTAGTTTTCTAATTAGTTTTCGATATAGTTTTAGATTGAATACAAATTGTTGTGCAATTGATTTTATTAAATTACATGTGTTGTTTCTTAAGAACTCTTATAAATCTTGTAATTGCCAACGAAAGTTCATAAAAGATATAGAAAGTTATATTTAAAACATACAAAAAAAACACAAAATTTTCTTTAAAAATCAAAATAAAAATGTTAGGACAAAATAGTTACTGACTGAAGGCTATATAATGTATGTTGAACATAATTTCAATACAATAATCATGATTTCATTTTAACATAAATAATCACACAATTATCTAATTTTGCACACGTCAATCCACTTGTCTTTCAACTTGCATGGCACACGAAGTACAAATCGATTATTTTAATCATTTCAGCATGAGCATTGTTTCGAGCATTGACGTATAACATCAATCATCAAAATAATTAATTCATGTTTCGTGTATAATAAAGTAGCTTAAATACAAAGTGGCATGCGCGTCGTGGATTCCGAAACAATCATTCAATGAATAACGAGCATGCGTCCAGTTATTCATTGAATAAGTTGGATATCTTTTTTTTTTAAATTAAATTACCTATAATAAATATATTTATAATTATTAATTTATTTAATTGAGGAAAATTTTTAATCAATAATTTAGGATGAACTTTTTTGTTTATGACTTGCTTTTAAAAAGATCTGGTTTTATAATCAAATAATTTACAATATCAATATTAATAATTATAAATAATATTGAATTTTGAGGTAATAATTACAAAAATATTGATGCATACTATAAACTACTTAATTCTATAAAAAATAGAATTAAGTATCATACATCATAAATTTATAGGCAACCCAAAAGATAATACATTGAAGTTTACTTTAAATATTAAAATTCAGATTTTTGCAATTCAAATAGTTGTTGCTGAGATTAATTGGAAAACACCCCAAGATTAAATTGAAACACGTTCTTCACGAATCACTTGCCCATGGATGAACATACAATATAACCTTAAATAAAATAATAAAAGATCATTTTTAAACAATTTATTACTTCATTTAAAAATACACAATCTTTTCTTTACAAATGTTCACTTAACATTCAACATAACCTAAAAATGACATACACAAAAAATGTTCACTGGTCTACCACAAGCATACGGACACAATATACTTCTTTAAAAGATGTTACCATCACAAAGCATATTCTACTACATAAAAATACCTCAAAAGGCCCATTATTTCCCACATGCACAATCGTTCCTTCAAACCTTTGAGCCTCATCAAGTAGACTTGAATGGATGGTAGTGTGAAGTGAAGGAGTGTTTCGCGTTTTGAAGGATTTTCTGCGTTTGCTGGAGTATAGTGGAATGTATTTAGATTGTGTTTGCGTATTTTGAAGTTACGTAAATTAGAATTTACATAACCTCAAAACACGCAAACACCACCTAAAAACATTCCACTTCTCCAGTAAACGTATATCTCCGGAAAATCCTTCAAAACGCGAACCACTCCTTCACTTCACACTACCATCCATCCAAGCCTTTCTCCCCCCGTCGTCAATCCCGCGCAGCACACCAGCACGGCAGCCCAAACACAACAACGAGGCGGCGGCTCCTGCGTTTGACCGCTTCCAACGCGCACCAGGGCTTCAAACGCGCTGACGTGCCCCTGACTAGAGAACCTCCAGCTCCGCTCCGCTCAGGATCAATTTATATACGCGGGGCGGTGCTCGTGACAGTGCGTGCCGCGAGCCAATTCACGCGCGCGCGCGCTCGCGTCCGGCCGGTAATTAAACTGTGGTTAAAGCCTGCTTTCTCTCTCTCTCTCTCTCTCTCTCTCTCTCTCTCTCTCTCGAGCGCACGCACCTGCCGAAATTGGCGCGCAGTAGACGAGAGCGACGGCAGCGGCGGAGGCGGTGATGTCGACAGCTGAGCGTCAGTCACAGGCGTCCGCGTGCGAGTCAGCTGCGTGGGGTTGGGGACAAATTTTCGAGGTTAGGTGTGGTTGGAAATGCTTTGTTGAAATTGTGAGGTTTTCTGCAGGTACGTATGGTTTGTATCGTTGTGGTATATTTTTGTTTATTTTCAAACGGTGATGTTAAGTTTGCGTACAGACGATTGTTAAGGTATTTGTGAAAAATAGGGTCCAACTTTTTTGAAAGTAGGTGACGAGATACATGCAAATAGAATCACACAAAGAAAAGAATCATTCATTTGTATAAGGAACAGCGAAGCTTAATAAATAAAATAAGTATTTGATGGTGTACATGAAGGTGCTGAAAATGTATTAGAAATAATTTTTTTTCTCAGTGTTACCAGAAAAATGTGTATAATTTATTACTTTTGCTATAAATATCGATTCAATTACACACATTTTTATATATTTTTGTATCGGGTTATATTGCTATCAAGACTGCTGGTCGAAATTTGGATTTTCGTTGAATTGTGTATGATTTGTCTAGTCGATGATTGATACTAAGTGATATTCTTAGTTTGAATGATATAATGCTGATTATATTCGATCTTCTAATCATTAAAATGACTGAAACTGGATAATCCACATTGAATATAGTCGCTGATTCGTTAAGCTACGTGTGACAGTGCTGATCAGTTAGTAGTAATTGACATAAATAGAGAAAATGCCACTTCCAAACTATCAGAGTTCAAATAATTTATTAAATGCTATTTATTCTAGAAACAAACTATTTGTACAAAAATCGATAAGAAATGGTAAAATGATTGCTTTTTTACCAGAGAAGCCTATACAACCATTTAACGTAATGAAAATAAGTGATAAATTTCGCGATTGGTTAGGTGAAAAATGAGGTGATTTATAATTTCATTATATATGACTTGATTATGAATATCACTTGATTACTAGCGTAAAAACATTGTTATGAAAAACTTTTTTTCTAATATGATGAAGTTTTTGAAGTACGTGAATCTTAAATCCCATATAGGTAGAACATTTGGAGGATACTGAGAATATGATGTTTCTATATCCTGGATGTTTTAACCCTTGTCTGAAGATGTTTCTTCATAATATTTTCAAGCGACAAGTCAGGTGATAATTAGATACAGCTGTAATGTCGCGTCAAAGCCTCATCATGTGATAAATTGCCTAACTTATCGCTTGATTTTTTCTCAAGACATCTAACCTCAAAATAGTCACTTTTCGATCAGATCAGCCAGCACCAAAACTCTAATTTTCACTCCACAAGAAAAAATAAACAAACCATCATTCAAACCCTTCAATTTCGCACATCCGCCAGCCGTTAGCCGTTACTCCGCAACAAAGTAACCTCTCCCCCCTCCTCCTGAAATCTGCTGCATCCGGGTTCGAAGCCCGCGTCGGGCAACTTTCGCGCGTCGAACCTCCGTCGCGCCGGCTCTTCCATCCAAGAACTGCATGATTTATGGAATCTATACACACACACACAGCGCTCGGTCGAACTCCGTGAGAATTCGGGCGAGGTGTGTGCAGAGTAGCGCAGCGCGAAGCCTGGCTTAGCGCGTCATGCCGTTGCGGTCCGCGCGACAATTGATTTACACGGGTATATATACCGCGTGATAGGAGGCCAAAGCTCCTTGCGAAATCCTCGTTGCCTCGCCTACAGACGTAATTGTTTCGCGAGGGGGGGGGAGGTAAAGCTCGGCCTTGGGAAATGACGGTTCGCGTAATACCCGAGGCGTGCCGATATGATGGAAATTCGCGGGCCGAGGGTTTTTGTCGATAGGGGAGGGGGAGTATTGAGTATTGGTTATTGGTAGGATTTGTTGAGGGGCCAAGAGGTGTTGTTTTGGCGAGGGAATGGAAATTTGTGGGGTAGCGAGTTCTTGTACAAGAATAATTATTATAAAGGATCTCGAGAGAATTTCAACGAGAATCGAAGCTTTGTACTATATTATCATGGGCCAACATTTTGCTGCAATATTGTTTTTTTATTGTATACAAACCAGACTATGAAAAAAGAATGAAATAGCAATATTGTTTCAAGATTGCATAAGAGTTCAATAAGCTGTGAAAAATATTGTCAAATCCGCAGGTGAATCTTTAAAAATAACCTTATGACGATATTGGACAAAGATTATGTACAGGATTATATAGGTTAGTAACTATATCGTGATTGGCAAATGCTATTTACCTACTTAGAATTTGTGACGGCATTTTTGTCAACCCAATAGCTACTGATTTAATTGTTTTTTAATGTAAGCACGAAATTAAGAATTAGTTTGAAAAGCGTATGAATGAAAAATGGCGCTCGAATAGTACCAAGTCAACTTTTAGTACTTCACAGAAACTGACGAGACTATAGTTTTAGCAATTCAATTTTCTCTATATAAATTAGAAACTGTAATGTAGCTTCTTTGACTCCATCTTTGATAAAGAAAATTATAAATATATTGATAGTAGTTTTTAGAGTTCCCACTCATGAAAATCTTCAAGTAACTCTATATCACGTGATTCGAAAATACGTATAAAAAATCATCAATCTTACTGATTAAAAAAATGGTTAATTAATAATAAACAATAATTTAATAATATTAGAGTATTAGAAGATCGCACGTGGTCTTCTAAAATTGTCTAATCTGAAACGAAAAACGTCAATTATTACTATCAGCTGAGCCTCTATCCCAATACGTTTTATTATCGAACATTCAAAAACTGCAAGCAACAAGCTCTCTTCAATACTTCACCCATAATCCCTCCAACGGCGCAAGCAAATTTGATTTATCAGGGCTCTGGAGCGCCGCAGCGCTCCTGGATTTCCTTCGGCGCACTAAATATTTAAGGTCCAGCGAAACCCGTGGTGCCCATACAACCCGCGGCTTTATCAAAGTTTGATCGATCACCGCGCGTAAGAACTTCCTCCATTCAGCGACAGAATCGCACCTGCAACTCTTCCATCACTTTCCGCGCGTCAAACCATCCCTCCCCCTCTTATATTTCCTTCTTCTTTCCTCTCGCGCCTCTTTTTTTCTCGCTCTATCAGAGGCACCGCTACGTTACGGTATATTTCCGCGCAAGAGAGAAAAGATCGGCTTTGTTAATCGATCGACTGCTGTTATATTCCACCATGTAAGTGAGATATAGAGCGAGAGAATGAAGGAGAGAGAGAAAAGTTTTACGCAGAGCTTATTGTTTTTAGCAAGATGAAATTAATCGCCAAGTTGCACCGCTGGAGGTATAAAATCCCTCGTTCATCATCGGTATTACCGACGCAAGCTCGACTTTGCGTTTCGCGGAGGAAGGCTGATTAGTTTCGAAGGTTTAACGGTGGAGTATCGGTAAGGCTTGCACTCATCTGTCAATATTCAGCTGGATTTGAAGGATTTTTTTAAATCCTCGCGTTTGAGATGTTTTGTATCTATTATTCTTGTTTAGATTCATGTTATGACGATATTTGTTGTTACTTTACATAAATAATAAATTTATATTTTGCATAAACAATAACAGTGTTTCGGTAGCAAAAAGAAAAATCTATTAATATAGAAGACATGTTAATATAGTTACGTATTTTGCTACTAAAAATATCGGGTAATAAGTCAAATAAAAAGTCAAGTTATTCATTACGTAATATTCTATACTGATATATCGCTTGATTTTTTAAATTCTATTTCTCATACTTATTAGCAAAGTCTCAGAGGTATGGGAAACACAATTTAATAAAAGTTTGGGAAGTGTTTTCTGACGCTTAAAAATAAAGTAGCCCTCATGAGATATAAACCAAATAATTTGAATTATGCGTTATTTAAGTAAAGAATGGTATCATTATTTCCTGATCATATCTTTAAAGTTTTTGTGCTAGAAAAAATTATCCAAATGTTAATAAAAATAGAATAAAGGACCTTTAATGTCAGATTAATATTTGGAACAGATAAAGCTAAAGCTCTTTTCGTATACTTTTATTTACTTTTGGATCATTCTTTTCCAGTACAAGAACTAGCAGAACTATGATCAGGAGTAGAGCTATCATTTTTTAGAACAATAGGCCTATATCTCGAGAACAAGAGTCCATTAGGGCAAATTAAGGGTGTTACACTTACTTCTTAAGTGTCAGAAAACACCTCTCAAAGCCTTGTTTAAATGTTGTTTAGCAAATCTCTGACACTCTCCTACTTAGCGAATATAAATTAAATAAATGAATAACTAACGAAGTAAATTTTCCGTGATCACAGTCATCTTGACCTACCCTACTAAACTATACATAAGTTATCTACATCCCACCATTTCCTCGCTTATCAAACTCCCAATTTCCCACCTACAAAGCAACCATCAAACAATACCTCCTCAAGAATCCAATTAATCCAACAAAACCACAACCAAAAAAACTTCTCGTCAATGACCCACTACTACCACGCGCAAACTCTCTCTCTCTCACACTCTCGGCCAAGTCTTCAAGTTTCGCGGCATCGCGTCGCAGGTCCGCTGATTAGTTTTAACCACCCCCCTCCGGTAAACAGGCGAGAGGCACGCTCGGCTCGGCTCCGCTCCGCGTCGTCGGCTTCAATTTCGCGCGGACGCGCAATTCGTGCTCCTGACAGCGCAATCCCGTCCCGCGCCTGCCGGCCAAAATCGCGTTAGCTGGCTGCGCAGCGGCGACGAGGCTCTAAATAGACGAGTGTTTAATTGCTGCATAATACGCGAGCGAGCGACAAATTGCGATTTTCAAGGTGGGGGAGGGTGCGAGCAGTTATTTGACGATGACGAGGTGGCGTCAGTGGATGAGAGATGCGATTTTGTTGTTGCTTCGATATGTAGAGCAAAATCATTTGAGCGAGCAACTGCTAGAATTAGGCCATGGTGATGTATGTGTGTGGGTGTCATGTGTATGCAAGGGTGTTGTGTTATCCTGTGTCTGTATTTAATAGTGTTCTAGTAGCTGTATACGTGTATCAGAGTGTGTGTGTGTGTGTGTGTGTGTGTGTGTGTGTGTGTGCGTGTGTGTATGATATATTAATATATTTATATATGAGCTAGTACGTGTGTATAATGTGTGTGTGTATTTGTGTATTAGCTTATGTGTTAATGTGTTTATATATTTTAGATTATATCCATCCGTGTGGGTAAATTATGTACTAAAACTTGTGTATATATTCTTAGTATGTGTATATGTATATAAGTTAATATGTTAGTATGTGTTATAAACTGTTTATATTGATTAATGTGGGTCAATGTGTATTATAGAATGTGTACATGGTTTAGTGCGCATATGTTCACTAGTGTATACATATGTTAGTTTAGTTATCTGGCAAGTGTGTTTGCGTGACCAACTATGTTTATGGGGATTAATGTGGGTTAGTATGCTTATGTATAGGTTAGTATATGTATATGTATTAGTTTATTTAGGTTCACGCATGTGTTTATTAGTATAATTTCTTTTATGTTGTTTAGTGTGTATTAAAAGTTTGTGTATCAATGCGTTAATGTGTTAGTGTATTTATGTTTATTTGTGCTAGTGTGTTTTTGCGTTTATACGTGTTAGTGTATTTGTATGTGGGTAAGTGCGTTTGTTTGAGGTGCAATCGCATGTTTTATATCGGTGCATTAGTATGTTAGTATACGTATATTACTATTAGTATATACTATAGTATGTTAGTATTTGTGTTTTAGTGTGTTTATATGCGTTAGTGTATTTGTATTTTGATACATTGGTGTTTTAGAGTAAGTCTGCGATAAATATACTCAAAAAGTTTCATATCAGGAAACAAACGAACGATGAACGACGGTGAAATAATACAGGATGAGTGTTCCTCGCTATTCTTCGACGTTGATTCTAAATTGAAAAATACTATTTTAGTGTTACCGCAGTTCTCAAAAAAGATACATTTGATAACCATCCATTTCACTGATCCATATCACACTGCCATTTCTTTAAGCAAATTCCAAAAAGTAAAAAAAGACGCACGCTCCGGCTGCTTTATATCCAATCTAAACCATCGCGCGAATTCCTCGCCAACCATCCCTCGAAGTAATCCCGAAGAATCCAGCCGAACGAGCCCCCGGCAGACCGCAATAACTAAAGCCCAAGAAAATCGCGAGACTCCCCGGGCGGCCTTCCGAAAGCCACCATCAAGGGCACCTCGGTGCCTCGTCGTCGTCCTATCGCTGAAACTGCAGCGGTAGAACCATCTCCTCTCCCCTCCCCTCCGGAATAAAAGCGACTCCAGCTCCAGCTCCGGGACAAACGATCCTCGGGGCGATCTCTCTTCCTCTCAACATTATGCGACTGACTCTGCGGGCGAAACACTTGGGCGCTAACTCGGAGGAGACGAGTCTGCGCGCGGGGGTATACACACGGACAACAACTTGACGCCGGAGAGCAGTATTCGTGGCGGGGGAAAGGGGCAGAGGGATGGAGGGGCAAAAGTTAGACGCGAGAGGCCGGGCCTCTCCGGAGCATTCTTGGGAACCGTAAATTAAGCGGAGTGCCGAGGCTAGCCGGGAGAGTGTACCGAGGAGATGGGCTTGTCTTGTAGCTGGTGTGTATATATATATATATACGCAATGTAAATAAGCCCGGTTTGACCTTTGAGTGGTATATAGATGAGGATGTATGAATACTCTTTTTTTCTAGTTTTAATTTTTTAAGTTTGGAAGAAAAAAGAGATAGTTAGGGTAGGGAATTATGAAATGAATAATATACATTCACAAAGTTCTTAAGTAAAAATATAAAATAAATTTCTTTATTATCTTTATAAAAGTAAACTCGGGCGTGGGTTCGCTATATAGAATTTAATAAAAAAATAATTATCTAAACCTAATAAAATACCGGCTCACACATCCGTCCATACACACATTCATACCTCTTAAATTCTTTTTCACCTCCTGGTGGCCGTACTTTAGCTCTCGCTGGAGAATGGCCGCTAAGTCGTGGTCGTTTTTATGTGGTTCGACGTCGCTGATCGGTGCGTCACTCGGTGATTTTTCTCGTTGTTTCTGTTGTTGCTGACGTGGTGTGTGCAGTTCCGTCGCTATTTCTGCGCCAGGCCTGGCTGTAACGGTTGCACCGGGTTAATCGTCCCCAACTTGGCGACGTCACCCAGGAATTACCAACACAAAATGGGGATCCGAATTACCGATCCCGATGCGCTCCTTGCAAACTATTGCCTGTACGGCTGCGTGTTGTTGCGCATATCGACGTACGAGAGGAAAAATCCCGGAGATGGGACCAACCGTGTCAACGGTCGGCGATAGATCAGTTCCTATTTCCGCTCTCTGCCTTTATATCAAATTCTATCCATCGTTCGTATTTGCTGTTCCCACTTTCGTCTAATTTCCCTCTCTTCTCATCTCCCGGTATTATCGGTATTCATTACATTACAAGTTCGAGACAGTTAAAAGAAAATTTCGAAAAATCTTTAAGAAAAGGGTCTAGCCTTTGATTAGAGATACGTGCAATAAAAAATTTTTTCTTCAATTTTTTTAATTTTCTTGTGATCTATGCAACCAAAAAGTATTTAGGCTCCCTTTGCGAGATCGGAATTTATATTGCTAAAACTCGAGTTTATCGTGTAGAATGAAAGAAGAGAGACGAAAAAAGTTAATATAATATATTAAGACGAAATAAGTTCACGCCGTATCCGCCACTAAGGAAACAAAGTTGTTTCAGAATTATTTGTTTCTTGGAGTAAAATTCGATAAAAAGATAATGTTTACTTTACTTGACTCACTTGATCATAACTTTACTCGTTCTTCAATGCTTAAACAATAACTCGATTTGTACCTTTAGATTTAAAAATTTCTTATGCGGTATTCAGTTACACAACTAAAACTTTTTCGAACCACGGCACTGAATATTTATGACGGAGTTAATAATTTTATCAGACAAATACTAAAATAATATTATTCTTATCTATAATATCACAAATTTTTGCTTCAACAAGTTCTTAATACTTTTCTTTCTCTATAAGCTTCACTAACATATTACCAAATCGAAACTGAATAAGAACTAAACCAGAAGTAGGCCGAAAATGGACCAGAATTGACTAGAATCATACCAAATTTACTTTCAATTAGATGTATTTTGCTAGCTTAATTCATAAATGTAAATAAAAATTCAAAAACTGCTTACATAGGGGAAACTGAGGTAAAGTGAACACACGGGTAAAGTGAATCATGCTTTTTTTTTCTTCAACAAATTATTATTTACGTCTAATTATAATTTTAGTGAAAGATAATTATTTAAAGATGATAATTAAATAGTTTAACTCTATAACCATTAATATTTTATGAATGAAAAATAATTGTATTTTTCGACTTGAAAAGAAAGTTTGTTTGTTGAATTTGTTATAACGATTAAAGATGTTTATAATCAATTTTATTGCTAGATTTTTTTTTAATTACTTCAAATACGATTTACTTACTAATACAAGAATATAGAGCCTTAAAAGAGGCTTTTCTTTTCTTAAACAAACATTTTAAAGAATCGACGTCTCGGGGTAAAGTGAATCAGGGTACAGTGGTCCGGAAAATAATACGATAGCACTAATTTATACGCGGCCAGATGGAAAATTTAACAAAATATTAATCAAGGTGAGTGCTAGTGTAGTATACAAAGCCTTTGTTGCAACGTATTTCGTATGTGTACTAAAATCGGCCAACATAACCTCCTTAATTAACTGTTTGGTATTTTACAGTATTTTATAGGTTTTAAGATGCCTTTTTAGTTTTATTATCTAGTAAAATATTTTCAAAATATTTAATTCAATCCTCTAGCTCACTTTACCCCGCACTGAATGGCCCGGGTAAAGTGAACAGGTATTTTTAAAAAATTGGTAAATAATATTAAACTTAATAAATTACTTTTGTTTAAGTTGCGAGTATGTTTATTGATGTAAGAAGTTTCTTGTGCAACTTAGAAAGTAATGTTTTAAGTCTGAAAAATACATTTTTTTCGACTTTTAGAGATACTACGTTCACTTTACCCAAGTTTCATCTATCTCCGCTTTCATATTTTTCATTTGTTAGAACAATATAGGAGAATCATTTAATTGCGCAATTTTGTAGATACGTAGGAGACAAACGTCATGTTTAAATAGTGAATCAGTTAAATTGCAACTTCTACGAACGGCTAAGACGACACTTGTCTGCACTGATATAGCATGCGTGTGTAAACAAAGCCTGTTGATTCCTCATAAATAAATATCATTTTCGTAAAGTCATTTAGTCGCACAATTATAAAGATGCGAACGGTAGCTGCGTCTTAGTCAGTCTCGCGTGTGAAAGTGACACTAAAGGAAAAAGCCAAATTATATTTTCTCTACCACCATGAAGATCTTCGTCGTTGTCTTCGCCATTTTCCTTATCGGAGTGAATTCGGTAAAATTTAAGAAAATTGTGCTGTTTCTATTTTCTACAAATAAAGTTATCGTTATTTTAATTTTCAGAGTCTGCTCGAAGATGAACACAAACAAGTGCTGCACCAAATTCGAAACGTGTGCGTTCTGGAAGCTGGACTGAATCCATGTGAGTATCAATAAATTTTTCATCAAGAAATACATACATCATCATTTTTAATTAATTATTAACCGTTATTACTACTATATCGTAAAATTCATTTTATACTACTTTACAGATGAAATCGGCAATATAATAAGAGCCGTTCGTCCAGCCAAAAAATTAGTGAATGCATCTAAGTGCGCCGTGAAAAGAATAATCGTAAGAAATCTTTAATCATATATACGCATACAAATTTACTTTTTAATAATTACCAAGTGATAAATTAAATTCTGTTAAGGAATTGCGAGAAGAGAACGAAGCTGTCAATGACTTAGTCAACCGCACGAAGGTGGCCCTAACGAATGTTCTACCTAGAGTCGTTAATGATCTCGCTGCGAGTTGTGAAAATCTACGTAAGATAATTTCACTATGCGCATACATTTATCTCTACTAAAATAATAAACCTGAATGTTTTTTACAGTCGGACCAGAGGCATGTGGACAAGTAGTAGACTTGGTCGCCGTCATCGTCGACAGTATTCAAAGGCAGAGAAATTCACTTTTAAGACAATGATTATTATACTAGTATTGCATTTTATAAATTAAATTTTAAATTGTATAATACAAATATTTACAATGCATGATGTCAAAATTATTAATAAAAATACGATGAAGAATGTAGAACACGTGGTACAATCTATACTACTTACAAGTATGACATTTTTAGAACTGGATATAAATCATGTAGATAAGGAGCGCAGCGATGTTAAGAAAGAATTATAAGACGAGGAAGTACAGTAAAACTTTTGAGAAATGTTGACTCATTTGAATTACAAGTTGCACATGTAATGCATAATGAAATGTAAACGTACTATATGATTAAATGGTGTTAAAGTGCTTTGTACGTGGATATTAATAAAGTCATATTTTATGACCTTAATTATTGATTAAAAGCAGTTTCTCGTTATTTCTATTTACATCCCTATTTTTTTAATCGCTTTTTATTTTATTCAAGAACTACAGATTTTCAACAAAAATTTCTTACTTATTAATTTAAATTTTAAATATATTAAAGCTAAAGTTGCGATGAAGAATTAATTAACATATATGTACTAGATGTCTCTAATTATACAACTTAATAATTTTGGTTTTTGGGAAATCTATCAGTAATACAAATGTATTCAGTCTGTATCGGATAGTTTAATATTACTTTATAATAGCTTTCACAGTAGTAACACTTCTTGATTGTAAAAATATATATCCAGTATCATTGTTAACTAGAAATCTAAATAGTTCTTTTAATAACAGGCAAAAAAAACTCAAATAATTTTACAGTATTTAAAATATTACAGAAATGCTTCTACAGCAGTATTACTCCAAAAACCAAAAACTAACGTCGGTACTCAAATGAGTAAAAATGGTCACACTTTTCCACTCACTCCTACACGCTAGTAGATCCAAGAATCCCAGCTAAGAGCCTAAGCCATCCTCCGACTGCAGATAAGACATCCCAGACAAATTGCGCTCTCTCTCAGAAACACGGACACACGCTCAATTCCCTCTATCTCCCCATCCCTTAAATTAAGCGTCAATTTAATTTTCACTCGTAAATCGCCCAGTTTCTCCTCCCCGAATCGGCGTTTCTCGCTCTCCCATCCTCCGAGTCATCAGACAAACCTTTTCCCCCCTTCCAAAAATAAACCATTATCTCTCTCTCTCTCGCTATCTCTATCTTTCTGTCTCTCTGTCTCTGTTTCTCTCTGTCTCTCTCTCTCTGTCTTTGTTTCTCTCTCTCTCTCTCTCTCTCTCTCTCTGTCTCTCTGTCTCTGTTTCTCTCTGTCTGTCTCTTTCTCTCTCTCTCTCTCTCTCTGTCTCTCTGTCTCTGTTCCTCTCTTTCTATCTCTCTCTCTATCTCTCTCTCTCTGTCTCTCTGTCTCTCTGTCTCTTTCTGTCTCTCTGTCTCTCTCTCTCTCTCTCTCTGTCTCTCTGTCCCTCTCACTCATTCTTTCTCTCTCCGTCTTTCTCTATCTCTCTCTCCGTCTCTCTCTCTCTTCTCTCTTCTCTCTCTCTCTTCTCTATCTCTCTCTCTCTCTCTCTCTCTCTCTCTCTATCTCTCTCTTATCCTCGTTTTCTCTATCCGCGCGGCCGCAAGAAGCAGCAATAAACGTCAGGGCGGCCGCGCCGCGCGGTAATTAAAACTAAAGATCCGAGCGAAAGCGAAAAACAACAGCCGGCGCGTGAGAACGAGGGGATGCAGAGGGTGAGGGGAGAATCGGAAAATGCGAAGGAAGTGTACGTGTGCGGTTGTGATGGTCGTGGAGAAACAACAGACGGCTTTGGCGGAGAGGAATGATACGAAAATAGTTGGATGCGAGGAGGGGAGGAGATGGAATCGGAAGGTGGGTGTACGGAAATGTTGCGGATGATCGAGGATTGTTGGTGCGGATAGACGTGGTGTGAAGAGAAATAAGAATATAGCGGATATTAGGCAATTATTAAGCTATTTTGTAAATGGAAATTTGTAAGAACTGCGAGACGTATCGGTTAGGTGACTAAGAATGATGAATAATGGCATTTTATTAGAAATACAAAATATTACATTTTTATGAAATTAAGACGTCCAGTAACATTATTTCAATGGCTTTAAATGTTCACTTATATGACGTTTATTTTACAAATTATTAAAAAGAAAAGAAATTGTTTGTGATTATGTTAGATAATATTCCTTGTCCATCCATCAGGGTCTGAGTACTTAAACTTTTTTGTAATAAATTATTCACAATTGGGTAATTAATCCCTTTATCTACATTCTTATTGTATACAAATTTCTAGATTTATCTAGTGATTATTAAGACGTTTTTACAGTATATATTTCTATAAAAAGGTTTAATGAATGAAGTCATGAATCTTTAAACGAGGTATGATTAGCTGTTTAATAAAGTCACAAAAACGACAGCTATTTGAATTTCAAGGAACTGAATATTTACCAATATTTGAAGAAAAATATTTAAATAAATTATATTAGTTTTATGATTGCATATTAATTATAATATTATTATTGTGTTTATGTTTAAAAATATGCTTGATATTTTATGCTCTTATACATTTATACTTATGCATATTAGTATTAAAATAGCAAGTTAAAAAATATAAATACAAGTTTTTAAGCTAAAAGGAAAGAAATAAACAGAGAAAAATAAATAAGTTTCACGTTGCTCGTAGAATTTAACTAGTATTTCCATAGAATACTATCTGCAAATATAATAGATAATATTGAATAAATAATTCTGTATCTAAATTGTATGAATTTTAATAAAGTCGATGAAAACATTTATTTGTTAATAAATAAAAATTTAAGCAAAATAGTGATGCCATCTATAGAAAAGTAGAGTTTGCAAAGTAATTCATACCAACATACATAAAAGATAGCGCGAAAGACGAGAAAAACAGGAGACAGAATATCGAATAAAGACTTAAAGGGAAGAAAACTAGGCAAATAATAAAGAATCGGAATACAGACGTGTGCAGCGAGAGAAGATAGAAAAATGGAAGAATACACGGAAAAGAGAACGAGAGATAGAAAGGCGAGTGCATAATTCAACGCGGCACTGTTTGCGGTTATTACCGCTATACTGTCTACATTTTTAAAGCGATGTTTCATAATAAATTCACGAGGCAGATGGGAGAAAAAATAGCAGCGTCGAAAGGTAGCTTCGGTAAAGTCACGGCCACAAATAAGTTAGAAGTACCAATGATCGAACGCTTAAACCCATTAAACGAATACACGTTCATTGTGTTGCATATTTTATAGAAAAATTATTTAATCACACTATCATTACTATTATTATATAGACGTAGGGTGACAAAGAATCATTTTATGTAGTAAATAAATAATTATTTTCATTTTATCCAAACACCGGAAAGTATGCGATCACTGATATTTTTATCTTATACGTAAACGCAACAGACGTGCCGCCCATCATGGTTAAATGGTCATTTTCCCGTCTAACTATTTTCATTTAGTGATCTGTGTCCTATTGAAAAATTAATATTTTTCAATAAACTTTGATTCTAAAATTTATTTTTAGCGTGAGTAATAAGAGGTGGATAGATAAGTACTTTATTTTTATCTTGCGTAAAAACCTATTTATTTCGGTAATCCCGCGGTTGATGAAGAAATTCGAAACGTGTGGATATATACAGGCTTACATTATGGCTGATCAAAGAGACCTAACGTCTTTCAAAAAAAAAAATTGTGTTATATTTTGATAAAATATTCAAATTTACTGAAAAAAAAATAGGTCATTTCTACCTTGAAATGTATTAACAATTAGAAGGTCTATCTGTCCCTCTAAAATCGTCAAAATCTAAAAAAAATTAATTAAATATAACATAATAATTTTCCATGACACTGCCATTATCCAATAAAAATTCTTACGGAGTTTTTAAAGAGTTCACAAATGACATTGTCCTTACAATTTTCCATGAACTCATTAAAAACTCCTCAAGATTTCTTTTCTAACTTACATTAACGATGCGCTCTTAATGAGCTCGCAAAGAGTTAACAAAAATAATTTCTTTTTTTGCTGCCCAGCTTACTTTCTTTCTCTTTACAAAAACACAACCACATAGAGCAGCAAAGAGCGCGTCAAACGGTTTCGAAGCAAATTAAAGGAGAAGAAGGGTTCGAGTCCCGGAGACCTCTACGATAACAACGAAAGCAATTGAAACCTGGATAATAACGACGCAAGACGAAAGCCGTCAAAAGGGTCGAATAAGAGATCAGCCGACTTTTTGCACCCTGCGAGCTCAACGACCGCTTACGAGCGCAGGGAGAGCGCTGCGAAAATAAGCGCGCGAGGGACATCCGAAGATTGACCCGCTTGCACTGTGGCCGTGGGAAAACACAGAGTTTCCGACCCTTCCTGAACACCCGCACTGGATCGAAGAACGAGCGCGCGCTTGACGTCTAATTTCGGATGATGCTTTGATGAAACTTCTTTTACTACGCGATTCGTGGCTGATTTTCTCGTTGGCGCTGCGAGGATGTGTACATTTCGAGATGTGGGAATGAGCTGGTTGGTGTATCGAGGAATGTAGGATTGCAAGGAGGAATGAGTTATTTTATTTTGTAAGTGGATTGGGTGGTGGGGCGATTGATTAATAATTTTCTGAGGATTTTGGAAGTGCTCGTGGAGACGAATTTTGTGTAAATCGTAGAAAATTCGATATCTATGGAATTTATTAGCCGTGGACTTCTATTTTATCTATAATCATTTTGATTTGTGTATTTTTAGTTCTATTTGCTGCAGTATTGATGTTTATTTTGTATTGTCTGCTTGCATATGAACGTGTTTACTCTTAAATAACGTAAAGAAAGAGAAGTACAAATAGTAGGTGTTTACTGAGATATAAGTTTTATTTAGTTCTTGTATAAAGATTGTAAATTCACAATATCACTATTGTTTTAAACAAATCAAGTGCACTAAATTAAGAATGACTACGTACGAAATGAAAGTATGTATGTTATATCACAAATCTAGAATAGGACTATGACAATTTGAAATTCTTTTTAGATCAATTTTAGTAGAAAAACGTACTTATGCAAAAATGAAAATTCAAGAATAGTTGTCGAAACGAAGCTAAAAATATTTTATTCTCATCGTACTACAAAACAGTGACTCTCCGGTATCAAAATATCTAAGGAGCTATAGAATCTTTTAATCTACAATAATAAAAGCATATAAATGTTTCAATTACAATTGAAATGTCATAAAATAAATTTATATTTTCTTTCTTCTCTCGTGGAATGTAATGTAAATGACTCTATCCCTACACTGCAACTAAATTTCAAGACGTTTTTAACAATTCGATACAACTATCATGAGTAACGACTCTACATACTACTGCAAAGTGTACCATATTCTTCTGATTGTACAACGAAATAAATAGCACCTCCACCTCTCAATTCCACAACTTCCAAATAAAACCTCCTCGCAATATCCACCCAGTTCAATACTATTGAATATCGCAGCCAATCTAATTTCCTCCAACTTATACAACCCAGTCCCTCTCCTCGTTCTTTCCTCCCTCGAACCTAATAATTTCCGCTCCAAATGAGGCGGAACAAAGACTCTCGCCTGCGCAGACACACAGCGCGCGGCGTCTCGCAGATTTCACAGGGGACAATATGTACGCGCTGAGAATCCACGCGCTGAAATTTATGTGCGAGCAGCAGCACCCCGCGAGGAAACTTGCAGGAAACGTAAAATAACTTTGCTTCTCTGCTTCTGGTAGCAAGCAGCCTTCTTTCGCCACCCCACTGCCGAGAGAAAGAGAGAGAGAGTAGAGTCGAGTTATCGACCCTCCCCAGGTGCCTCTTCGTCTGTGCCCGGTCGGGCCGGACGTGCTCTCGCATATAGTCGAAAGGGACTCGCTCGTCGTTTTTTTTTTTCTTCTTTTCTGTGCGCGAGCTTGAGTTGAGCGTCCTGTGGGGCAGGATGGGTTTTATTGTGATACTGTGATAAGTTTTGGGTAAGGGTTGAGGATTGCGTGCATGGGTGTGGGTTTTCGAGATGGATGTTTCGGTATTTTGAGATGATTTGTGAGGCGATTGGGCTCGGTTTTATTTGAGCATTTAGGTACGCATAAAAAGGTATACAAAATTGTTTCAGCGATTGCTTGAATCTGTGAAGGGTGATGATCATTTATTTTAGCAATTACTCGAATTGCACACAACAATTGCCAAAAAGTAATTTTTGATAATTAATGGGACTTCATGAATTCTCAGCATTCTTTTAAACTTCATTTTAGTGCAATGAACGACACAGATGAAACTAAAGCAATATAATTATTATACCGTCAAAATCCATAAATTCTATAGCGAGCAAAAATAGGTGAAAGACATATAATAATAAAATCCAAGCAGAAGTATTTACAAAGTTATTCAAGTCACAATTAATGAGTAAAAACGTTTTCACAAAAATCCTACAATAACGAGAAAAACGCTACGTGCGCAGAAATCGGAACATAAGTAGAAACTAGAGCATTCACCTTTAGAATCAAGCGTGAACCATAAATCAAAACTAACGACGCGCTAAATTCGCTCTCCCGAACTCCTAAACACCCACTTCGCACCAATCTCATGAATAACATCTCAACTATACCGGCTGCGATGATCCCCAACGGCACGCGCGTACAAACCTCTCCAAGCAGCGGCACAAAAAAGTCCAAAAAGGAACCATCGAGCATAATTCCTTCCGCGCGAGAGCCATTCGAAAACAAAGGGAACAGCGGCACTGCAGAGCGCCATAACGAAACAAAAAGTAGAGGCAGCCGGAGGGAAGAAAATCACTCAGCTCCGCTCGCTCGCGAGGAAAATAAAAAATTCCGCCGGTGTAGCCGCCGTTCCTCACATCTCCGCTTCTATTTTCCTCCCCGCGCGCGCGCTCCCCTCCTTCCTCCTTTATGATTTCTCTCGGCGCGCGCTGCTAAAGGCCGTTTGCGCGCGAGGCATCGCCGAATCGCGTTATTATGCGGGAACGAGCGAGGGCTCGCTCGCTTACTTCCTGCCTCCATCTTTAAAGATTAAGGAGGAGAGTATGAAGGAAGGCTATACAGAGAAAGCTTCGAGCGCGGAGTCTGACTAGATTCGGACTGTTTCTACGGCGGCCTGAGTGCAGCGGGAATTTTAAGTGCGTTTGTGGGCTGGTGTATGTGTATGTGGATGTGTATGTATACATGTAACTACGTATGTATGTATGTATGTATATATATTGGTGTGTGCGGGTGTGTATGCATGTATGTCTGTGTATATATATGTGAGAAGTTTTTTTGTATTATTTCTTATTTTATGTATAGTATGAAGGAAAAACTGTTACGTATGCGTTACATACATATGAGCAATTCTACAAAAAAATCGGAAACAACTTGCCAAAAGGATAAAAGAAAAATTTTTGAATGCTTTTGGCATTCTAAAATCGAGAAGAATAGTGCCATACCCTTTCTAGTGTCAAGTTTGATCTACAGTCACATTACCATTGTCGTTTAGTATCACTATCTTTATTTGCGTATCCTTTGCATGGTAATAATATTTTTTGATCGTTGACATCTCAAATTGAAGCTCTTAACGTCTACTTTAATTCTGTGTTGTGAAAAAATGACCAATAGGATTTTGACGAATAGGAGCCGAGTTATTAACGACTCAATAAGAACCTTTATTAAACACAAATTGCTTAATGGTAATGTGACCGTAGATCAAAATTGGCACTAGAAAGGGTAGGGTTCACTATTTTTCCCGTTTCTAGAATGTCAAAAGCATTTGGAAAAATCAGACCTGATAAGCAAGCGCTCAAAAATTTTATTTTTATTTTTTTGACGAGTTATTTCCGATTTTTTTTAGAATTGCTCATAAATATGGACGTATGTGTGTATGTGTTTGTATGTATATATGTATGTATGTATGGATGTATGTATGTATGTATGTATGGATGTATGTATGTACGTATGTATGTATGTATATATGTATGTATATATGTATGTATGTATGTATGTATGTATGTATGTATGTATGTATGTAAATATGTATATTTGTATGTATGTATGTATGTATGTATGTATGTATGTATGTATGTACGTATGTATGTATGTATGTATGTATGCATGCATAAATGTATACGTATGTAAGGAGTTTTGTTGTACATTGTAATTTACGTGAAGTGTGTAGGAGAGAGTGAGAGAGGGTAACAGGCGACTGTTAGTTCGAGAGCACTTCAAGTTCTTTCGAGAGCTCGCGTGCACGCTTTTGTATATTTAAATTCGGGATGAGGAAGGATGCGGCACGTCGTTATTATGGGTTCAAGTGTTACTTATTTATGAAAGATTGGAAGAACGAGGCGCTACACAAATTTTATTGCATGCTTGTATTAATAATGGGATAATTTTTGTTAGGAGGACAAACCTGTACAGAATCTTTAAAGACAATATAAATAGTTAAGGCTTAGACAATTTTTATCTTTATACTCAGGTAACAACCTTGCCGAGTTTTCATCCAGTTCCTAGTTAATGTGGTGAAATCGACACGTTTTAGTCAGTTTATAGCCAAAACGCATTAATCTTCCATAAGGGTAATTATTAGCTACATACTATCAAATGGCTTTCGTGTAACATAGGATCTTTTGAGGGGGTTTAACGAGATATGTTGAATTTTTAACTATTTTGTTGGTTCACAATACTTCGAGACTAAACATTTTCAAATACAAAATTTAGGCGTCAAGATTCACATGATGTACAATTATAAAAGCAGTTTAGCGAAGGACTAATTTGGGACTATTAGGAATACTTTAGAACTTTCAGGACATCATTCTTTCGAAAGGATGTGAAACAATTCGAAAAATTAAAAATGAACTGTTTTCTACATTAGTATAAACACTCATGGACTTAACATTTGTAATAGACAAATAAAGTTGTAACAGTAACAGGATTTTTTTCAATGGTAAGTTGACAAAAGATCAACACAGTTTAAGCATTAAATAATTATGTCATTCTTTAAGTTGCTAACACAAACTTGCTTTCAAACATCACATAATATGCGAAAATATAGAGGTTGCTTTTTTTATTCAAAGCCTCGAACACATTTAATATCCGAATGATAAAGATAAGTTCCGGAGCACTATAATTTATACCCCAATCGATTGAAGAATAAAACAGCGTATCGAGGTTATAATGCGATATCGAAGCTCATTACTAGATCTGGGAATTCGGCGCACAGCGCCGTGGCTCTAGACACGTGTATTGTCTTATCGATCTCGGGCACATTATCTACTTCAACCGACTCTATATCTTGCTCTCTCTCTCATTCGCCTCCTTCTCTATTCGATTATGCGAGAAACTTTTCAGACGCGGGTTATGTATGAAGTTGCGGCGACATTATATTCGGTTGCCACCGTAAAAACTTCGACGCGGCTATTTTCTTAACTTTTCTTCGTGGCAAGGTAAATGTTTTTGCGATTCAAAGGTCTTTCTAAGATCTACGATACTACACTGAGTTATATTTCAGAATAAAATTTATTCATTTATTTCATTGGTTAAAAAATTGTATAATTGATAAGTCAAATTATAATATACATAAACAAATATGCTCATATATAATTATATATATATATATATATATATATATATATAAAAATTTCTAAAAAATTCTCATTTCAGTATACTATTAACAGCAAAACTATAATCCAAAGCATAATCTCACCAAATTTAATCTAAGCCTAAAAGAGATTACAAATAATTATTATTTTATTTAAAAATCTCGTCAACTTACAGATATAATCTTAATTATTTTTCCATCTCCCACACAAACATCCCAAAAAAAAAACTAATAACGCACCACACTTTGAAGTCACCATCGCCTCAAACCCCCCAAACCCGCGCAATAAAGCCCCCGCGTAATTGAAAGAATCCCCGCGCTCCGCAACAATAATCATCCGCCGCATTCCGCGGCATAATTTCCCCCCTCCCCTCCCACCCAAAAGAAAACTCTCGGCACAACTCGAGGTTAATTTAATCCTCCACCCCCTTGCTAAAACTCTGTTTACCCTCGCCGCGCAAAAAAAAAGGAAGAGAAAGAAATAAAGAAATCACGAGGCAGCGAGTATAAATTTTTGCCCAACAACAACTCGCGAGATGCGCAAAGCCGCGAGGAGAAAGGGAACTCTCTCATCAACGTTCAGCGCCGCGGAAGAGAATTCAGCTGGCGGCGCGGCGGAAACTTATTAAACATATTTCCAGCGCATATCATTTTCGCGCGGCGCGCATTCTTCGGGGCGCTTGTTAAAAAGCCGGTATTTCGCTCTCTGGGTGCGCCCGGTCTCCTGATTAGGAGTTACGCGCGCCTCGGCGTGCGGCTTTCTTTGAGCTTTGATTTCGAGGCGAGGTGTTTTTTTGTTCTTTGTGTGCATAGCTTTTTCTTGGGGAATTGTGGAGAGAGGTTTCGGAGATGTGTTTTATTTTATGTACATTGGTTTGCTTGGTTTCGGGGTTGCGTATTATTCAGAAGATGGCGATGGGACTGTATAATAAAGTAGACAATGTTGCAATATATTATGCTGTGTGTTTATTTTACTTGAGGCATTATTAGCATAAGGTTTTCAAAATTTGAATTAAATCATTTGAGACGTTATTAGTAATAAATTGACCCTTTCTTTTCAAGATGTTTTATTTTTATATAATCAAAAATTAATCAGATATAGATTACTAGATATGGCTAATTCTCATTATAATATCGGTCATATAACAGAAAGTCACCATGATAAACAATAAAAAATAAAAAGCTACATTTCTGGAATTTCTAGAAGGAATAATGACATTTTACTTAAGTTATCCTTCGCCAAAAAGACGATTTTTTCTATAAACTTATTTTTTTCTCGATAAAGAAAAAGGATAATGGCTTGAAAGTTTCACAAAGTTTTCTCATTCATATTTTTAATCACATAAAATTTTTTCATAAATTTTTCTTGTTATATTTCTCAGATATCACCGTTAAAACAACCACGATGTTTTCGTGTATTACAGAAAAAAGAAAGTAGTTTTTTTAAAAATTCTTCTCGGAAAAGATGGGTAATTTTATGCTCTTTCAAATACATAAAAAATGAATCGATGATATTATTTCAAACATACCAAAAATGCCGAAAAACTAAAACTCAAAAATCGAAAAATCGCTATAAGACAAACAAACATCGAAAAACAACAAAATTGTTTTACAGCCCCCTTCCTTTAAAAAAAAACAAAGTCGTTGAGCTCTGAAACATTAATTTTGACCGTGAATGTTATAGTTATCTTGATACACATCCGTCCCAACACACACGCACGCACGCACGCACGTATACACACAAACACACGTACACTCACACACACACACACACACACACATACACACATACACACACACACACACACACACACACATTCATACAAACTTTTGTTTTTAATACGTTTTTAGCAAAACTTTTTTTTTACCATCACAAAGCTTCCTGTATGAGGAAGCAATATTTGTCTCTGAATAACTGTCAAATGACTTATGCGGTATTTCAGAGATAATGGAGAGGTATAAGTTATACCACTCTATTATCTTATCTGAAATATGTAATATTTCTTCATTTATGTTGAACATTACAAATACTGCTTATCGTGTAACCATCAAATGTACCTACTTGTTATTGGCCACTATTTATTTATTAGAAAAAAATGAAAAATATACATTTGTATCTTTTTTATAATCCTGCTAATTTAGAGTTTTCTTTTTTTGTTCGATTAATATTTACATAAACTATTGAACGTTATTGAATAAAAATAGTATATACAAATGTTATACACTAAAATGTGTATATAGTTTATTTTAACAGTTTAGTAAATGTATTTCTAATTTTGGATAAAAGAAAGTTGATTAAAACCCCGTTTTAACTCTTATTCTTGTTACAACACTTAAAGTATTAATTACAGGTTTACTTATTAAATAATTACAAGAAATCCAAGTAGAAGTTGTTTTTTTCAAACTGTTATTTCAAAGCAATACTGGTAATTAAAGGTTTTAATTACATATTACATTACACTTTTAGTTACTAGCTCTCTTTTCTTTATTTTTCAAAATACACTAATTAAATTCTCAACTCGACGGCTTTTTAATAAACATCTTAACAAGTTTTTCCATGCCCTTCAGTCACGATAAATATTTGAATTTAGCGGGCTTCGTCTATTTAATTAAAGCTTCATACAGTCAAAAAGGCATTTTGCGAAAGAGGCGCCGCCCTTGGCTAAAATTGGCGGCGCCACTCCGACGTTTAATTTTACATACTGCACATTTCTCTCCTGCTAATTTTCCGTCTCTCTCCTACTCGACCTTTCATTTGAATTAATTTCCCGTAGCAAAAAATTTGCGAATACTTCAAATATTTTCGCCAAAATGATACACTTTTGTATGCGCGTATATATGCGTCTATGGTGTGGGGCAATAATTAAAGGTGGAATTCAACGAGTTTTTTCAGAGAAAACGTAGCTGGAAATTTACAAAGGTATGGTATTTCTGAAAAAGAAGAAAACTGGTTACATTTTCAAATGTATAGAGAAGTCTTGAAACGTGTAATGAAAAAATTGCATTCAGTTTCTCTTTATTTAGCTCTATCTTTTGTCCGACGTCGCGTCGTCCCTTATTCACAACGCTGTATATACATATATGTATACACCGTTTCTCTGTGAAAAATGTTTCATGCTTCAGTGTAACTAAATTCTCGTTAACGAAAATACACGTGTACCAAAGAGGTTTCTTTAAAACAATGTTATTTCATTTCGCTGGCTTTTTATAAGTTATCTCAAGTTTTCTGTGAGTTAGCTAACGAGTGCCACACTGGTTTCATTTGATTTCAAATAATTTAATAAAGAAATTGTTCTTAGGCTTTATCGACGAATACATATCAGATTTTTTGATGCACAAAAATAGTAAAGTATCTATCGGATTAAATAGGAATACTATATTATGTCTACAAAATTAGTTCTCAATTACTTCTAATCTAATTTAATTTCTATTTTTATAATAAAAGTCCCTTATCTTTAGAAGCGGAATCGATGTGCGAAATTAAATAATGATCGAAACATGATATCCCACTTACGAGGAGAACTGGCGCTTTATCAAATATTTATCGTCAATGGAACATATTCGAATGAGCAGCAGCAGCTGCTTCATAAATTAGAACTTAAACCTGCTGGTGTTCGCGAGTTTTCAAAGTAAGACTTTTGTTTTTCTCAATTTTTTTTCTTTGACGATTCTTTGTTATGCTTTACTGCTTTTCACAGAAAATAAATTTGAAATTTTTAAGTTTTAGTTTTATTTTTATAACTCATGTTTTAGTAAGAATATGATACTCCGATTTCAATATCAATAATTGGCTTAAGCAGGAAAGAGAAGAGCAAGGGAACTACACAAAAATTAAATATATTATTGATTTTTATTAACCAAATATATAAGATTTAACTTTGAAAGTCAGGGTTTTAGGTAGATTAACCGATATTTATATTTCATTATGATAATATGGATGTTTTGCGAAGAAATTTTCCATCAGGTGGCGTACTGCTCTTTGGCAAAAAAAAAATAGCGGCACTAAGTCATATATGGTATATATATATATATATGTATGCGTGTACGTATCCGTGAAACGTTGAAAACAAAGCATGCGTTTTGTCTGCAACTCTATTCATGTTGTTTGTTTTTTATTGTGCATGTTTAATTTTCACAGTTGCATACACGCGTACACGTATAACATGTATTGATGCCGCCATTATTTTACCAACGATCAGTACGCCACCTAACGGGAGATATTTTTTACGAAAAATCCTAATTTAAATAATAACTGTAAATCTGTTTAAGGAAATTTAAGAAAAAACTTAGCTTAGGTTTTAAGTCTTAAGATATATTCTTACGACTATCAGACTATACTTCAAAAATTGAAGTATATGCAAGCTTCGGAGAAGTTCGAAAATTGACATAAATCACGAATACGAAAACCAGTGTAAAAAGTTGTTTTCAGTTCATAAATCACAATTTATTGTAATAATTTGTGTGAATTTTTACAAGTAAAGTTTTCATTTATTGTCTTATATACACTTTGTGATCTTGAATCGTTAAGAAATTATAGGACTCGCTATACAGAAGATGAACTAAATATACGGTATAAAAATGTGTGTTAATTCTTTCTCAAGCCGAAGAAGGCAAAAGAAAAGAAAACTGAAAAAAGTATACTCCCTAGAACAAGATTTGTCCATTCTCCTTAGCTGGCGAGATTAATAAGTCAGTGTTAGGAGTGTGCGCATGTAAAATTTTCTTAAAGGGGGCACATTGCATGCTCTCTTTGCGCTTTATTCGTATTCTTATAAGAATATGTCGCTGCGAAAATGGACACAGAGAGCGACGGTAATGACTTGATATAAGCTGCAGTCCAGAGCGAGAAAGGAAAAGCTTGTAAGGAGTTCTACGGGTGTACTTCGTGATTCTTTCTTGTGTCTTGATTATTTACACGAGACGGCAAAATGGAAAACTGAGTGCGATAAATGCGATATTTTTATTATGTAAGATTTTATGTGTAGCTATGAGTAGTTTTAAATAATAATGATTATTTATGATCATACAATTTAGCTCTAAACTATTATTATGATGTTTTAACATATTTTAGTCAACAATTAAGGAGAGTCCAAGGCCTTTAGGGTTTGAATTTGGCTGAGGCTTTGCGAGGTGTTTTCTGGTACCTAAAAATGATTTTCTTTACCCGTAGTTTTATCCCATGGGTTTCTGTTTTCGAGGTATAAGCTATTTCACCATAAATGTACATTATATCAGTAAAGAAAGCTACCTCTTCTTTAGGCCACAATTCTGCTCATTTTTAGAATAAAAAATTTACCAAAAAAACAAATAAAAGTAGACCAAAGGAGCTTTAATTTTAGTTTTAGAACGTTAAAATATATTAAATTGCTTCAAAGTTATGAACAATTAAAATTATGAATAAAAATGAGTGAAAAACTACCAGATTTGATGAGCTGCAAATCTCCGAATTTTCATTCATTATTTTCAATTGTTCTTAACTTTAAAACAACTTTTTGAAACTTCGTGTGCGAAGATCGGTTTCTCATGCGTTATCCACGGATAGCGTGCGTGAAGCGCCCGATACACATCTTCACCGGAGCAAGCGCGAAGCACTGGGCTTCGCGCACGCTGTGTAAAAATAAACAGTTTGTCGCGAGAATTCTATTTCAATTTATATACCTCATGTGATACAGCTTCTCACACTCGTTTAAAAAAATAGTATGTGCGCTCAGGTAATTTTCGAACTCGTATAATTCTCGTACTCGCTGCGCTTGGGCGACAAACTTCCCACTCGTTTGAAAATCACCTGCTTCACGCACTAGTTGCACATATACTATAATATTGCATTTATTTTGACTCTATTTTTATACTATAATATTATTTAATGTTCCGAAACTGAAGTGAAAGCTCTTTTTGTCTACTTTCATTTGTTTTCGGGTCAAGTTTTTTTCTGAAAAAGTGCGGAGTTATGGCTAAAAGAAGAGGTAGCTTGTTTCATTGATATAATATATATTTATTATATCAGGGACAAAACTACGGGTAAAGGGAATCATTTTTAGTTTCCAGAAAACACCTCTCAAAGCCTCAGTCGAATCCTCCCTGCAGGTACGGGAAAAAGTATATGTTTCTCACTACAGCATACAAATCACGTGGGTTTTTATAATGATAATTCCTTATTTTGTTATAATTTTATATAAAAATGTATTTATCTGAATTTATTAAAAACTTTATTTCCAAAAAAACTATTTTGGGATCATATTTTTAGAATTTAAAATGGCAAATCCAAAACAGTGAAAAAAAATTAAAAAAAAAGATATATACATTTCCTACAAACTTTGTACACTCGACGGAATCATATGTTCGTTCCGTTGACTGTACAGGCACATTTTCTGTAGATCTGACAATTTAATTATCCAAGTGTAAGGAAGTGCTGTGAAGTTGAAAAATGTCAGCAACATACTCATTAACTAAACCTATATACTTGAAATATTCAAGTGCAGCGTATAACAATTCTTGAATAGATTTCTTCATAGATATAATTTTAGATAAACTTAAACGTCTATATTAACAAATAAATACATACAAATAAATAATACAGCTGCTGTGTTTTTGGTTGTATAATAACTATTTATTTATTTTCATTCAATCTGTCCGACTACTCTAGCTCAACTAGGGAAATAAATATTACTCAAGTAATTAATGTAGATGTGATTTTATTGTTCCAAGGTGATGATATTTAAATATCGAAGACTCGATTGATCTCGGGGAACTATAACCTTTTAATTTGCTACACTAGCAACGTTTCGAGGGGTTTTTAACTTACTCCCCTCTTCACAGCTACAAAAATTACAAAAAAATGTGTACAATGAGTGTCAACAATAAATTACAACCTATAAATATACGATTGCAAATCAACAACGCACCTAGATACATAACTTAAGTAATTAAGTAAAATTTGCTTAAATCTTTTAGATAAATCCATCTCCACAGTCCAGCTCATCTATACAAGCAAAATCTACTCAATTTTTTGAAAATATTTACTCATAATTTTTTCCAATGTATACGAAAAATCTCCTCCACCATTAACACCACAGCCCCAAACCATCTCTCCTCATCCACAGATTTGTCCAGCCTCTCTCCACACTCAGTGCACTCGGAGCCTCGCCCTCGTAAAATCGACGCAATCCCGCACCTGCAGCGATTACGCCGCGCGGCCAAACTCGGCCGTAAGGCGCAGGCGAACAGACACACACGTGTACGTAACGATAGTCTGTAGCTGCAGCGCCTGCGGTGGACTTAATTAAAGGGTTGAGAGAGCAAGAGAGAGAGAGAGAGAGAGAGAGAGTAGAAAAGGACGTAACCGTAGAGGCCGATCGTAACGCGCGCCGACTTATCGCGTCGCGTGTAGAAAACGAGCGGATGCAGCCCGAGCGAAGTAAGTAGTAAAGGTCGGGGGATAGTTCGACCGGAGTTGCGCGGTAAAGTAGGTTGCGGGAGAGTCGGAGACAGTGCGCGGGCTGAAGGGCGAAATGGAGCTGTAGGTGGCCGTATGGAGTTGAGAACGCGAGAGGGGGGAAGTGGCGGAGAGTGTCGACTACTTCGAGGGTGATTGCGGATTTTTGAGGGTGAAGTCTTCGTTTGTTAATGAAATTTTAGTTGAGAAATAGTTTTGGCGCCCAACGTGTGGCAGGCTTTTTGTTTAATCTAGTTTTAATCACCTCAAACATTTTTTTGTTATTTTTTAAAGAAAATAGTACTTTTCTATAATGATTATATTCATTTTTTTTGGATATAAAGGGTGATCTATATAATTACTGACATTTAAAAAATTACGCTTATTTGTTACTTATTGTTAAAAAAGATAAAATATAAATATTTCTTCATTGTCATATAACGGGTACTAGAACTTTACCAACGTATTAAATACATCGGAATCACCGACACCTTACTTATTTATTACAGTTGTATTAGAAACAAATGACATAATAAAGTGTTTCATGTCAAAATGACAAATAACTGATAGCAAAGAATTTTTCATTATTACGATAACGCTTCCGCATAGCCCTTAGCTAGCGATAACAGCATACGATGAATATATTAGATTTCGCTTGCATATCACGCGACGCTATATTTGCTAATTTGACCGCCACCTCCGTGCAATTAAAATCTTCAGTGCCATGTTTAATAGATTATATCAATAATAATTTTTATTATTTATTATTCGAATTTATGTTAGAGAAGCTTGAAAGATATGGAATAAGAGGAAAAGCTCTGAAATTACTAACGAGCTATCTCGGTAATGGAAAACAAAAAGTTAGAGTACAAGGACACATGAATGATTACAAAATTATAATTACGGGTGTTCCGCAAGGAACCATCTTAGGCTCATTACTATTTATATAGTATGTCAATGATCTATTAAGAGATATGCCAAATGAATCAATAATGTCTTATGCTGACGACACTGAAATGATGACACTTGGTCCTCAATACAAGACAAAATGAATATTTATTTAAATCAGACAGCTAACTGGTTAGCTCTTAATAAGTTATCTCTAAACCTATGTAAAACAATCTACATAACATTTGGAAACTATCGTGATAGTGTATCTGAAACAATAGGTATTAAGATTAAAAATCAAGAAATAGCTAGGGTTGAAAGTTATAAATATTTAGGTATAGTTTTTGATTACAACATGAAATGGGATAAGCATATTCAATACGTTATCAAAAGAACTAAATATTTTATATTCATTTTTACTAAAATTAGAAAGATAATGAATTGTAAAACATTGATGACAATTTACTATACATTTTTCCAAAGCATAACTTGGGGTGAATTGGGTAAGAGTCTTTGAAACCTAGTACAAAAAATCCAAACAAGGATACTAAAAATCATAAACAAAGACTTTTCGATAAGAAGCAACATTCCATTAGACATAACACAGCTTTTTATGTTAGGAACTGTGTCATATCACTATAAAAATTTAAAAGAACTGTACTTGAAAGCTGAACGTAACACAAGATACAAGAGTATACAATTACCTAAATTAAGTAAAGCTATTAGTAACAAAAAAAGTAATGTGGTGACTATTAAAGTATTCAATAGACTGCCTAACGATCTCAAAACATTGAATGTTAACAAAAAAACCATCAAAAACAAACTAAAAATTTTTCTAAGGGATTCATTGATATAATATATTTATAAAATTAAGTAACACTGTTATTAACTTTAATGATAAAATATTTGTAAAATTAATAAAAATATTAAATTTTTAGTAGTTTTAAGTAGTTTTAAGTTCTATGTTAGTTTTAAGTTTTTCTGTATTATACTAGCCTATGAACAGGTAACTGTGTTAACTACATAGGATTTTACATTTTGTATTTCATACATTTGTAAATTATCTGGTGTCAATAAATATGTACGTATAGACTTAAAGTTTTAGAGTACTAATTGTCTATCTTGTTTTCTTATTTCAATCAGTAATTAGATAATTTACATTGAATTTTAGAGTTTTAAAAATGATTTTTTGCAATATATTAAAAATTATGTAATTCCGATTTATAAAACTGTACAGATTGATCAAAGTATAAAGCTGTCTTAAACTGATCAACTACTAGCGATTCAACCTTATATATAGCTGTAACATTTTACAGTTTCATCATTTCGTTCACATATAGACGAAGCATTACTTTTGAATTTCCGATGCTTTCACGTTATATTCCATACAATCTACAATGTTACACGCAGTTTCATATCGTTCGATATTTGATTGCAAACGTTTTCAATCAAGCTGCAATGTTTGCGCAACAGCTCGATCAGCAGCGCAACTACCATCATCAAAGTATACATGTAGCATAGTAGTATACATGCTGTACCTACAAATTACAAGTCACATCTTTCCGCTTTTCGAGTTTTGCATCTATCGAAAATTCATCACTATTGCAAATTCTATTATACTGTATTATACTGTATTGCACTCGGTCAATATGTATTATATATTGGTTATGTGCAAGATACTAAAAATCGAGTATTACTTATTTTCTATTCTCTTTGAGGAAAGAATAAAGAGTTTGTGCAGAAATTGCATGAAAAGTGTGTAATTTATAAAGAATCATTCTAGTAATTTCAAACAAGACCTCAGTGCTATTCTTCCACGTTGCGTAATTGAACAAACTATCGCGAACTTCTCAGAATGCTTACCACCTTTGCAAAGAGCAAACACACGATACAACCCATAGTAATCGTAGGGCAGAAAAAATAGACGACTTTGTAGCATATCAGTAAAGGGTCAAGAGCTGCACCTCTATTTGTTCTTTGTAAACTACTAAGAGACGATTGAATTTCGCGACGTAGTAAGACTGAAAAGAATTATTAAATTAGACCTCGGCCTCGGGGAAATTTTCCGTCGATCGACAGTTGCGAGTGGACGGATTACATCGAGAGATAATTGTCCTGCGATGCGAACGTTTCGAGCTATGAAGCAAGGGCTGATTGTTGGTCGGGTCACGAATAGCACCGAGAAAGGGTGAGTTTTATAAGGAGTGTCAATGTTTGCTGATTGTTTCTAGGTCTTGAGAAGTTTGGGATCGTCTGATGACGAATATTAGATTAACGAATCGTCGATTTTCCGATTTTCAAAGATTGGGGATTAAAGTTAGAGGGAAGGTTAGGCTACTTTGATACACAAAAAATCGTATGAGTTTTATATACAAAAAATGTGATAAATTGAAAATGCAATTAATAACTTAACTCTACAACTCAGTATTCTAAGGTTTTATGTTTTTTTTTTTTCTGTCCATTTGACATTTACAAGAAAGGTATAGATAGACAGGTCAATCATAACACTGATTTTTTTTAATGGAGAATATTTGTTAATGTTTTAAACGATAAAAAATAGTCTCCTACTTATATATCTCATATTAATTTTTTGAATTCTTTAAAAATATGAAAACCTGATTTTTAAATAAATTTTATAATATTGTAGTATAAAAATATTTATACTAAATAATCAATGTACTTAAAACTCAACTGAAAAAAACCTGTATTATTATAATAAATGAAAGTTTCCCTTCATTATAGACAAATATTTATCTTCATTGAATATTTTTACAGATTATTTGCATATTTAACAGATTTTTAATAATGCTGTGCTAATAATATGTATGTGAGTTTGGGAAAAGAACAATGTTTCCATAATAAAAGACAATTTTTATTTGTTAGATTAAAATAAGTTCTTTCAGTATAGTTTCAAGAAGATCGATTAATATAGTACCTTTCTTATTATGCATAAAAATCACTTTCTATAAATATTCAGAAAATTTAACATGATTTACAAACATTCTTTAAATTCACAAAATAGCCCATTAAAACCCTCCCCATCCAAATAAAAGTCGATTTTTCGAATGTGTCGAGATAACCCAACCCCTCTAAAAGTTCGCATATTCCGCAGTTCCCAAAATAAAAACACAATCCCGTAATCCAACGACGTCCGCTCGCTACAACCGTCCGCCACGTTTCACCGACGGAGCGACGAGAGACGGAAGAGACGGATTTTCGCGTGAAACACGCGGAAAAAACGTGGCGCGTGACGGGACGACACGCTGAAACAAGGAGGGGAAAAAGAAAGAGTAGAATAAATAATGGGTAAAGAGGAAGGAGGAGAATGCGCGTACGCGTCTGGGGTCCATATTGTTTTGATGGTATAATTTTAGATGGTTTGAGAAACTCTAGAAATTCTGGAAGTTAGGTTTTTGTTATCTTATGTATTAAACTAATATTCATGATCTGAATGGTAAATGATTTTCTAGTTTAGCGAGTAAGCTATGCTCGTATAATGAAATTTAGTTAGTCTTAGAGATTCTTATAAATGTTGGCTTTTGTTATTTTACGAGACTATTTATTCTTGAACTAAGTTTTAACAATATTCATCGTTTGCTTGTAGAATGCTTTTCTTGTTAAACGCTTGAAGAAGCACTACTGAGAATTTGCAGGAGAATTTTCAAAATTCATCGTAGCGTAAGATTTATGATAAATTAGTTGTTACACTTTAGCGTATTCAAATCCGAAAGCTCCTGAAATTGCAAATCTTTATTAACTTCGCAAGCTCTGAAATATATACCTTTTGTTTTTCTATATTTAACAAGTACACACCACGCATAATTCTATCTAAATTAATAAAGTAGGAATTCGAGTACAAAATTTCAATAATGAAAATTGTTGAATAAATACGGACACGTAATTTTTTATTGCATCGAGTAATTTTATTATCTTTGAATTTAAAAAAAGATTGTTTATGTATTAAATAAAAATACAACTTGATTGAGAAAAATTATAGTCTTAAAACTCATTGACTTGTTAAAATTTCATAGGAAATTTTGTCATCAAGAGACTATCACTTTTTGCAATAATTTTCTTTTTCTAATTCCTGTTGTATTTTTAACTACATAAAACATAATTTTGCGGTAAATATTTGCAGTAGCTGCACTGATAAAAATATAGATTGTCACTACTATTATTTGAGGGGTATCAACCATAATTTAAAAAATATATTTTTTTCATGTTTTGATAAATTATATTAAAATTTATCTAAGTATCAAGAAAAACGCGACGAATGTAATGATCATTTTTTTATTTTATAGATATTTTTATCATATCCTTGTGCTGATGAGTCAATTATAATGTATGAATGATTTATATAGATGAATTAAATCAATGATCTATACATGTTATGAATTTATTATAACAATAATGTGGTATTACATTATTTCTATTACAACTCAGTTTCAAATAGTCAGCGTATAAAAATCAAATATACACTTGAAAATAATGACAAATTAGTTATTAAAACATTGTCTTAATAGTACGTAACATCTGGTTGTCTCACCATACATAATTTTACTTTCAAAAAAATAATTTACTTTAATTTAAAGGTAGTTAAGTTCCTTTAACGTAATTAAATAGAAAAATAATACAAATTTCCCTTGTAAAAACGAAAGTAAAAAACCTATCACAGTCTTTCATGAAAAACTTCCAGCACCACACCTTCTCCACAATAAAATAAAAATAGCTAACCATACGTGTCCTCTCATTCTAAAGACCACTACCCAAATAAAGTATATCAACGGAAAAAGCAGCCGAGCATCCTAAGCACAACGACTACATCAAAAAGAGAAGGAAAAAAAGCAGAATCTACAAGGACAATGCGCACGCAAAAGGACACTCATTGTCAGCCAGGAGAAAAACGCCGCTGGCGGCTGAAGCGTTAATTTTAATGAAGGCTTGCACACACACATACACAGGCATGCACAGCCTCTGCCTGGGCGCGCGAATTAATTAAAACTCGTCTGCTCGTTCAAAGGGAGAATGTAAAAATGCAGGGCATAGCAGCAGCAGCGGCAACGGCGGCGGTGAGGAAAAATATAAATTTCGAATCGAGATGTCGGAGCTGGAGCTGAAGCTGCAGCCCCGCGGGAGAAGCCAATTCCGGTGTTGCTGTTTACTTTTTTTTAAGTTGGTTGTGTTGAGGGGGTGGGAGAAAGCTTTTTTGTTTTGTTAGGAGGTGGAGAGGAATGAGGGTGGGATGAATGCAGGAGATGTTTTTTTGACGATTTTACATAACGTTAATTAGGTGATATAGTCAGAGAGATGTATTGTATATTATTTGGATTTTTAAAATGGATATAAAGGCCGTTGTGTGCTTGTTACTGCTTTACATGGAAGCTGTATAATATTTTATGCTGAAAATGTATAATTAACAGTTTCATATACCTTAAAATCTATAAAACAGTAAACATTATTAAAAGTTGAAACGTGATATAAAACAAAATAAGTTTTCAAGAGTTTTGTTTTCCCTTCTTATGTTTTTATAGTATCATTCAGGTGATTATATTCATCGTAGGAAGTTGTTTTTGAAGCCTATATATTTTTCAGTAATAACGAGTGATCATCCCTGTTTACATTAAATTTTCATTTACCGTAATCCTTTCAAATTCTTCTTATAGAATTAATAAAATAATTTGCACACATATATACTCTACATAAATACCAATATTTGTGCAAATATTTTTCCAGTGTATTATTCAGTATAATTTTCTACGATACATCTGAAACAATTTACATTATATTATATTAGTAACTTTGAAGATTTTTGAATCAGCTATTGGTATTCATGTATACCACAAGCGTGCAAAATTTAAAACCTATTCAATAAAAAGGATTTGAGACAGTTCACGTCAAATGAAAGTTAATATGAATTTGTATCGATTGGCACTTATCATTACTAAATAATATAGAGATTTCAAATGGCTTCAACAAGAACTGTTTACGGAGAAAATAATATTTAAAGACATGTAAAAAGTAAACGAGAAACTCTCAGAAATTTCTTTTTAATTTATTTAATAATATTTTTCAATGTATTACCTGATATAATAGTGACTACTTGAAACTTAAATAAAATAAAACGATTTTTAGACTGGCAATTAGTCATCTTCATCAATTTTTATAAAAAAATCAACCATTTAATAAGTTGTCTGATTTCTACTATGGTTAATAATTACTAGCTTTAAAGATTTTATACAAATTTTAACTCGTACATAATCTCTGAATTCACTTCTTTACCCAGTAAATATTAGAACTTTTTAAAGAACGTCCAAAACTCCTGCAAATCCCTTTTAAACCAACTACATCAACACACTATCTTACCCAGACACAAACACAAACACAAACACAAACGCGATCCACCCTTGTCCTTCTTCCCCACACCCTCGTAAATAATTTTTCTCCCAGCCCCTGAACACATACACATCGGACACTGCTGCTGCTCGCTCGCATTATCAATCATTTCGCCTTCCTTCCTTCCTTCGTGCGCCTCTTTTTTTGCGTCCCGCGAGCGCGTGGCAACGGCCCTTTGAATAAGTAATCGCAATCGGATGAAAACTGTCGTGTCGCGGGATTAACGCGACTCGCCTCTCGCCTCGCGCGTCGCTTGCGCGCTCACGGGGCTTTGTGCTATCGCGTGTTTTTGCGTGGGTGTGCGCGTTTGTAAGAGGGAAGTTGGAGAATGTGGAGGAGAGTGGTATTTTCGATGGAAGGGTATTTGTTAATGTTCGAGATTTGTTTAAATTAATTTGGTAAATGTGTAAATTGCCAGTTAGTAGATTACGGTGTGTCATGCTGACTGAATACATTCCTTAGAACTGTATTATTTGTATATTTTAGTGTTTGTCCTTTGTGTACCATCAACGTGAAATGCAATGGGCAGAGGTACACGTTGAATAGTATCATGGTGTATTGGTAGGAATGTCATTGCAATAATTATTCTTGCATCAAGATTCAAAGAAAAGTATATAACTATTATTTGAATGAGCAATAAACTTATAAAATGTTATTACTTATTTAATATATCGAAATAAAGTACACAACGAAATTCAGGCTATAATAAAAAGAGTTTAAAAATTAGTTTAAATGTATGATGCACATTTGTATTATAAATTGTAATAATTTTTAATGACTTTAACAATAAGAAACCTATTCCTCGTATTAGAAGTTCTAAGACCATACATCGATGAATGGTCTAGGTTTGACTCGTATGGTTTTTTTATCATGAGCCTTTCAAAATCCTAAATTCTGCTTAAAATTCACCTAGCGTTAAACTAATTGATCAGTCTCATTCTCTTGAAACTGTACTGAAAGTTTAATTTGCATGCTAGACAAAAAATTACGAATTACTTCTAGGTACATATATTTTTAAATGATTAAATTGATTATGATTTACAAATTTATATTAAATTTAAAAATGATCTCTAACAATTATCGTACTAATTCATTTTTAATTATTATGGAATAACAACATGTCTAAATTAAAATTCTAATTTTATTTCTTACACTGAAATGACACTTTTAGCAGAGTTTGAAGATAATTTTTCAATTAATCGAATGCGGGGTATATTTTAAGAAAAATGCAAAAATTATTAATACATAAATTCATTCATCGCATAGTAGTTTTTAAATTTTAAACAAGGAATATGTAATCTCTATAGTGTAAGAAAACTAAAAAAGTCAACAATTAAAAATTTAATTAATCATTATAAAAATGTTGGAAAATGTAAATAAAAGTTTATATAATTTAAGTTCAAGGTATACAATGACAGATTAACTAAACACATATAAGGTATATCAAATAAAATAAAAAGATCATAATGGAAAGGACTCACAAAAACACTATCCGCAATAAAGTTGCGAACTGTTGTGTATACTTTTATCGTGCTATATTTGAAGTTTTCCAAGTAGTTTAGTAGTGTTTGATTAATTTACAGATATAAAAACATAATAACGATGCAACCAAAACTCTGAAGCGCTTATTTTCATTTCAAGATGGTAATTGTTAACTTTGACTACTTACAAACTTATTACGAGGAAAGTTGTCAACAAACTAATTGGCGATTTCGCTTACCTGAAACACAAAAAGACAAAGTGCACAGTTAGTCGTGAATATTTAACAGAATCAAAAGTTTTTAGTGAATGATAAACCAAAAAATTAGCTATACTCGTAGATAGAGAAAATAAAGGATAAATTAATTGTCGCGGAAATATTCTCCAACTGTGGAAATTAGTGTAATCTTATTGGGTACGTAAATGACTTTTTTTGCGGAAAAAGACGCCTCCGGTCGACCTAATTACTTAACCGGATCACTACATGAAAGTAAAAAGACGTCAGATCTTAACTAGAAAGAGGTTGCAATAGATAACATCCGTGTTGGGTCAGACTTGGAAATATTCACAACGTAAAAATTATTGAATTTTATTAAATTGAAAGATAATTTAGATTTAGACGTACATAACTCAGTAAATATTATATTTAGTAAAAACAACTATTTATTATAGAAATTAATCTGAATTTCAACCCAGTTATTAAATATGAACTTGCAATAAATTTGTCAAATAAACAATGAAAGAAATGTCTTAATAACTTAATGTTGGTCAAATATAATCCAATTTATGTTTTCATACTAAAATAACTCATTTAAGACCACGATTAATAAGATTTTTAAAAAAATTATCCAGTTGAGAGCATTTAAGGTGCCTTTAGCATACAGAATACAGCTATCAAAATATGCACGAATTTTTTAATTTTAAACAAAATCCAAAAAGTAATACCTATTTTGAAATATTTGGAAAAGTTACTGGAGGACGAAATAACCTTTTTAATAATATATTTGCTATTTAATTTATTTACTGATATTAAACAACTTTTAAACCATACATTCTATTATACTTTAAGTAACTTAATTATATAATATACACTTTTCTCAGTGTACAATTTTCAATGAAGCATTTATTTATCAAAATGTACGCTTATACCACGGATCATCATTCGACGACTACTACCAGCTTATCCAAAAGTATACCCTATCCACTCGATGGCTATTTCGAATCCTCGAGAAATAATAACCCATGCCACCTATATACACACACGCCATTCGTACTCGCGCGTAAACGCTCGGGCGTTAATCCAGCCATCTTCTCTCAACACCCCCATCCGTCTCTCTCTCTCTCTCGCTCTCTCTCGCCCTATACACTATTTTCCAGCCATATAACCCCTTTCACGTCTCATTAAGCACCTAGCTACTGTTCAGCCATCTCTCTCCTCTAAACCTAGCTACTGCTGCACTTCTCGGCTTCATTGCAATTTTGACCGAGAACACACACTCGCACACACACACACACATATACACTCCCACCCATAACCCCGATAGTCTAAGAAGAGATTCTACCATAAAGATACATATACCTATATACACGCTCGCACAGACCAAAAGCAGCAGCAAGGGTGGGTAAGGTAAAGGAAAGTTAAGGGGGGTGGGTGATGCTTTACTTAGCCCGTAATCGGAAGATATTGCCGGGAGGCACTTTACGCAGCGTCGCGCGTCTTAAGAAAACCGTGAGGTTGCCCGAGACACGGATCCGTTATTAAAAGGGCCACCTCTGCCTGCCTTCGGCTTCGTCGGGCTTTCTCGGTGCGAGGAGTCTCAGAGTGTGTGTGTGTGTGTGTGTGAGAGTGTATATATATGAACTTGTCTCTTTATTTCGCTCGTCTTTTGTCGCGCTTACTTTGTTACCGTGGGTCTCGCTTCTCTTACTTACACTTTCTTTCTTCTTATAGGCTTCTTCTTCTTCTTCTTCTTTTTCTTCTTCTTCTTCTTCTTCTTCTTCTTCTTCTTTGTCTTCTTCTTATTTTTCTTCTTCTTCTTCTTCTTCTTAGTGTGAGTTCTATTTTTTCTTCTTGGAGATAGGGATTCGCGAGTATTTGATATTGTCGAGGTGTAAATAATTTTTGGTATGGATGGAAGAGGGGTGGTGTTCGGATGCTGTGTAGTTTGTGGTTGGTATAAGATGGAGGGGTGTACATGAAAATTTAGAGGTGTTGGATAGTGAAAAAGATGAATATACTTTTTAAAAGGCTTTACAGCCAAAACAATGACAAATACCCCAAGAAAGCAAGGGTAAACATCTTGATAGAAATAAAATGGTAGTTTCCAAAAAACATAAGAATATCTTTCTTAAAAAAAAGGCAAATAATAGTACGAATGAATTTTGAAGATGCAATTGTTATCTTCTATTGCATCTTCAAAATTCATTAATACCATTAATGCCTTTTTTCGCAAACAAAGTTAAACAATTTTAAAAACGTTTACGAATATTCGTAAATTGTTCATTCAGTTCTTTTATTACTGTAATAATAATTTTGCATGGAAAAGCAAAAAATATAGCTTAGTGATGTAACACAACTTCAAAAATCATAGAAAGTTATCAGACAAAAAATAAATTGTAATCCCTACAAATATATACTTTAACAAACGCTAACAGAAAATAGATTGTAAAAAGTTATAATTGTTGTTAATAATAATTTTCAGTTCGAAATAACACTACCAAAATTTCACTCGTCAGTTCATTACCAATTTATGCTTCGTCCACATTTTTCAATTCAACTTCTTTTTCTTGTCGACTTTATTCCTATACACTTTATGTCTCCTTCTCTCTCTCCCGCCAGCTTTTCTTCTCTCGTGTACGCCAATGAACCCTCGGCAGTGCTGCTAAGAGTATTTCTGTGTCAACCTTTGAACTTTTTACCGGAGATCTACGCCACGAGTAAGGGGGAGTTGGTGGACAGGTCCATCCGTCTATTTTTGGTCGCTCTCCAGGCGCCACCAGCGAACCATAACTGTTACTTAAAGTCGAGAGAACAAGCGGTAGGGTGGGAAAACGGTGCGGGAGACCTCGGCTCTTGTTAATTTTCTTTTCCCAGTGTCACAGAAGCGCGGCGGTGTATACGAACCGCCCAAGTCAGAGGACCATTAAAATTTACTTCTCCCGCAAGTTCATTTCTAAACTTCGTATAACAGATATACTTGGAGGAGGTTATCGAAGTAATGTTTATTTATAATTCCAATATTTTATAAAAGTTTTCGTAAGTTTCTTTAATTCAACTTAGGCATACGTAAAATAAAAACTTATACTTATAGAGAGACTCTTTAAATTGCTAGGATTTTACGATTTAATGCATAATGTCAATAATGATATTATCATTATAATCATTTGTAATATTTACGGTAGTTGGAGGTAAGAATAATAATTCTTGATTGAAAAAAGAATAGCTCTTATCTCAGAAAACTAACAGGTGTAGATTTGCTACATAAAAAATACTGAATTTTCTTACATAAGCGGGGGGAATAATCCACGAGGAAAAGACGAGCAAATGTCGAACACACTGCTAAACCACTAGTTTTTATTATGATTTAACTAGCTTGTATAATATTGATTTGGCGTATAGTATAAGTAGGTGCGGGACCCATTGCGGTCGCAACTTGGTCCTTCGAGTCAGATCACCGATCATGAGAAACATCGAAATCCATATATTTAAACAAGCATGATTTTAATCGCCAGAATCACCGAGTTCCTCATTCGTAGAGCCGGATAAGTGTTATTAAGAAACATCAAAATTCGAAAAACTTATTAAATAAACGATCATCGAGTGGTCATATGCTGAGAATTTTCTCAACAAAGAAATCAGTTAGGTCTTAAACCCTCAGTATGATATGGAGAGGAAATACGTAAAGTTTTGTTTCGGACCAGATTTTGAATAAATTTAAATAATTCATGATTATCAATTGCAAGAACAAATCATGTTTGACGAAGACAAATTCGATTATTTAGCTAGAGCATAAAGATTATTTGTAGCAAGGATTTTTATAATTTTGCCAACTATAGTTTGAACCAATTCTCTAATCCATCAACAAGAATATAATTAGTAAATACCATCATTTTCAACAAGTTCCATATAAAATATTAAAAATAATAGAGTTTAATCCAATGCAAATCAATCAAAACTTAAAAATTATTAAGTTAATATTCTTAAATACGATTTAGCTCAATAGCACGTTACATAGTTTTTAATACAAATAAGTTTGGAAGTGCCTATAACATGATACAGAGTTTTTGCTATATAGATTAATAATCTGTAACCGAAGATACAGAGTTTCTGATATAAAATCTTAGTTGAGATTATTGCAATCTTAGATAAGCTTGAACTTTCTGAAATTGCTAAAGAAGTTGCTTGCATACTAGTTCAACTACTAGTGCAAATATGATGTAAGGGTTTACATATAATAATATACAATAGTACTATAATGGTTTAACAATTCATTTAATTCTTAGCTGAAAACTTACATTTTTATACATCAAAAAGATCAGGTTTACGTACATTATAATAAATAATAGAAGAATAATATTTTACAAAATTATGATATTTTTATGACATGCTGGAATCCTAGCCCCTTGTTTAATTGGTCAGTAAAACTGGTCAATAGGATATGCACACGAAATTTAAATCGGTATTAATAGTATCTAACTTAAAAAATCACACCATTAACTTCTAGCGTTTATAAAAAGTATATACCAAGGAGAAAAATCCAATATAAAAAATCAGGACATTTACCTTGAATTACAATAATTAGATTCTATTCCTGGTCACGCCAAAAACTGAACAGCTCCTTTATCCCGCCAAATCGATCTTAAATCTCGATTTCCAAACCCACCCCCACTGAATATTTTAACCCCGTAGAACACGGGCGAATATTTCGCCCCGGGTCCGCAGCGCGACGGGCGGTCGCGAACTAATTACGTTTTAATGTACCCAGGGGGGTGCACGCCTAACGCGCGCGCGAAGCGAACTATTAGGTATAGCAGGCCAGTGTGCAGCCTGCAGTGCAGTGTCGCGCGCTTGTCCTTACAAGCCCGCGGGTGCGACGCCTCGGTGATTTATTCTAATTAAATAAAGTGCGCGCTAGCGGGGCCGTTAATACGTGGTTGGAGCGCAAGTCGACGCTTGATTTAAGGCGAGCTGTGCCGATGGAGGTATAGAAAAAGAGAATCGGGTTCTTTTGGCGTGGAGGATTAGAGTATTCGATTTTGAAGTAATTTGTCAAATTATTTAAGAGTAGATGTGACACATATGGCTAACGACGGCGATTGGTAAATAATAGATGGATATTATTAACTTCAGATGTATGAGTGTTTACTGAACACTGTTCATTAGAAAGATAGATTATAAAATTACATTATTTTTAGAAAAGCTGATATCGATTAATATCCGACAATATCTTGTAGAAATCGAATTTATTTTTAGAGAAGAAACGGCATTTATGAAATCTAGAGGAATAGTAAATACGAAAATGGATAGAAACTATGTCTATGTATTTTTGGGAGTAGGAGAAAATAAGCTACATATGTCCTTATTCTTTTGCATATAAAGTTATGGTTCCCATGTATTTCGCATTCATCCCTAATCTTATTTTTTAATATTTTTTGTTTTTTATATCTCATTTCTTCTTATTCCATACTCCTTATTCCTCTCAGTTCGTTTCTCCTTGCGATTCATAACTCCTTATTCCACATTTCTTATTATGTATTCCTCTTGTTTTGTATTCTTTATTGCTTGTTCTTTATACTTCGGTATTTCGTATTATTTCTTATTCCCTTAGCCTGTATAACGCTAGAACAGCTAATTCTCCATAATGCATAAAATAATCTTTTTCTTTCAGATATTATAATTTAGAAAATTGTCAAGATTAGTTCATTAATATAATAAATACTAAAAAGAATAATTTAGTTTATCTCAAGTCTATTTCTCATGTATTTTATATAATGATAATGACGTTATATTTTTCTTATGTTACTTATTCAATCTTAATTCAAAGTCAGAGAAGCATTATATTCGCAATTCGTTGGAAAGTTTAAGTTTTCTAAACGGTTGCTGATTTGACAAGTGCAAAGCGATATAATCTCCATAAATATAGATATAAACTAATTTTCTGACTAGTAATCTTCTTCAAAATTCCACTATAAACATAACTTATAAACAAGAATTTATTACATTATATCTGTTTTATCATTTTCCTAACGATAACCCAAAATTCTACAATTTAAAAAAGAAATACTCCCAATCTTTTTATATCAACCTCCATATCAATCAATCGCAAAAAAACCAACTACACTCCTCGCCTCTCCCATAAAAAGTAGCAGCCGAGTCTCATTAAAACCGAAGCGAGCGAAGGACTCTCTCACGGATAAAGACAACGGCAGCAACGACGACAAAAACCGCCCTGGAATCGAGATAAAGACTGAGGCAAAAAGCAAGCGAGGGGTGGATCTGGATCTTAATGGCGCTTATTACTCTCGTCGGCCGCCGCCGTTGCCGCGCATCGCAGTCCCTTTATTTTTCGTCCGCGGGGAAATCAAGTGCGCGCTGCCGCGGCGCGCATAATTAGTTACGCCCCCGCGCGCGCATCGCGTTGCGCTGTACGATCAAAGTGACGAAGCACCGGCTCCGCGTGCCTTGTGCGGTAGGAGAACGAAGAGAGAGAGAGAGAGAGAGAGAAAGAGAGAGAGAGAGAGAAGAAGGTTGGACAGGAGCGATAGCACGAGGAATGAGGATGATTCGTACTTTTGATAAAAGTGGTGGTAGAGGAATGGTCTCTTGAATCGGGAACACTAAATATGATGAGAATTACTCAGACGAGAAATTTACTGATACATAGGTTGATTCTACCTGAAATTCGAAGGATATTTTAGATGCTTTATAGGTTATAACAGCTTTAAGAAAAACTTAAGATTTGTTTTGGGTTACAAACGACATTTTTAGTTTTTGTCCGGTCCACGGTCATAGATGATTTTGTGAACCTTCTTTTTAGGTAGTTTGATCTTTCTTTTCAAATCTCTATTATACTAGCATGCCTGAAACCGAAATTTTAACATTTTAGTTTTAACCATGAAGAATAAGACCTTGAACAAGTTTCTATGAGGAATTTTGTTGTGAAACGAAACGATAATTATTGAATCGAAACGGATCATTTCAAGTCAAAACGAATCTTCTTTATAGTATTTAATTATTTGGTGCTCAGTGTAGCATATTTGATACGTTCAATTTAAGGTACTTCTGAAATTAGTGTATGAGTTAATTTTAAGTATAGGTAAGTTATTCTAAATGTAGATGTAGAATGTATGTATGTATATCTATGTACAAACAATATTTTTATAATGTTAATAGTTTCTAAATTTTATAATGTTTCTAGTCTACCATGAGATGTATACGATACTAGTTTAGTTTAGTTTTTATGTTAGTTTTAAGTAAGTTAGTTATGTTTTAAGTTTTTTTTTGTATCACTTTTCTTAATTTTATGTACCGGACCTGCGCACAGGTAACTTAGTTTACCTCTGTAGGGATTTACATCATACTGTAATTTTATGTATGTGAATTTTTCTGGTTTAAATAAATAAAAATAAATAAAAATAAAAAATGTTCACTTATATTAAGTTTTGTATTTCTACGGGCAAGCAAAATTGATAATTTTTTAAAGCAAATTGGTGAAGGTTTGCAATAAGCACTGTGACATGTAATTAAATTGTTTTGTTAGAGAGAATTAAGTTAAGATTATTTTGCCAAATATTTTGGAGGATTTATAGACACTCTTACTGCCGTAAACTAAATTCATGACCTAATTGTGTAATCGTGATATTGATCGAACAATACGTTGTAGATAACATCACTAATGACTTTTGATGCTTTAGTAAACTAGATTCGCAGTTGCGAAATTAATGATTGATCGTTAATAATTAGTTGAAGGATAATCGAGAGGTTTATACTGTCATATCAACGTAATGTCAGTTTAGATATTAAGGTCTTATAATCGTTTAGACAGTTAGTCAATCATCGACTTTGTATCAAAGTGGATACTACCTTCTTTTGAAAGTTAGCTCTCTAATAATTTACATCGTTCATCCATCATACTATTATCAAATTGAAAAATATGGCTAATATCCTGCCCTCTCCTTTAATAAAATGTAATACCTCTTGATATTAATTTGTTTCCGTACCTTATCGTAAAATTCTTTCGTTAATCATATCAGCTTCTAACCACATGAAAACTGTACACTTCTGTTGTATCATAAAATGCAATAGCCTTAGTCAGAATCATCGATAAGTTCATTTCCAAGATTCAACACTCCACCCAGTCCCTAGTCAACTCTTATCCTCGTCTACGCAACGCACCGCTGCACCGGCACTAAATCCAAACGACACATCAGCAACCCAGAAAAATCCAGACTCCACCGACCCTGTACACACTTCACGCCCAACGAGCAATAGCAATACTACACTATATATACACTCGGATGCACCAGGTGTAGAGAGAAACTCTCTCTCTCTCTCTCTCTCCCTCACTCCCAGAGGAGCTCTCCTCGATTGCCCGGTGCCCCGGCAATTATACGTTTGAGCGGCTATCTCCGGCGTCCCGTTTTAATGCTACGGGATGGCTCCCCGTGCGCCCGCTGCTGCTGCTGCTGTTGCTACTGCGCAAGCAGTCGGCGAAATATTGTTATTTATGGGGATGTGCGGGCGTGCACGGTTGGTGGCGGTGTTAGAGGATGGGATGGGAGTAGGTTGCTTTGATCCGGAGATGGCTCTAGTGCTGGTGCTGCTGGTTGTTGTATCTTGGGAGAAGAATGGGTGGCTGGAAGAGAAGTTGAGAGAAGTTCGTGATGCTGGTGGATGGTGCGAAGATTTGTGAGTGTAGTGGAATTCGTCGTAGGATGGTGGATTGTATTTATTATGTTAGGGTGGTGATATAATATTTTTAGTGAGCTGGTAGAGTTAGTTTTCTAGTGCTAGTGGGGTCCAGACGACCCTAGAACATTTTCGATGTAGTTTAAAGCTTTTAAAAATCTTCACTTTTGTGATTTTTAAATTTTTTTATTATGGTAACTTTCATAAGCAATCGGGATTAATTCTGAAGGGTAACTAGGACTAGATGACCAAGAATTATTGGAACATGTTTTGCATCGAAGAACATTCAGTAATTGTTTTAGTAAAGAAAACAAAAATGTAAATATGATACTTGTTTAAAGTCAGTAGGGTCATTTTGACCTTGTAGATGCAGTCATTAAACTTATATAAAAGGAGTGACCATTAAGAATCGTTAATGTATCAGTGTAATAATAAAATTATAACCGTGAATATTTATTAGAGCTAATCTCCCATGTCCGTCGAAGTTCAGATGACTCCAGCAAATAAATTGTAGCAAAATTTAAAAACCTTATGATATTTTACTTTTACGAATTGAAATCGGAATAAAATCATTATTGCAACATGTTCTACAATATTTTAAGAATGTTCAGTAATTCCTTTTATTAAACAAAACCATATATAATGCAGCAAATCAAACACAGTAGGGTCGTGCTGGCCCTACTATGGCGATTATTAAACTTTCAATTAAGTTTAAATTTCAATTTAATTTTCACGAATTGTTAGTCAATTTTTTAACTTAATTTTTGGTCTTTTGAACGAATAACAATCAAAAAATTATTTTTATTTATTACAATGGCATAAAAACGTACTCCCTACGATGCTAAAGTGACTAGGCATCTTCAAGAAATCGATTTTAAGTCATCCCAGTATTCCAACTCTACTGTACGTCGTGCTCTAGAATCACTCACTACGTCATATTAAGAATATTTATATCTTAGAACTGTTTAGAAGTATAGTTCAAACGATGATTTTAAAATACAATATTGATAATAATCAAGAGTTAACTAATTAAAATTCAGTTCGCTTTGCATCATTTGATGCTATTTCAAGCTTTTTACTTATTTTGTATTTTACCTACGTTCTTTGATATAATATATCAAGCATGCTCAACGTACATTATGCCATTAAGTATGCATAAATAAAAAAAACTTACTTGCTGCTATCTTGTATTATAATTATTCATTTTGTAATGTATAATATACTTTCTATAACACATACCAAGCACGTTCAATACATATTACACCGTTAGGCCTGTACTAATTATAAATAAATAATCACCTACACTCATTCACACTACCTTCCCACTTCTCAATGATTGACATTCTCGAGTATCTAACATCGCAAAAGAATACCTGTCGAGTAAATAATAACCGCTATCGCCTTCACCATGACAGTCCAACAAACTTCTACCACCACCACCCATTACGCATTCATCGTAAACTCTAGTACCTCAACCGCAAACGAATCGTCCCCCGACATTACGACTACACAACAAAACAATGCACCAAACTAAAGGAAAAAGCTTTATAACGAGCGAAAAACTTCCTCGATACACAATGGAAAAAGGAGAAATAAAAAAGAATCAGCGCACGTAAGACAACCCGCTGGTGGTTCAAAGAACGTAACGGTCGAAGGCGATCATTTTCTTTAATTATGCAGAGCACCCTCCCGCCGTGAGTCTTTGCGTATGTACGTCTGAACCGCACACACCACCTGCCGCGCGCGCTCTCGAAATAGATTGCGCGGATCGATAGAGACACGATGTGAGAGCGTTCATGGAGAGAGAGAGAGAGAGAGAGAGAGTGTGTGTAGAGACGGCGATGCGACGATACGATGGCGATGGCGATGGCTTTGGGTGATAGGCCGCGAGGAACAAAGAACGTGATGTGCGAGGTTTTAGGTTTTGAGGAGGATGATGTTTCTTACCTTTTTTGGTATTTGTAGAGGACAGTTTAGGTAAAGGGTGTAATTGCATTTTAATTTATGGACAGTTTTTTTCTTTTAGTTTGAAAATAGTTTGTGAATATTTTTTTAATAAGATGGATAGATTGTTCTTCTCCTTTTTAATAAAGAATAGCTTAACATTTTTGTAAATGATTGATCAATAATGTCAATACGAAATTTGGCTTGCGGAGTGCTGGGTGCTGCTTTTCTCATTAAGTGTTTGTTATTTTGTCTTGAATGTATTTGAACTTTTTGCGGCATTGGTTACAAATAGTAGATTGTCAGAATTGAAACTATAAAAGTGGCGGATTTAGTATGGTAGGAAAAAAATTGAAACATCTATTACTCTTTATTTATTTTATTTGATTATTTTATCACCACATATATGGGTAGAATTTCAAACAAAGTGGCAATTTCGTAATTCGTGATCAGTGGCTCTGAAAACCCCTGAGAATAAACCGTCACATAAATATGAGTTAATCTTCTTTCTGACACCATTTTATTTATAGGAAATGAGAATTTTGTATAGTTTGCTTACCACTGGTAACAAATAAATTATTAATGAAAATTCCATTTCAAACAAAGTGGCAACGGTTTCGTAATTAGTTGCTCTGAAAACCCCTTAGAATGAACCGTCATATAAATATGAGTTAATCTTATTTCTGACACCATTTTCTTTAGAAGAAATGAGAATTTTGTATAGTTTGTTTACCACTGGTAACAAATAAATTATTAATGAAAATTACATAATATTCTATAATTAGAAAATATGTTTTTAGTACGATAATCCAATCGCTTCAAAGAACTATAATAATTTAATGAGTGGAGAAAAATACGCTGAACTTTTTTGCATTAAAATGCATACTTTCTATTAGACTATAAAGAATATCACTTCATTTTATGTGATCGTCTGGTGCTAGCTTTTTAAAATTTATATTTGTAACACTTGTAGCGTGGTGAAGTTTCAAGGTGTCAGACTAAAGTATAACTGGTTACATTGAAACTAGTATGAGGTGCAATAACGATTAGCATGGAGTATCATTACAATGTTTTACAATGTAATACTTTATGAAATAAAAATGCTCAGAAATGTAAGCTTACATAATTTAAAGCTTGTTTTAAGCATGTGTCAATTGAAAGTTTAAACGCATCAATTTGAAGCATACGAGCAATAAAATTGTTGGCTGTGCTTCATCGATTATAACATGTGACGAAGGCTAAGGTTATTCTTATGAACTTCAGAAACTTTATTATGCACCACACGTAGAATGCACTATTTCATCGATATATATTTATATAAAATATGCTTTCATTCGTTATTCTTAGTCTTCACGCGTATCATTATATAACGGTAACCTTTTTTCATATTATACAAAACATGACTTGCAACTTCAAATAATCCCACTCTAGTCATTCTCAAATAATCCACAAAATCCCGGTTCTGTCACCAACCCTCTCCATTCAAAATTAACCAGTACAAAATTTTCACAGAAAACATCCCCGAAATAACACCTGTCCCACTCATCCACTCCTCGAAACATCAAAATACACTCTTCCCTTCTCTCTTCACCTTACACTCAATTTTCCATTAAATCTGAATATCCGTATTCCGAGGTGCCCGTGGAAAACAAACAAATCTCCGCGCATATCGAAAGCAAACAATCGCGGCCCGAGATCTCTCTCTCTCTCTCTCTCTCTCGTGAATTTCCTCTCCGTCCGTGAGAAAACACTCGTACACCGCCGCCGCCGCTGGCCACGAGGAGGCGATATATCGCGCGCGATACGTGTTCCGCCCGGAGGCTACGCCGCAGTGTACGTGCGTTCGCTTGTATTTTTATCGGAGATGCAGCTGCAGTGCGCGGACGGGATTTAATTTTGCACATGAGAGCGGGAGATTGTTTTTTTGTGGATTTTTCGAGTTTTTTTTACTGTGATTAGGAGTTTAGATAGCGCTTCGCGAGGTTTGTTTTGGTTATAAGATTTTGTGAATATGAATTTCGCGCTTGAATTTATGACCAATTGGATCGAGGAGTGTTACGAGGACAAAATGGTGATCATCACTTTTATTTGAAAAATAATTTGAATAATATTCGACTTACATTAATGTCAGTATACTACAAAGATAGATTTAAAATAGAATAAATTCAAAAACAAGAAAGAAATATATGCACAACGTTTCGATATCGCCAAACATATCCTACAATTCAAAAAGCAAACAACCAAGACTCTACAAAACAAACAGACCCTCTCCGACCATTTCACTTCCATTTTCCTCTCTTCCCTGCCATCCCGTGCATCCGCTCGCCGTCGCTCTTTATTTGTTTATACCGTGAAACCTACGGACTTTTCTCCGCGCCGCGATGGGAAAATATTCCCTTCGACCCGGCGCGTTATTCGTTTAGGCGCGGGATAGCACGCGCCCCAAAAAGCTGACAATTTTTCGGCGAACTGCCGTGTTTTTTTTCTCGTTCGTTCTATCCGCGCGCTCGAGATGGAACGGAAATCGGATTTTGCACGGCCAATGGCGAATGGAAAGGCTGGTCGAGGATGCGATAATATCTCTCTCTCACTCTCTATCTCTTTCTCTCTCTCTCTCTTTCTCTCCCGGGCTGGTGTACGTGGGGAAAAGTGATATAACGGGACGGTGATGTACGTGTGTGCGCGTATGAGGGTTTTCTTTTAGCTGGAAAAGAGGGCGGAGGATTTTATTCAGGGTAATTGGTTTAGTGCGGGGACTAATGGAGGACGGTGGGTGATGTGTCTGGGAAAATTTGCGCGTCGAGATATCGAGGGTTTTATGGATTTTTTTTATAAATAACAGAGAGTATTTTTGCGCTTGGATACATTTTTTTTATGTCGAAATACGTGATATTTTACAAAAAATAAGTGACCTTTTCACTGTTATATACAATTAAATATTGCTTAATTAACAGATATCATTTAACTAAAAATTACATTGGATATTTCATATAAAAAGAATAAAAGGTATATTTTTATTCATTAAAAATATACCTTTTATTCTTTTTATATGAAATATCCAATGTAATTTTTAGTTAAATGATATCTGTTAATTAAGCAATATTTAATTGTATATAACAGTGAAAAAGTCACTTATTTTTTATCATGTTACCTTAACCCAAAAATGCATAAATACAGAAAATCGTAATCATGCAAAGGGCATTTAAAAAAAATCTCTAGAACGGTAAAACGAAAATAAATTCCGACGATAAAATTTCATGCCCTGCTTCATTTGCAAGTATTTATCATAAATCGAGCTGGAAAATTCGATAGTCGCTCCGACACAAGAGCCATCGCGCAAATTAATAGCGAATCGAGTATAATACGCACTCATCCTCAAAAAACGTCCGCTCCCCTTCCAAACAAAAATCGTCGAAAAAAGGCTCGACGTAAAATCATCAACGATTTTGCGCTCGCAAAATTATATCCCACACATAAAGTGCGCGCGCCACTTTCTCTCTTTATCTCTCTCTCTCTCTCTCTTTCTCTCTCCGGAGCAATTAGCCGCTGATTTCATGAGGGCTTTTGACGATCAAGCGACGCGACGTCCTCCCGCGAAATCATGTAAATTGAATTATATTCGCTCGGTGCGCGCTGCCTGAAGCGCGCATTTGAATTTTGGCGTATGGCAGCAGGCAGCAGCTGCGGCGGAATTTTCGGGTAATGGACGTCGGAATGCCTTTTGCAAAAATATGGCGGGAGCCCGCGCGCGCACGCGCACAGTCTTGTCGGGGATTCCGATGATAAACGACGATGATGGAATGTATATATATATATATACGTATACGCGGCGGAGAGTTTTATAGTGATGCATCGATAGTTGCAAAGATAGGTTGGGAACGTTAACGAAGTTTGGCGTAGAGGATACGTAGACGAGGGGATTGGAATAAAAATTCGGTTGTTTTACAATTTCTAGTTTATGTTGTAAGGGTGTGACAGAGTTGAATTCTGGTGTTTTCGTTTTTTGCTTTGACAGTAGTTATTGCTAAATACGTATGAAATTTGGATTGGAACGCTTAAAATAGACTTGTGTACTGTAAATAGTTGGCTACGCGTTATAGTAAAATTTGTTAACTGTGGAATAAAATAGAAAAAATGTTATTTATATGCTGCATATATTATAGAAAATTTTACTGTAAATCATAATAATATTTTTATTATACGTGCTTAGAAAATGCCATAATATGTGGGGATTTTGCGTACGCCAAATGGTCAATTATGCACTACGAGCACTATTTCCTATAACACACTCAACAGCGTGCGTTATGAAAATAACGCACGCTTAAGCGTTACGTAATGAAAATAACGCACGCTACAGCATTTTCTACGCACTGATGATAAAAAATAGTGTGTGGAACAAGTGAGGTTTTTGTTACCAATAGCGCTACTTGGGCGTCATGTCCAAGATATAGTGATACTCGCTTTGCTCGTGCGATATTGGCAACTATACCCTACTTATTACGCAACGTACTATCGTTAGACTTTCTAATTACTAATAGTCAATTTCTTTTAGCCAATCTTATATTTACTTATCAAATGCTTCCACATGGCGGTATTAAAACATTCAGCGACATAAAGTCTAACCTGCTAAATCTACATTATCTACTTTCACTTATTATTATGTAAGCTCATTTTAATTCAACGATATAATAATAGTTGTTATATTATATTAACAAATATAAATTTACCAAAAAGATGTATCAAAAAGTTAAGCAATAAATATATGCTAAAGACATTGTCAATATAAAAATAAAAATATATTGCATATTTATAAGTTGATAAGTAAATTATTGTTTATCACAAAGTCTCATATCATAAGAAGAAAATAAAACATTATAAGACAAAATAAATCTATAATTTTCAAATAAACGTGACTTTTAAAGTTATACAAAATTTTTTAATAAGTATATGAAAAAAATTGCTATTATAAATGTAAAATTTGCTATAAAATACTAATTTGTGCTATCATTTCTTAACAAAAAAGTTAATACGCAGAAATATATAAATAGTAATTGATAGACTCTTTCTCTCCGAATCCATACCACCTTTTAAACCATACAAAATTGAACCAAATCGTAGACTAACACACTGGTGTTTAAAATAAGAGTTAGCCATCAATATAAATCATTAAGACGAAGAGCTATAAAAAAACTTTTATCATCCCAGTTTATTCAAATACGAAACAAACAACACTTTACATTTCCACCACTGCCACCGCCGCCGTCTTCCGCAGTCGAGGAAAAATACGCTCGCGCGCATTCCGTTGAACTTTTTCCCACGCTCTCCTGCGTGCGTTTAATTTGCATTCTCGAGCGCGGTGGCGGCGGGCTCGAAATAACAATCGTTTTGTTTTTTAAGCGCTCCACGCTAAAAGCTCTCTCCGAGCTTTTTTTAGCTTCGCCGCGAAGCTTTTATAAAAAGGAGGTTCTAATCAAACGCGTTTTCGCGCTGAGGGAAGTTTTTAAGCGCGACCGCACTTGGGATACAGAATCAGAGTCTCGATGGAGCGGGCGGAGAGTTATTTCGAGTTGTTATTGCGTTGGTTAAGGACTACTTTGTGCTGGGTGGTGTATTCTGCTTTTCATTTTTTAGGTAGGGAATTTTTGTGGCTATTTAAATCCTTTTAACGTGGGGAATAATTCAAGGGAAGAAATATAAATGAAGGAGAACGATTTTAAGTTGAGAAATGAAATATTTTCTATCAGAACATCTGAAAGTATATATTATAATAAAGATTTATTAGAATTATTTTCTTTTTAAAATAGTTGATTAAGTTTAAACATCGAAAAATTGTCAGTATGAAAATTTTTCATGAGGAACAGATTTGTTTAATCCTAATCAAACTGAGGATATTATCATTTATTAAAGTATGAAAAAGCATGTATAAAGATTAAGTATATGTCTGTTTTTTTAATTAATCAATATCAATAACTTATAAATATTTATCTTAGACAAACATATTTTTGTTAAAAAGATATAGATTTAAAAAAAAAAGCATTTTTGTTATAATATCAATTCATATAGTATTCTCAAAAAATAAGACAAAAAATAATTTGTGTTGCACAATAATATTGTGCCTACAGTTGAAATCTCGATTTTCTATAAAGATATTTATTACAATAATTTAAAATAAATTATGAATAAAAATTTAAACCAAAACTCGAAGCTCTTTTTTCTCCTGATGAGAGGTACAAGTATTTTGACGATGTTTAGCAGAGCAATGCATGCAAACGCAATTACACTGATTTTTCCTGCAAACTTTTACTGCGCGAAATTCCTCATAAACTCATCAAATGCGCAAACTTTCTCATCCACTCTTCCATTTTCAGAAATAAAGCACGCAAAGCCTAATAAACATCGAGCTCGTAAGCTCCGACAAAAACCCTCCCTACCAAAAAAGAAACTACTCTGCGCTGAATCTCCGCAAAAAAAAGAGATTCATCCTCTCGACACACTGTACAAAAAAACTCTTCTACAGCTCTTTCATAAAAACACTTTTATCCCCGCTGCTGCCGTCGCCGTTTCCCCGAAACAGGAATTTTATTCCGAACTCCGTCATCGCGATAATATGCCGCTCTGATTATGTCCCGGGGGACATTAAAAATGACGCGCGAGTGCATACGCGTATATACGTACGTTTTATTCCGTTGCGTGGCGCGCTGTTCCACGAAATGGAATATAAAATTCCGGCCGCGCCTTTTTACGGGCACATTACATAAATGCATAGCTGCTAAAAATCTTGTGTATGCCGAGCGAGTGACATTGTTTTTATATATGAGCCGAAATATGTGCGGCGAAAATGTTGCTATATCGAGTTTTTAAGCGCTCAGGTTTTTTGCGAACGCTGATAGACACGTTACGTCGTTTATTCGGTAATTGAAATGCGCTGCTTTGACGGTGGCAATCGAGAGAGATAGTGAAAAATTTCGTAATGTTCATGCATTGTCGCTGAGTTTAATGAAATAAAGTTTGATGATCGTGTGAGGCTTTTTTATGGGCTATTATTTTTTTTAAAGCGTGCACATTTTACCGAAGTTGTATTTTGTACTCGTAAACTCGAGGAAAATTGGAAAATTCGTTTAGTTTAAAAAAAATATCGTATACCGTAAAAATATGTTACACAATGGAATGCGATTGAATTCTATTTGCAGCCATTGTCATTATCTTTCATTAGAATCCCGAATCAATAGTAAACAGTTTTTGTAACAGTCTTTTTATGGCGAAACAACTTTTGAGAGGGTGACAAACTTATCGTGAATTTTCTTCTAGTTCATCGTTCGATTCTAAGTTGCACATTATAATTCTGAATACAATCAGCTGTTTTAAATAAAATAAAAATAGAAAGATTTTATACAAGCCTTAAATAAAGTAAATGAACGAAGCAGTTAAATAAATTACATCAAGTTTTATAATATTTAAGCTTCATAACATAATACTTTTATAAAAAATAAGAGCCAGAATTATAATTATTATTCTCAAGAACAAAGTTCAAAATAAAAATTTTATTTTTATCCGTCATTGTCAGTAGATGCTGGAAAAAAATTCTTTATATCACAATAATTGCCTTTTATCTCAATTGTTTTATGTAGACTTAAACTATGTAAGTAAATTAATATTTAAACATTGTAAACCCCCTATTTTAAGGGAAATACCAGCATTAAGCCTTTATTTTTTTCATTTTTCCCTGTTTTTGTACAATAAATACTGCAAATTATAATTTTTAAAATTTTACTAGAATTATGAAAAGAAATAACGTTATTTCTTTTACGGCGATACAAATAATTCAGGCTTTCGTTACGCACATTTGACTAATCATTAATTCTGCATCTATAAAGATGGCATATCTTTTAACATTCTAATCTTCAACCTTCGAATCATGATACAATCACAGATCGATCTATGTCTCGTGTCATACGATATTGCATTCCCGCTGCACACGAAGCCATAAAAAATCCATATCACGCAAAAAAGCCGCGATGACACGAGCGTCATCGCCTCCCCCCCCTTCGCCCCAAAGAAGAGCCGCAGAGAATACACGCGCGTCGCGTACATCTTGATGAAATCTACTAATGAATTCGTGTATTATTGACTGTAATACGGGATGTCCGATCGCGTGACAAACATCGCGAGCGCGGGCGAGTCAATTACTTTGTCCGCGCTTGCGCGCACGACACGCTGCATGTGGAAGTAGAAAGTATGCAGGTTGCTGATGCTGCTGCGCGTCCAGAGCGGAATCGAATTACCGCATGCGAGCGCGCGCACATTAATTTTGCGAAACAGCGAATGCGATTATCATTTTGTTTGTTGGATGTGGAATGAACTGGATGATGGGTGCTTTTTGTCAATGATCGTCAAAAAAGTTGTAGAGCCAAGAAATTTTAGAGACGAGTTCATGTTTGATGGAAATATAATAATTATTATGTGCTGTCGCGTTTAATAATAAGTTAAACTGTTGTATTCCTCTTGCCGTAATATTCTGCATTGACGGAATACTTTGGCGCCCAACGTGGGGCTCAAACTTGCTAAAAGTAACTTTATAATCCTAAGATATAAAGTCGATCCGGATTAATTGAATACGAAAATGGAATTTGAGCACGTTCAACGTTTGTATTATATTTATAATATATGTGAAAGAAAGGGCATTAATGTTGGTGAATAAATAAATAGGGTACAAATGGAAATTAAATTCTAAAGGAGCTTTAGAGCTATTATTTCACCTCAATTTCTTTAAATATTCGAAGTTCTATTAAAAACTGTATCCAAGTTTCTTAATATGTCATAACAATTATGTTTGCCATAATATAGAATTCATAAATTGTTTATAACTTACAAAATAGAAAATTAAAACGTGTATATTCATCGAAAACGCGCTAACATCGACTCTCCTAGGGATTCTCACAACTAACTTCCAAAAAAAAGAACCAGCAAAGAACAGAACAAACAAAGAGCCGAAGGCAGAAAATCACAACTACCCCGCCCGCGAAAAAAGAAAAAGCCTCCCCCACCCCTCCGTCTCGTCGCCAGCGAGAGTCAATTTGCCCCGTGAGCGTCTTATTTAAAAGTTTGTATCGCGCGCTCCCGTCCGCACGACTACCGCGCTAAATTGTCCGTAAAGGCCTCGTCGTCGAGACTACCCCCTCCCCCTTCAAAGAAAGAAAGAAAGAAGGACGCGGGCTTCACTAATTTGTTCCCCGGCAGAGAGAAGAGCGGAAGGAATAATCGGCGAATAAATCGTCGCCGTCTCCGTTCGTTCCCTTGCCTCGATGAAAAGCCATTCATCGATTTCTCGCGAGCGGCGAGTCTCTACTTTTTTTCAGAGCAGGGAGTCCTTCTCTTTGGAAGACTTGTCTCGGAGGTCTTTTTCGTGTTTCTTTTTGTGTTTATTGAAGAGAAATGATTTTACGGGGGGTCTTGTCTGCGAGAGTGTATTTGCCGAGAAGTGTTGTTGGGTTTATAAATTGGATGGAATTATAATCTTTGAATTATTTATAGTATTATAGGTATGATCCAAGGCAGATTGTAGTTTATAAAAAATAAGTCTATATGGATGATTGTCAGAAAACATGAATTGTCTATTTTTTGTTTTTAAAGTAAGTAATTATTAAGCAAAAGATATTCTAAGTTGTCAAATGTCTGAATATATTTTTAGTTTTGAATGAAGGCAAAAATTTACATTTTTATTACATGTCCATAGCTAATACATTATATATATGTGAACAAATATTTAGATACAATAATTTTATAATAAACTTCACCAAAATGACGAATTTTACATTCTTGTAACAGATTTACCACGAAATACCATTTCGCAACAAGGAACATTTAGATTATTGATAACATACAATATCTTTTATTTAATAAACTATAATACTTCAAAAACGCTTTTACCATATTTTATACATTGAATATTATTAAAATTCGTAATTCATAACAAGTCCCTGCAACAGCAGTAAACGTTGAATTCTAATAATCTAACTTAATAAGTGTTTTAGAAACTTATATTTCAATTGATTTTAAACCACAGTTTAATTACATACACACCAGCCATCACCTGAAACATCGCGTCAAACACTCAAAGCCCTCAATTTCGCGACTCCCATGCAAATCCAACGTTGCAAAAGCAGCCCTGACCGCAATATTTCACGCCCCATCTTTAAATTGGCTACGCAAACTCCATCCTCGCACAAAACCCGCAGCAAAAACGCTCAGCATCATCAAGCCCTCAAAAGAAGGAAATAAAGAAACCTTCCAGTCCCGCTCTCCCATTCGCAAACACTGCCACGAAGCCAAGCCAACACAAAACGCAAACAATTTACATGTTCATTCAGAACCTCTCTCACTCTCTCCCTCTCTCCTTGAATGAAGCCGAAGCCCGAAGCCGAAGCGGTCCGACGTCGCCCTGCGCGAAGGTCCGTGGCTGAATAGCGTGTAATTAAGTCACGCGGAGCGTCGATGTCCAGCGACTCCGAGCCCCTCCTCGTCTCTCCCGCGGGACGCCACCTCCTCCTCTTCCCTACCCAAGAACAAACAGGGCCAAATGAACGTGAAGAGAGAGAGAGAGAGAGAGAGAGAGCCGCGCGCGTCCGGTGTTTGTGCGGACGTGATTCGTCCCTTCGGTGGGTCGTGGCTGGGATGGGATTTGAATGTCTCGAATGGAGTTGGCAAAAAATTGAGAGGGAGGGAGAGCGTGTATTCTGGTATGATAACGATGTTATCGTTGCGGTCGAGGATTCGGGAGGAGGTATGTAACTTGGACACGTGTTTGCAGTTTGTATAGGTATCACGATTGAATATAGATATATAGTTATCGTCTTTGTTTTGTTCAAGAATAAATATATATATATTACTGTTAATTCATAAAATATGTAGATATATTTAAACATTAAAAAACCAAACATTTTTTGTATTTATCCTGCAAATTGAAGTTTTTTTTTCCTTTTTTATAGCAATAAAGGGAAAACCATTTTTTCACCACACTGCGCGTAAAGTGCTGACTGTACGCCCTCTCAGCAGGCCGTACAGTACCGCATGGACTGCCTAGGGAATAAAGTGACTTGCGCATGCGCGATGCGCCTTTTTCCGCTCTCGACTGCGTCTCGAGCGGTAAAACAGCGCGTCGCGCGTACACAAGTCACTTTACTTCTAGGCAGAGCATGGGGTACTGTACGGCCTGCTGAGATGCGTACAGTCATTTCTTTACGGGGGTGTGGTGAAAAGTAGTATACGCACCTCTGGAGTACAGTAGGCAAGCATGCACTGTGTGAAATGCCGACCTCGCTTCGCTCGCTCGGCAACGTCACACAGTGCGTACATTGCCCACTTTACTCCCTTGATGCATAATGTACTATAAAGTAGGTTTCTAAAATGATTTTCCCTTTATTGCTATAAAAAAAGAAAAAAAAAACTTCAATTTGCAGGATAATTACAAAAAATGTTTGGTTTTTTAATGTTAAAATATATCTACATATTTTATGAATTAACAGTTTAATTCAATGCTGGGAGGGGTATTTGCCCGCAGAGTAGTTGTTTCTGTTGTTCTAATAAATATAGTAGATTTTTTGTTAAAGAGTGTATGAGACACTCTAATAATCTCGTCTACAATTTGCTGTTAGAAGCAATCATCGAAATTTTATCAAAGATAGACGTTCAAATCATTTTTAAGATACGAGTGTTCGTATTCCAATCATTATATAAAGAATAAAGGAGAATAAGATTTTTTCCTTTTATTTCTCTGCCTCTGTGTGGTAAATTAGTTATCTATAAGATACGTTAATAAGACACACAAGAATCAGAGAAAAATCGGGTCTTCTTACTACTTACTATACTATACGTGCTATACGTGTTATACTCCGCTCCACAATATTATTAATTCTTTTGGCTGTAAAGTCTTTTGAAATGAATTAGATTTAAGATTTTAAGGAAGTTTAAAAATAGATCAATATAGTGTGTGTATATATATATATATATATATATATATATATATATATATATATACCATTCTACAAGCATCAAGTATGAGAAGAAAATAAAAACAAATACAACACATAGCCACATACACCTAAATCCTCCAATCAATACACCAATTCTCCAAACATGAGCTGCAAAAGTAACTCTGAACCTCCTCACCCCACCTCCTCCCATACATCGCCTCCTCGCCAATAATACCCTTCCCATATGATGCCTTAGTTAGGTGCGAGACGCTCGGAACACAGACGGCGGTCCGGCCGAGCAGCTGAATAATTCAAGACGCAGCCGGGCAGCAGCAGCGGTAGCGGCACTCGCTACACCACACCGCAAGGAGACAATGCGGCGCAATTTGGCACGGCCCGTAATGATAAGTATCTCGTTACGTCGGAGGCGGCGGCTGCTGATGAATTGATACGACGCGCAGCACCCTGGGGAGCGATGGTGTAGCGGTGCGGCGCATCGGCGCCGTTATTGTTAGCGTTAGAGACGTACACCGAGTGGTTGGAGAAGCCTGGCGTCTTGGTGGCTTGGGCTTTCTTTTGCCGCGGGATGGGGGTTTGATTGGGTGGTAGAGACGTGGGATGAGGTCGGTTTGATTTTGTAGGGGATTATGCGAGATTTTTGTTTGGGATGTGTTTTTGAAATATGTCGGAGTGCTTTAGGTGAAGAAGAGATCTTGTATTCTACGCGAGTAGTGCATTTGACGGTATGTTGGAAATCATCAGTTTGAATTTTACCTAAATGTAAACAACCGGTGCTCTTACGATACTGTTGAATTAATAATTATCGTTATTGATATTTAGACGAATGTGTTGAATTCAGAAGAATAACAAAAAATACGTGAGTTTAATTGAAACAAGTGAAAGTAAGTATGCGGTTAGCTTCTTCACTCATGTCAACCAATGTTTATTCAAATTTAAGTTATATGTCGAGGATGGTAATTTGTCAAAATGTTACAGAATTTGTTGGAATGTTACAGAATTCTGCAAAGCATTAGAGAATTCTTCAGAATGTTAACGGATTTGTTAGAATGTTAAAGAATTTTTCAAAAGTATGAATTATGACTTGGGCTTCAATTTGACTATATTATATGAATTCTGTCAAATTCTGAAATAATTGGTGAAATTCCTACAAAATATTTATTCCCGAAAAATTTCTTCAGTTTGTCAGATTTCATCATAATTAGTCGTCAATTTAGAAGCAAGTCGTAATTCATACTCCTAACATATGTTTTTCATCGAATAATCATTTTTTATACAATAAGTACCCTGAACTATTTAAATATCATCAAATATTAATGCTCACTTAAAATTCCATCTCTATCTCACCTGATGAAGTAATTCTACATTTCATCACAGAATTGTTAAAATAAAAAATAAAAAATTTAATCCATCCACACGCGCGATTCACAATCGTGCCAAGGTTCTCGAAGCTTCGTCCTTATCCGACGACGGCTTCGCCTGCCGCAGAGCCGTGCGAATCCCCGAGGCCTCGTCGCAGACAGCGAGCCCGCGCCTATATCGGTCCCCAGTCCACGTGTGTACGAGTCCCAGGGACGCTATTACCAGTCGTTATCGTCGTCGGGGATCGAATCTACTTCAAGGATGGAGAAAGAATCGTAAGTGGTTGGCTTTCTCTACTGAGACATTTAATACGCTTTTTGAGGGTGTGAATGTTGCATTAACAATGTGGTCTCATTTAATTAAAGTGCTTTTTTAAACATATTTTGTTAAGTTTGTAGTAAATTTAATAAGGATGAATACAACATTTATCCTTTGATCGGCATTCGTTTATCTATATTGTAAAGAGCCTAAACATGTGTATTTCTTTTTGCATTTAGACAAGAAATCTTGATTTACAAAAGTTATAGCTTATTAAAGTTTCTTTAATTGCCGTCACATTGTTAAGAGTTTTTGTACTGATCATTAATAGATCAAAAGATGCTGGTCGAAGTAATAACTGCCGTAGTCAGTCAAGTAGAGGTAGTCAAGTTGCAGCTACTTGATAGTCAAGTAACATCTGCTTGGGCGCGTCGCACTATTAAGCAGAATCTACTTGGAGTCAAATAGAAGCTACCAAGATTTTGAGCAAAAGTAGCTTGGCATCTATAAAAGAAGGTGCTTTTTATTTTTTCAGTGTACCACGATCTGCAAGAATACATGGTTAACTGAATATTCATATTATTCTCTATTTTATATCTCAATCAGATGCAAACTAGAGCTACAGACTATGGGCATAACAGAATAATCTGAACAATTCAAATGAAACCAGTTGAATAGATGCAATGAAACCAGAAGAGAACTTGCTTTTTTAAAAATGTTACTTCTCATTTAGCTTAATCGCTGCAAAAAGGACCGATTCACAACTACGTTCGCTTTGACATCCCTTGCCACGTTCGTAAGCCGTCAAAGGTAGAAATTCGCTTTGAATTCCTCTGGCTGAATCATCACCTAATTTTCCAGATGGTTTTCATCGCCAAAGGCTTGCAAACCTATGCAAAGTACGCGCGACGCAGCAAGAGTCTTATTTTTAATGAGCGGATTTGCGCGTCGCAGCAGTGTTTCAATGCAGTCCTGCGGTTCGTACTTTACTCGTGTCAATGCAGGCGCGATTCAACCTCTCTATTGAAGATGCTCCTCGTGGAGGATTAATTTGGTCATTGATGATGCAGTTAGTTTTAAAGGTGATAGGTGTTCAATGGTATAATGAAGCTGTTGATACAGGCCAATGTTATAAAAGAGGGATTTGAGGTAGATGAGTTCAACGTTAGATCCTCGACAGATAATATCTTAATATGAAAAACAAGATGGGAGATTATTTGTTCGCTAATGAGCTTTCGTACTGATTATCATTACTTTTAATTTGGATAATTCGGAATACTTTATAAGTTAATCTAAATAATCTGATATATAATATAAAATGAATTTGGAAATAGTCATATTATGGTTTATTTATTTAACTGTACATTCAGTTACCGTCCACTTCTGGCTTATACAAAACAAATGCATGAGATGTAATAATGTAAAGAATATTTAAGTGAAACAGATAATAAAGTAGATCAAATAATAGAAGAAGAATAAGCACAGTAATAAAAAGAAAAGTTATGAGTAAATGCAAATGACGAACGAAAGCCACGACGACATTAAAATCCAATTTTTAAAACTAATTATATGTTTAATATAATAGCGCGCTATCAACCTTATAAAATTAATTTTCCAGAACTACAATACAATACACCCTCGCAAAACGGAAGCCTCCAAAGTAGGCGCGAATTCAATACCCAACCAGTCCCACCTCATTAATTCTCCCCGTAAAAACATTTATTTCCCCTCGTACCGAGCTCCACTCCGATAATTTCACTCCACCACCCATTCCTCCTCTATCCTTTTCACGAAGCTCTCTTGTACAATTCGCGAGAGAGAGAGATAGAGAGAGAGAGAGAGAGAGAGAGAGAGAGAGAGAGAGAGAGAGTGCGCGCAAAGCCTCCTCGCGTCTGAAGCAGCACGCTAAATACCTGCAATTAGGGAGGATCGCGAAACGAGTTTGCAGAATGTTACAGGACCGATAATCACATGCTCGTGCAACCCTTTTCCGGGGGGAAAGAGGTGCTCGCTTTTTCGTATGTGAAAACGTGAATAGCCCCGAGGTAGATATTGCTGGAGTATGTAGGGGATTGAGGAATCCCTTTTGAGTGATTTCCGTGAGGCCGGTGCAGATGGAAAATGAAAAGTTTGGTGATTTGATAAGCCTATGTGTTGTATGTTATATTATTTTATTTTCATTTTCTTTTTTTTTTTGCGTGAAGTATAATAATTGAGTGCTGTGTATGTTTATACCCGAACTTTTAGGGTAGGGATGTACCCTATTTAGGACGTAACGGAGATATTTTGTCCAAAGTACACATAATTTGGTATGTATACATTTTGCATCAACTTTGAATCTTTGCATGGCATAAACATCGATAACCTTTCAAATTGAAGCTGAACTGTAAAGTTTTTATGTAGAAAAAAGTGGAATTTTACCGAATATATGGATGCGTATTAAGATTCAGTCAAATACAAATGTATGAAAATATATAAGCGCGCAGGAGAGTTAGTTCCATTAAAACAAAAGGTTTGGATTCATTAATCATGTCATAAACATAATGGATATCTGTGAAAAAAATAAACGGTACAAAATACTTGAGTATCAAAGTTGAGATACAATATGCTTTTTGCATAAAAATCTCTGAAATTCTAAAAATATTTTTTAATTTCCTGAGAAGTGTGTAAACCCTACCTCTTTATAAATGGGGATTTATTAAATGTTACCGTACGTAAAAAATCCCAAAAAGAAGATTAAATCAGGGATTTTGACCTCGGATTTTTATCAAACTTTGAGGATCGTTTCCTGTGATCTAAAAATGAAGACAAACACTCATAGTTTTATTAAATAAACCTTAGATCAAGTGATATAAGACCAAGTATAAAAAATGTGCATTCGTATGATAAAAATTGATACCTAAAAAAATTAACACAACTATGCAAACATTTTGAAAACTAATTCGTGAAATTATAGTAAAAGTGAATGTGATAAGCTTCAGTTTAAAAAATTAAACTTAAAAATCTTAATTTAGTCCAGAGTTATGCTAGATTATAAATAATACTAAGAAAACTATGAGCATTGATAGAAATACATAAATCTTCATACAAGGCATAACGGTTTGATTTGAATAAAGGATCTCTGTAATGAACATTATCAAAGACATTAACATTAAATCTGTTCAACGACATTCCAACAACTATACATCAATCCTACACACATTTATTAGTACACGTAGAAGAAAAATCTAGAAGCAAGGAAAAGTCCACCTCCTTTGTCTCCCCATCTCCTTTGAAGCCTCGCCTGCAGCCATTTCTACAAAATCCCTCCCTCCAACCCTCTACACTAAGAGATCTCGTCAATTAGCTAATTCTTTCTCTCTCTCTCCGCCTTTATTCGCTTAAAAAACCTTTTCAGCCGCATCCCCAAACGAAACAATGCCAGCACCCTCTCTCTCACTCTCCCTCTACATAGTATCAGACTTGTAGCAGGCAACGCTCGGATAGCATCAGCTGCAGTAGACGAGAGAGAGAAGCGCCACAGGTTTCAACGCTAGCAACAGCGGCAGCAGCAGCAGCAGCACAATGGATCTGAATTTTCTTTGATGTACTTCTCGCAAAAGGCGAAACGGTGTAACGACGCGCGAACGCGAATTCGCGGAGTACGTGCGCGTGTGTCAAAGAAGAAGCTATCTCTCTGCGTTAACAGGATAAAACGGAGAGAGAGAGAGCGAGAGAGAGAGAGAGAGACGAAAAAAGAGGGAAGAATTAGGCGCAGTGGTTCCTTGATTCGCGGGAATTTGCCGTGGTTAGCGCTGATGTTTTTCCTCCGCCTGGTTGTTGTCGTTGTTGTTATTTTCTTTATCAGTGCGCTCGTGCTCGGCGGAAGGTCGGGAATGTAGCAGAGGCAATGTTATCTCTCTCGCTCTCATCTCTCACTCTTTCTCTGTGGTAGAATGCGAGCGTTTTCTTTTTTTGCGCGTCCGTTTTACTCTCGACGAGGGGAACAAGAGAGAGAGAGAGGGAGAGAGAGTTTCTTCTTTTGCGCGAATAACGCTGCACTACACGTTGTTGCTGTTTAGGCTGACAAAGGCTGGCGCGCACAAAGTAATTTCGTAATGAGTTAAGTTGCACCGGGTGTGTGCAGTGCACGGGGTACGGGTAATATAAAGGGAAGATTAAAATCTGGGTCGCGCGGAGGGATGATGAAACGCGCAGAGATTTTTTGAGAGATTCTGGGGAGTCCTGTTGTAACAGTGTGATTGTAATTAGAAAAATGTGGCTTTGTTTCTTTTCCTGCTTTGCGTCAACGTTATCATCGAAACTTTGTGGAGCAATGCTAACCTTCTACAGTGAAATATTAACTACGGAAAATGATATTTTGAAAACCGCCAATAAGAATGTAATTAACCTGCTACATTGTTGGTAATGAAATTATGTTAAAATATTTTTATTAAATCTTTGTATAGATAATGATTCAGTAAGGACATTTAAGATGTTAGTTCTACTAAAGATGAGCAAAGAAATGGAAATAGAAATAATGAATTTGTAACTAGAAGAATGAGTTAGAAACGAGTCATTGGCGTATTTATAGAGTTATTAATTTAAATACATATAGAAATGAGTTGAATATTAGAATACAAAGCATACACATGTACGATTTTTTTTAAGTACATATACGGACATTATTGCCCTTACCCCGATAGCGGGTTGTAGACCCGACTTTTTGTATAAATGATATATTAGTTTAGTTATTATGTATTTTTATTGATAGATAAAAAATTACCATAGAGGATCCATATCCTGATCGCGTTTTATGTAGATTGTAAGCTTAAACTTATTGTTTCAATACCTTGGTTTTGAACTGAATAAATAATTAGGGAATATCTAAGATTGTATGTATACAATCTTAAAAGTTTTCGTAACATTTACATTTATTAACATAAGATTGATTAATTAGAAATTTGATCCACAACGGAAAATCTTCAGAATACAAAACGTAATATTACTTATATTGTTTTACAATCGGCCAACAATGATCCAAGAGGTAAAAATATAAATGAAAAAATATACACAAAATGGCATGTTCGCTGAAAAAATAAAATAAGAAACCGTAACCTGTATTCAATAAATAAAGAAATAAATAAATAAATATAGATCGATCAAGCCCCCGTTGAAGCCACGACAAAGAACAAATCGCTCGAATTTCATCGTGTTCCGCAACTACCATACCTTCCATGTACCCAAAACTTCACTTACACTTCTCGCCGTGCAACGTCGTCACATCCAAAACGCACAGCAGTAGCATCTGCTGCTCACTCCTCCCGCATTAGTTTCCGAAGATGGCAAAAGAGGCGAGCGGGTAATTACGTTCCCACTCGCGCTCGGGGCAATCAGTGCGACAACGAAGTTGCAGGCAGATGACGACGAGTTCACCACGCAAGTGGGTGGAATGGATATAGGCAGAAGTGGAGAGAGTTTCAACTACGAAGTGCATCCGACTGAGCAGAGTGGAGATTGCAAAATGAGTCTCTTTCTGTTCGAGGATTATTTTTGGTACAGTTGTTGGAGAGATGGTTTTACGAGCGGATGCAGAGTTCTTGCGCTAACTAGATGTAAATTTGTTTTAGCACTGATCGATTTTAATGTTAAAAGTCAATTACGAAATGAAAATAGAGTCCTTTTGAGATAGGTTACATGATTCCATATTCTTTTATCGAATGAAAAGCGCTGTGAATTTTCTTCAGCATTGAAATGCTGAGTAAATTATTTATTAAGATATGAAATAATGATGTAATCATTTATATGCTTTATCTATGTGTCTATCCTGCATGATATAAATACTATAAGATATAATTTTACTATTCTAGGATGAAGTTTATTTATAAGATAGTATAATTAACTTCACGGCGTTAATTACTATACAAGAAGGGTTCATTCTTCTTAGAATTGCACCTATCACATGATAAAGTTTCTTAGTTAAGCTGGTCTATAAAGGATATTGAAATCCGAAGAAGCAACGTATCACAATATAGCATTACGTTTTACATTTACACGTGAACTTACCTCGCCCGCCTGAATCTTCGCCATATAGCAACATCAAACTCTGGACTCTAATTTTTCAAAAATCCTGCCACTGCCGGAAAATCCACTCAACGAAACTCACCGAGAACAGACCTTTAACCCTCCTGCGCAGAAGTTTATTTTCGTGCATATGGACTAGATCGAATGTAAGTCTGCAACAATATTTTCTGCAAATTCGTAACATTTTCTAAATAATAGCTATACTATTTAGCTTCAATTTGAGAGGTTGTAGATGTCCCAACAAAGTAAAGATTTAAATTTGTGATACAAAATGTATACAAAAATGACGTGCGGTTTGGACGAGTATACTCGGCTCTCTGCGCAGGGGGGTTAAGTCCCGGCGACTCTTCTGTTCCTAATCTTTACCGTAGGAAACAGCGAGTGCGGAGAGAAAGAGAGAGAGAGAGAGAGAGAGAGTCCGTTCGCCTGCCCTGCCGGGAGAAGTGCCGAGAAGTGCGAGCGAGTGTGCACGAAGTTCGGCTGGAGCTCGAGCTTTTCATCGAGTTCCCTCTCTCGCTATTTCTACAGCAGCAGCTCTCTCCGCTCGATGACATTGGCGGCTCCGCGTGCCACATGTATCCCTATATATCGACGGAGGGGGTGGAAAGGTGGAGACTCATTCGGAGGATTGCGCGAGACGCGGACCATTTCGGTAAAGGAGTTTGCTTTATGTCGAAGTTTACTTTGCTCGGCGGGAGTAGTATGGGAGGGAGGAGGGAAAGGGCGAAAACTGTCAAAAGAGTATAGAGTAGTTGGGCCGAGAGAATTCCCAACGCGCGAGATGTGGAAAGACAATTTGGAGACTGAAAGCGATATTTCGGAAGTATTTCTGTGTTGTGATTTTTTAGGGTGATGGGTTTGGTGTCTACGTGGAAATTCTAAGATTTGCGTGAAAAATGGTTTATTATTAGGGAGTTTTTAATGAAGATTTTAAAATAAAATTTAAAGCTCTGATTTTTGCCGTCAGAAATGTGAATAATTGATTGTAACTATATAATTATTATTTTGAATAATTGCTCTAACAACAGTTTGAGAGTTCAGCCTGGAGATTTTAGTTGAATGGCATTGGCAGAAGCGTTGAATGATTTGTTTGAAACTTTGTATAACCGTACATTATTATTTTATAAAGTCTAGCAATGGTATCATAAGTATTCTTAATTTAGTCTATATGCAATATGTATTTGATTACAACTAACTATTTATAACTCAGTCGATAATAATATTTTGAGGCCAGAAATTTGAATTTTTAATTGACGTTGACGTCATTTCCCCACATAGTTACCAAACGACCATTCAACTACTCATACGTTTTTCAACTAATAAAAGAAAAATTAATAAAATTATTGATATGATGAAGCAAATTTGATACCTGCTTCTTTAAAATCTATGGTCAAATTTTTAATAGTTCTTAATTTCCACTAGAGAATAATTTAATGCTGGCTCAAAATCGACAAATAATTATGAAATTTTTATCAATTTTGTGCAGCCATTTTTAATTCCGGTAAAACAAATTTTGGAAATCTAATCTCAGTTGGAAAAGATGGAAAACAAAAAAAAAACAAAACAAAAACAAACCACAAAAGCAAAAAACCTAAAGGTAAACGTAGACGTAGTTAGGAGGATGGCATTCAAGCTGATCATGAAGAAATGGGACATGAACCGGGGCCATGGATAAAATTATCACAGAATAGGGAAGAATTGAGCTCTTGTATTGATAAGGTAATTGAATTTCTGAATATCAATTAAGGTTTCAGTATACCGATGACAAAAAACCTTTACCATGATACTTTTTTATTACTCTACTTTGCGAGTAACTTATAAACAGGATAGAATTTCGTTAAAAATACCTTAAACAAAAGTTTTAGAACTTCTTTTTTCCATTACTATTTCTTCCTCGAGGACCAAATAAATTTAACATTATCATGCTTAAACGAAACACGTTCCTCGCATTTATTTTCTGTACTCAAGGGTTTAAAAACCACAACAACAAGAACGATGAAAAATGACAAAAACAATAACAACAACAGCAGCAGCCGCATCAGCAGCAACGACACGAACGCGAAGAGTCATCCCCTATCCAACGAACAACCTCCTATCCACCCGTAGGCGCGATAAAGTGTATTTCCAATATATCGCTCGGCTCAGCCCGTGCCCTTACAAGAGAAAGAGACACCTTTGTGCCTCTCGGTTCTCCGCTCTCGCACACACGCCGGTAAAGGAGCCGCGCGAGCGCGCGTGGTACCCCCTTTTGTACATACAGCAGGGTTCACATGCCTACACACACACCTGCACACACATACACGTGTCGGGTGTCGGCTTCTCACTTGGCTGCCTTCTTTCGCTCCGTATATACGGACGACGCGACTTCAAAGAAGCGCCGCGCCAGAGAGAGGGGAATAAAAGGGAGAAGGCTCGAGGGCTTTTTGCGAGGCGACGACTACGACTACGACGACGACGACGACGACGACGTTGTCGTCGTCGTCGTCGTCGTCGTCGTCGTTTGATTTGTCGAAGAGGGGAAGGAGACGAGTGAGGAGTGAGGGGGAGTGAGGCTGTGTACACTTAGTGGACCGCTAATGGATGAGGCACTGAGGGAGGTGCTTGAAAATCATTGTTTCATCGGCGAGTTGGGAAATCGATTGAAAATTTAACTTTAAATGTTGTTTTTGTGATAAAAAATGTTTATTCTGAAGACAAAGGACCAATATTTTGAGCTTAGCGTGAAAATCGCTTCTTCTCAGGGCTACGAAAATTGTGAAATTCTTTGGAAATAGCTTTTGTTAAAAATAGTTGACTCACAAAGTTAAAACTGTATTGCATAGTGCAGACACGTAGAGAGTTGACGTCAACATTTTTTATGAAGCATAAAAGAACTAATTCAAAATAATTAAACATAATGGAAAATAAATTCAGATGTAGTAACAAAATACTATTGGAGTTTACATAACAAATGTAAACAGTTCTTTTGAAAACTTTATTGCTTACTTGTATTATGGCTGTAAAACAGTATACTCATCTCGTTAGAGGAGCGATATGTTTTGATTTTTTGATACATTGTTGCCAATGTTGAAAGAACAGCGTGTTTTTAATCTTTACAAAATCAAAATTTGACAAAATGTACTTCGCAAAGTAAATAATGCTTTAAAATTTCGAAAAATGAAGTGCCACTATATATTGACCAATACTAGTACTTTTAAATGGTGATGTTTAAAGTGACGTTAGATTTAACAAAACTTAAAAATGATATCACTACGTAACCTAGTGCGGCACGGGATATAATGAACACTTGAGCTGTTATTTTCAATGTGAGGAATATGCTGTCAAGCTTTGTTAATAAATGAAAATATATTTTGTACTGCATATATTAAATTATATCACGAATATAAATAAGAAGTCTTCAATGGTCCTTTTATAAGCACTGACTTTACGTCAGTAGAGTTCGTTAGGAAGCTAGTTAGTTAATAGCCCTTACAAAATTGTAGATAGGTATCAGTTACAAGAGAAGTTAAATGTTCTGGAGGTTTTCCATATATTTATGATAAGTATATATGTAAATAAAATTATTATTAACCGGAGACTTTGAAAAATTATAAAGCTTATCGTGTCTTTTTGATAATTTGATAAATTGGTTATACTTAGTTTTCAACTTTGATGCAAATACATCTGTACTATATAGGAATATATAATTAGTGCTATTATTAAGAGTATAATTTTTAAAATTGAAAAGTTCAGTTTGCATCACGGATATGAGAGAATTTCAAGTATGTCGTTGTTGGAATCATTCTACAGGGCGAAATTCACCACCTTTATTGTTGAATTGTTTGTTGCGTAAATAATGAAAATTAACTGTGCAGACAAAAACATGAGCATTATTTTCAATTTATATTCGTAAGCCTTGACTTTATTCAATAAATAGTAAAGCGACACATTCTTCTACGTAAACAACCATCTGCTAAAACCAAAACACAACATTAATAATAATTTAGAATACTAAACACGTGAGTGAAGCAAACACCGGTATATACTCTCGTACACCGTATATAAAGTATATAAATCAATAGACGTTAAAAATAGCATATTGATTTTATTTTTGCTTAAAGGTGTACAAGCATGTCCGATGCTATACATTCTTGTTAAAGAAGAATTAAATATGAGGCGCTTTGCTTCGTGTGTATATTCTGATACACAAAGTTGTTTAAAAAGCTCTGAAAATGAAGAAGGGTAGAAAAAGACTAAGGAAATTCATGAAAATATTACAAAATAAATATTAAAGACGAACAAAAGGAAGAAAAACATGACGATGATGATGCCGATTATGCTAAAGATGAAAAAGAATAAGAAGTAGGAGATGTAGATGAAAAAGAATAAGTAGTAGATATAGGTAAAAAAGGGGATGAAAGAGAAGATGGTGATAACGACGATAATAAAGAGAAATAATAAGTAAAAGATGAAGATAAAGACGAAGAAAAGGAAGAAGACTATGGTGATAGTAATAAAAAAAGTAGAAGATGTAGAGGAAAAAAAGAACAAGAAATGAAGATGAAGAAAAAACAGCAAACAAAGTATGCGCGGGAACATATTGTAACGGGTCAGCATCCTTTCAATTATTTACCTCGCTCTAATACGCAGATCCGCATAGATGACTTTATACATTTTTTTATCTATTACAACATTATACTCAGGCTCAGTAATAATACACTTCTGCGGAAAGGGGGGGGGGCAGAAAAAGAGAATAGTTAAGGAGAAACAGGTAAATATATCGTCTTGTCTCACATGATGTGCATTGGAATAAATGACAAGGTAATCATGAATAGATTTTCTTCAAATAAGGCAATGGAGAAATCTGCTATATAATCCATTATTGCTATTAATGTCTGAATCAACATAAAACATTAACAAATCCATACGAAAAGTTTTAAAGTGAACTGAAAAAAGTGCTTTAACTAACAAGGAGAGTGTACGAAGTGCGGGTCGGGAATTTTAATGAGGTTTTGAGAGCTGTTTTCTGGTGCCTAAAAATGAACTCCAGTACCCGCCGTTTTGCCTAACGAGCCCCTGTTATCGAAATATAGCCAATTATGCCCCAAATATCCGTTTTTTAGTGAATAAATGGTACCTCTACTTCAGATCATTACTCCGCAAATTTTTACTCAGAAAAAATAACCCAAAAGTAGGTAAAAGTAGAACGAAATAGCTTTAATTTCCGTTTTATTTCATATAAAAATATCAATCTCTTGCAAAGTTATTAATTGTCTAAGAAAGTGATATAAAATACATGAAAAATTGAAGATTTTAATTTTATTTTAATTTTGCTGATTTTCCATGCATTTCTTATTACTCTTTTTGATAGTTAATCATTTTGCAAGAGATTAATATTTTTATATGAAACAAAGCGGAAATTAAAGCTATTTCGTTCTACTTCTATCTACTTTTGGATTATTTTTTCTGAGTATAAACTTGCGGAGTTATGATCTGAAGTAGAAGTACCATTTTTTGACATATGGCTCTGGCAATATCTTTTATTGATTCATAGATAAACAACGTAAGTTACTGAAAAAACAATTTACACCAATGCCTATATTCTCAACAATACCCTACAGAAATAAATTAAAATTTGAATCATGCTACACAGACATTTCAATAATAGGTCTCTACAATCGTACCCTCAAAAAACGAAACCACGAAAACCCCCTCACCCAAAACAAAAAGCATACAGAACAATATTATGCTTTCCACTCCAGGCGACTACAGCGAGCAAAGGCCCGCCCAACATCCAACTTTCTCAACCCTTTGCCCCGAGCTCCGCAGCTTCTGCATCGGCAGGAAGCCTGAAAGATCGTTCTCGGAAAGAAAGGCGAGCGCGCGCGCGCAAAGGAAGACGCCTGAGAGAGTGAGAGACCCGAAACTCTCGGCAAAAGTGCAGCGGCGGATGACTTTTCGGAGTTTTCAGCAGTAGCGCCGAGGAGAGGCCAAAGGAAAAGTTCACAGCGCAAATTGCTTTTGAAATCCAGTATACGCCGAGGAGTGGGAGAGGAGCGCTCGGGGCGGTGTTTTTGAGACGAGTGCTTGTGTAATGATTCCGTTTCTTGTTTTTGGGGCTTCAATGAATTGTCTTTTAGGTTTCTATTTCGGTTTTGCGTGTGGTTGGAATTCTGCGAATGGCAAAATATTTAGGATAAGTCAAAATTCTTATGATTATCTACCGCAATAATAAAAAATCATTATTTAGTAAATTATGGTTTTTATTATACTTGCATAAATAATAATTCATTTCACCGTAAAGAAGGAGTTAGTTTGACTTTACAATTAATTTTCTCTTCGTGATTATTCCTCTTAATTGAATATACCAATTCTCTCCTATAACAAAAAATCAATTACAAACTCGTTTATAATTCATCCCCTCATTTTTCCCCTGCCGTTAAACAAACTCCAACCCTCCAAGCCTCCAAATTACAATCGGCAACAACTTTGATACGCAATACGACGTATTACACGAGCGGGCGACGCGTCGACGTATTGCTCGCTCTCTCGCACAAAGGCGCGCCGGCGGAAATAAGTCCACCGGTGCAGAAAACAGTATGTGCCGCTTCCTGACTCCGAATCGCACAGTGCCACATATGTATAGGTGCTGCGCACAGCGAGAGAGAGAGAGAGAGAGAGAGAGAGAGAGAGTACCGAGCCATTGTGTCTCCGTGTGCCATTGTGCGAAGAGGCGGGGACGTAGAGCGGCAGCGGTAAAGGAGCAGGCAAAGCTGTGCCTCGCCGGTGTTGCGCGCTTTTTTTGCCCTCGGCGCCACCGGGATATTGTTCCTTTATGGGGCTACCCTGGGAGGGGGTGGAGCTTGAGAGTCGATTCTGTATGAAGTCGAGCTTGTTTTTGTACTTCGCGAATTTATTGAGGAAGGTTAGGAGTGTTTCAAGGTGGGTGTTAACTGGGATTTTTTAAACGTTTTTATGGTTGTCTAATTCATTTTGAAATTTGGATGGGTCATATTATTTCTAATAAAGATGGAGATTTATTGAAAAAAAATTCTTTTGCATTCAAGTTTGACTGATCTAAATAGATATTAAATTCTTAAATAGTTTAAGATCTTAATACAACAAAAACTCTATTAATGACGTATCATTAATTACTAGTATTTAAAAAATGAGAATTTATTTTTAGTCAATTGCTTGATACAAAATTTGTCGGGGAACCAACCTTAAAGTTTTTTGCTAAACAAATATGATAATTATACAGATCTTCATAAAATTTATTGCAATTATAGTAGTGCGCAGATGGAATACAACTATCCTAAGGAAGCATACAGTAAATAACTTCAATTGTTTTTCACCGCACAAGCATTCTCATCACCTCGTCTCTCATTCATCCAGACATAACGAAGACGATCTTGAGAGTCTCACTCCCTACCCCAGAACTAATGGATATTTAATGCAACGACAGTCGTCGCAGTTGTCGTCTGCGCAGGCGAGAATTCAATCAGGGCCCATTTCGCGCAGCAGAATCGACTGCGAAATCCGATCAGTCGAAATCAAAAGGAATCCCTGTCTCTCTTACACTATCTTTCTCTCGCTCTTCAAGCGCTCGATTTACGGTCATTAAACGTTCATTTATATGCCGGAGAAGGAAAAACCTTTCGCGCTCGCGCGCGCGCCCTTTTGCCTTCGTCATGGATCTCGCCTCCCATTAATCCGAAACGAGATTACCGCGCGAATGAGAGAATATTCTCGCTGCTAGATTCGCACTGTTAAGCTAAATTGATTATCGTTCTTCGAAATAATGACGGCGTTTTCGGTCTCTTTCTCTCTTTTGTGGGTGTGCCTGATCTTTGTCCCTGTCTGCCAGAGAGACGGGCTGGCGTTGCATTCAGTGGCCGAATTATAAGAGAACGAGGCATTATTTTAAAAGAGATAGAGAGAGAGAAAGAGAGAGAGAGGGAGAGAGAGAGAGAGAGATAAAGTAGTGAGAGGGTGAGATAGGAAAGAGAGGTATGCGCGTTTTTACGCTCGTTTGATGAATGATAGAGCAGGAGCGTTTTGAATAATTGAAGGCTGCGCGATGAATACTTGATTGGAGTTGTTTCTGGCGTGCGTTAAGTGAAGAATCACTTGTTTGCTTGTAAATAACACGATTCAAATAACCGACGTTTTTATTGTTTATAAATACAGTTTACTAAAGTAATCGTGGTAAATATCACGTAACATTTTATGAAACAAAATACAAACGTGATTTGCATAAACAATTTATTAGACAGTTAGTAAAAGTTAAAACTAAATCAGCACACATAATCGGATAATAATTCTGCATGTATAATTAGTTAAAAATAAGCATATATAATCAGGTGATAAATCAGCACACATAAATATGCAATAAATTAGCACACATAATCAGGTAATAAATCTGTACACATAATCAGGTAATAATAAATCAGCACAAATAATCATAGCTATAAATCAGCACACGTAATAATGGTAATAAGTCAGGTTATTAGATGTGATAACTAATCATGTGATCAAATAACATAATAAATCACGTGATCAGATCAGATATTGAACTAGGTGATCAGGTGAAGTAATAAATCAGATGATCAGATCAAATGATGAATCAGGTGATCAGATCAAATATTAAATCGTATAATTCCAATAGCGAATTCAAAGAAGGTGAATATATCGCATCCAAAAATCAAATAATTTATCAATAAGACAGCCATTTACAAGAGTCACATTTATCGCGATAAACAATACATAACCTCGACTCACTTCATGCAACAACAATCTTCCGAGCAAGATAAAAACTCTACGCGACTCTATAACCTTCCATTTCTCGGGGGCTTGGCGAGCGAGCTCTTTTTTTTTTACGAGCGGCGCTTAGCGCATTCCACGGCTCTCGTCTTCACGCGAGATCTCGTGAGAAATCGTCCGCGGCGCCGAGGTCCTCCGCCGGGGTAAATAAGTCGGATTTTCCCTCCCGAGTGTATACACGAGGCGACGCGCGGTAATCCCGAGCATCAGGTTGACAAAAAGCGTTCGCATTATTCTTCCGCGGCCGCGACGAAGCGAAGAGCGAAGCGCTGTGTATACGCGAGGAATAAGTCTCGGGAGTCGCGTGGGTTTTGTTTCTTGGGGTATAATGTCTTATGATTTAGACGGGAATGGAGTGTACTTCCAAGAGTTTGATTGCAACTTTGAGAAGTTGAGAGTTTTATACGCAGGGTAATTATTTCGTGTGAGAAGAAGAATTACTATGAATAAGTTTTTTCTTGAATAATAATTATTTATTTTAAACTTAGAGTGTAAGTTTGTCGAAGGCGGATATTGCATTGTAAGAGAATTAAGAAAGAATCTTAAACTTTTAATTACGATAACTTTACACGACTCAAAGAAAGAAGTTCAAAGGCAAAGTGTCTACTTATGAAATATATTTTATACATTTTTTTATAAAATATGGGGTTATAACTCAGATTTACTTCATTCTTCTTAGGATTTTCGTAATTTCTCAAAATTCTGTCTATTACAAGAATTGAAATGACTTCATATTTATTGTTTTTCCTTTCAAATCGCGATTGAGAATTAATTCGCGATCGCGAATCCTTTCAAAGAATGGCGATTTGAAAGGAAAAACAATAAATATGAAGTCATTTCAATTCTTATAATCGAAAGAATTTTGAGAAATGACTAAAATCCTAAGAAGAATGAAGTAAATCCGAGTTATAACTCCATATTTTATAAAAAAAAAAATTTTAAAATATATTTCATAAGTAGACACTTTGCCTTTGAACTTATTTCTTTGAGTCTTGTAAAGTTTCCATAATTAAAAGTTTATATATATCACAGCGGCGTGAAATTTTATAGGGATACACTGTAAAATGAATATTGAATTTGCTCAAAATTTGGAAAGATTCTCGCTACCTTTGATACCCACGCCACAAACCAAACATTCCTGTCTAAAATCAAACCCCCCCTCCTCCCAGCTGCACCTCTCAAAGAAATCCGCGACCCCACCTCCCTCCCAACCAATATACAATCAAAGTCATCCCTGCCGGCTCAACTTCGCCTGGGGCTGCAAGAGACAGAAGCAGCAACAGCGACAGAAGCTTCAGTTTCAGCTTCCCTCGGTGGGGGCGGTATATTATTGAATCAATACGACGACGTCGCATCTCGCGTCTTTCGCTCGCTTTTACTGCCGGGCATTACAGAAGTAGGACGCGCGCCTATTTTTCCCCCGCGCTATTCGATTTGTCTGTGCGCGTGTGTGTGCATATACGTGGGATTCGTCGGTGCTCTGTCTTAGGAGAAGCTGGAACTGTAGCTTTGAGGCCCCGCAGCGCGCGAGCGCGCGAAATCTCGCGAAATCTCGCGACGCAATTGGTGCGGGAGGAAGGGATCCGCGCCGGAGTCAGAGCGGATTGTTGGAGACATGTATTGGGGATTTCGATATATGTAGCCCCGAGACCTTTATTCGATTTGGAATGGTTCTTTACTTTTTTTGTGCTGCTGCTAATTTGCTTCTTTTTTCTCTTTCTTCTTGGTAGTAGGGAATTCGTTCGTGATTGCTTTCTATTTCTATGTTTGGTTTGTTCTTTTTTGACAAGTAGGGCGTTTAAAAGCTTTCATTCTCATTGGAACATTGAAGTACAGTTGAATTTTAGTTTATTTGGTTAAGAAAACTTTTTAGTGCGGAGAGCGTTTCTTGTACAATTTTTTTTACTTGCAATGGAATTTTTATAAATATAGACTATGCTAAATCCGTGTGTTATCGGCAAATGTAGGGAACCACTTTTTTAATTTAATTCTCAATTTTGAGAAAATATCTCTATGAATGGTTGTAGATTTTGATTGGGACAATATATCGTTCCAGAGAGATATTTACTGAAAATTGATAATTAAATAAAAAAAAGTGGTACCTCGTTATTCTCGGTGACGGGTGGGTTTAGTATTGCCTTAATTAAATTGTTTATTAAAGTCTCTAATTATTTCAATTTTATGCAAAAAACAATCTTATAAAATAAAAGAACTAGTAATAATAGTTAGAATTTAACAGCTTATTCTACTAAATGGATAATAGTCAATTATATTATAATAATGTTCTCCTTACTCGTATAACTACGTCATTTTTAAGAAGATTACTTTAATAAAATAGAAAAGAAAATATTCGATAGGTTTGTAGCAAGTAGACTGAAAGAGAATATTTGACTATCGAAAAAGGGAATAAAGTCTGATGGTTTTCGTTTTCTGGGGCGCAAATATTGTAGCTACTCTGTTAAAATAAGTAGGTTGTATAAAGAATCAACATTATCTTACTAGAAATGTGACAAAATGCATCATCGACTTTTAAAGCAATAAAAGTAGATCGAAATTATATCCAATGAGAAATTAACTTACGTACAAAGTAAAATTGCGGAAAGCAAGAAATCTATCTCAAACCAAAGATGTTGACTTACCTAAAACAGAAAAAAGAGAAAAGGTTATCATTATCAATCGATTATATAATAATCATATTTAATATATTATATACAATATTCATCTCGTAACATCGAGCATCAAAAATAGCCCTAGAATAGCCAATGAAATTCAACAATCCCAAAAAAAAGAAAGCTCTTTTCAAGAATAGCTTCTTTCATAGAGAAGATGCGCAACGTTATTTCTCGACCTTCGCCATCGTTCCATTCACTCGTCCCATCCACGCTCGGTATTATACTCGCGACGAGTGCGTATCTTTTTCGGAGCGTCTGACCCAACTCGCACCCTTACTACTGTTCATTTTTATCCTTCTCTACGTTTGGTGTGGCTCTATTATGTGAGGTATTACGGATTCTATGCATGTTTCGTACCTAGCATTGGCCTTTTGAGACACAAGTATGTATTTTTTACTTTGTTGTCTGATGTAAGTGGACAGATGAAATTGTACTGAAGAGTTAGGATTGGATGAAGACAGTTCTTGAAATGGTGGCTTTATACATTTGTGAGAAAGTAACTAGATTCACGTATAAACTCAACACGTAACAAGATACGATATGCATAATTTTATTCAAATTGCCATTACCATCATGCAACAATATTTTCTTCAATTTGATATAAAGGTTGTAGAATGATTTAAAACAACAATGTACAATCAAAGATGCAAATCGTTGTATATCATAAAAATAGTATCTAGATACAAACAAGATATGCATTTAAAATCGACGTAAGGTATTTGATTATTCGGATACTAGTATATAGTACTTAGTATCTAAATATAGTGAAGCAATAGTATATTATGACACTGTTGTGGGAGATGGTTTTCTACCTTGCTCGAGGGTTTTCGCACGAGCGAAGCGAGTGAGAAAATCGAGCAAGGTAGAAAAACACCTCCCACAACAGTCTCATACGATATTTTATAGCACAACAACCTCAAAATCGACAATAAAGTTGGCATTTTGAGGTTAGTGTGCTATAAAAAATATTATTTGTATTTTTTTGAAAATTGATCGCACTACTCATATTTGTGAAGATTTTAATTTTTCTTGGACCCTTTAAAGATATCTTATTTTTATTCGGATAATATCCGCGTATTTAGGGTGGTCTTTTTGTTTAGTTTTACCGATTGACATAGGTACTCACAATTTCATCTTAGCGTAAAAATACAAGTCGCCTCGTCGAAAGTGAGCCAATATTAGATTGCATGTAACCCTATAACTGGAATCTCATGACTTCCTAGTCGATTACATTGATACATTTCACACAACAAAAACTTGCCATAAAAGGAAGGTTATATTTAATTTCTCCACCCTTCACCCTTTGGATGATAATTGACTCAAATCATACGTTTCCACATTATCCAAAAGCTCTCAACCTCCCGTCAAACCCAACACCTCAAACAAAAAACCCACCCTTCCCCAAAACCATCATTATCCCAACAATACATTCCCTCAAAAATCGAAGAATCCCTTACATTCCCTACACAACCCTTACCCCACAGCTACAAGCTACATCCGACCAGTCGCAGAGAGACCGATCCATCAGCCGCATTACAGCTCCGCGGGTAATGCTATATACATACAACCGCTCTGCGCCGCAACGCGACGCCGGCCAATGAGCGGCCAGGAGACTGAAATGCAGCGCGCAGCGCAGACGCGAGGAGGCGGAGTTGCGCCCGGCGCTGCAGTCTTTCTAGCTTTGCCTCGAGCGCGCGCGGCTGAGTTTATAGATTGCAGCCGCTGCTGCGGAGAAGGCATGGTGTGTGTATACACAGGCTGCTGGCGTTACACGGTTTGGTTTGGACGGGTGATGGTGGTTACGGTGCTTTAGGCTTGGAGTAGATGCACGTTTGTTGGTGTTTAAAGAAGGATGTGGATGAGTTTGTTGATTGATAATGTAGGCTGAGAAGGAAGATTTTATTTTCGATGAGGAGGTGACAATAGATAATGACGAAGGTTTTGGCAATGCTTAAGTTGAATGCGTTGTTGTTGTTGTTGAAATTACTTATATCAAGACAGATTTTAGAGATATTCTAGCTGCTGAGGGTTAAAAGGGCTTTATTCATATGAGTCATTAAGATACTCTTATATTTTTTGTGAAATTATGTACTCTGTTTCGAAATAACTATTTTTAATATACATGCTACATTGCATTCTTTGTAACTAATTTTACAAATCTGACTGCGGTTCCATAATCTGAGGTACTAATAATCTTAAGATGATCTAGTTGATTTGTTAATCACTGATTACAACACCTGCTATATTAAAAGAAAATGCAGAAGTATTAAAGAATACAAACATATTATTGATACATTTTTGTACACAGACCTTTATCATCTTGCTACCACGTCAGGTTTTTAAAACATAGTAACCTTAAAATGGATACACTCCCATTCCAAAACCGTAAGGAGATGCTAAATCCACTCACCATCAATAATTACGAGGACCCACTTATCTTCATTTAATTTTCTATGTCAGTAAATATCTGTATGGAATGACGTTGACTCAATCAAAAAACAAAAACTTTCTAGAGAGATACTTTTTCAAAATTGAATATTGAACGAAAAAAGTGTTTCTCCGTATTTGGCGGTAACACGAGGGTTTAGTATCAACTTAAGGTAAGAATATCTCTAATCACTTTTTAACACACTTTTAAACAATGGATTGTATGTAACATACCAAAAGCTTTCGAAATAACTCAGTTCTATTCTGAGTCAAAGTTAGTGTACACGTATATTTCCATACATGTTGACGTGAAAAGCTCAATTGAAAGAGAAAACAAATTTTTTTTAATGAATTTTTAATATATACGTATACGCATAAAAATGCGTGAAAGTGTATAAAAGTGCATCAATACACGTAGACACGCATGGCACAGAATTATCATTTATGTGCATGCGTTTTTACAAAATTTCAAAATTATTGATTCAGAAAACATAAACATTCATGCTTGTACAAAATTATGAACAATTATGCACGAGCATGCTTAATTATTCATGAACTTTCATAAGCACGCATGAATGTGTATGATCATGCGTATGCATCCCCGATCAAGTTTCAGGCATAATAATGCATGAGCATGTAGAAACATGTAAACATCCAAAAAATTTTGAGCGTTATTTCGCATACTCATACGCACTCATACGACAATCACATAACCTTAAATATGCTGAAGCAAATACACGATTATGTAAACAAGGTTTTGCTAAACATTTAAAATTACGCTACAATAAAAATATGGAATAAATCTACTGAGGAAAATTCGTTTGCATCCTTCGCAACACTGCTACCGCGTTATTGCGTCGTCGCTGCATCCCCCCGTCATACTCGTGTGCCAGTGTTCACGCACCGGCGAGCCATAAATACTGCCACGCGGCCGGCTGAAATCAGCAGATATATAGCTTCGGCGCATGTGACGATGCTTTGCAGGCACTGCGCGTTTCCGGAAAAGAAACTTGTTACTTTATTAGAGATTTTTAAAGATTGTCTATTGAATTTGACCTCAATGTCACATTTGTGTCCGAGCTAAATTTCGACAACGTCTGAACGGATCGAAATTAAACTTTGTCAGTGTATTATTCTGTAGGATAATACGGAATCAAATGGCTGCATGAGATATTTTCTTTTGAATTATATTGAAGAGCATAAATACGGGTGTGTTATAAATAGCGATTATTGCAGTTTGATTCTTTGAGATATCTGTATATAACATAACATGATTGAAGTTGGGGCGTGTAATCGAAACAGAGGCTGGCAGAGACTTCACGTGGAAACGATAACCTCTCTGCACTCGGTGCAGTTTCATACTCTACTGCAAGTCGAGTCGCGCCTTCCCGCGCACACGCTTAGCATAGAAGCGCTTACAATACTACAAATAAATAAAATAAAATAAATGAAGAAAGTCTAAAACCTTTGCTCACATTTCTTTTCATTGATTATACTCTTTCTTGAGAAGAGGAATAGGTTTTTGGAGTATCACTGAATCGATTGAGTTTGTCTTTCATTTATGCAATTATCATAACAGAACGCTGAATTCAAGTGTATACAGCGTAAGTTTGAAGTTAGTGACAGGACATGATTAGTAGTAGCTTGTAAATATGAATAATTAGTGTTTAGTTATTATTATTACATTGGGGTGATACTAAACCCCCGTGTTAATGACAAATACGGGGAACTGTTTTCATTATTATTTTATTTTAAAAATCTCTCTGGGAAGTAGTGGTTTTCGATTAGGACAACAACGATTCAGAGAAATGTTTACTCAAATTTGGAAGTTAAATAAAAAAGTGAGTTCTCGTAATCGTCCATGACGTATATACTATTGATAGTTATTAGTATAGTAAGTTAGTATTAACTTGTGTGAGTGTTTGCTTAACGTTAAAAAGTATTGACATATATAGTTAATATTAATAAGTTAATATTACGTTACAAAGTTAGTGTTAGATTACAAAGCTAGCGTTAGGTTACAAAGTAAGTGTTAGGTCTCCAAGTTTGTCTTAGGTCACAAAGTTAATATTATGTTACAAAGTTAGTGTTAAATTTACAAAGTTCGTGTTAGGTTACAAAGTTAGTGTTCGGTTAAAAAGTTAGTGTTAGGTTACAAAGTTAGGTTTAGGTTTCAAAGTAAGGCTTAGGTTACAAAGTTAGTAATAGGTTACAAAGTTAGTAATAGGTTACAAAGTTAGTAATAGGTTACAAAGTTAGTAATAGGTTACAAAGTTAGTAATAGGTTACAAAGTTAGTAATAGGTTACAAAGTTAGTAATAGGTTACAAAGTTAGTAATAGGTTACAAAGTTAGTAATAGGTTACAAAGTTAGTAATAGGTTACAAAGTTAGTAATAGGTTACAAAGTTAGTAATAGGTTACAAAGTTAGTAATAGGTTACAAAGTTAGTAATAGGTTACAAAGTTAGTAATAGGTTACAAAGTTAGTAATAGGTTACAAAGTTAGTAATAGGTTACAAAGTTAGTAATAGGTTTTAATGTTAGCGTTAGGTTACAAAGTTTTAATTAGATTACAAATATTATAAATTTTTATTTAGTTAGTTTTATTAAGTAAGTATAAGGGTTATTAATTTATTGTGGTTTAAAGTTAGTGCAAGTTAATTCTAAGTAACAAAGTTAGTGTTGACTCATTGAGTTAGTGTTAGTATCGTATCCCGGTAAATCACTAATACGTAAACAAGTAGTTTTTGTTCAAATCCCCGTAATCCAGCCACGTAACATTTTTTACAAAAATCCAACCTCAATTACTCATACAATGCATAAACAACGAGCGAATTAGCGCAGTCTGCGGGCGTAACTACAGACCTCCTGCGAGCTACATAAACATTTCGAGGCGATTCGAATTTCCAGGCGGGTAAATCCGACGGCCGAGTCCGACGAGTGGAAATCCGCGTGGCACTAGCTCCCCGGGATCACCGGCGTCGCGCGACGCGAACGCACGCTTGGAAAAAAGAAGCATTGGGAGTGTACACGCGAGGGAGAGAGAGAGAGAGCGATGAGAAAAAAGAGGGGCGCGCGCGACAGCTGCGAAGGCAGCGAAGATTGATTTACATTCTATTATGCCGTGAAGCTCGCTCGCGCGACCGAAAGACAAAGTGTATACTATGTAGGAGGCGGCGAGCGAGCGAGCGCTTTATTTTTGCACGGCGGTATAGTCGTGAATTATCTGGGTTAGTGTTGGTATGGTGTATTTTCGTAAGGTAAATATTCCACGCGTTATTAAAGGTACTTGGCCTTCTGTGAATTGAAGATTAAATCGTCTGTGGAGTTTAATGTAATATAAATTATTTATCGCATATTACTTCATTCTTTATCAAAATATGTAAAGAAATACTTTTTTCAAAGTTTACTTAGAAAAATCCTTACAGATGAAAGTGACGTAATAATCAGGAGAAAATACAGTAAAAAATATAAAAAAAAATTTTAATCGACTACGTATGATTTTAATCTATTACACTCAGACATTGCCCTTCCACCGTACTGAATATCAAAAAATACATACAAATGTAATAAAGAATGTTTCAATTGCACTCAATCGAAAACTAACACACCACTTACTCAGCCTGATTCAAAACACTGTTAAAAAAAACATAATCAAAGACACAGCGAACCTCGCCACGAACTCACTGCTAATATTTTCCACCTCGTCCCTTGAACGCAGCGCGCGTATAATTCGCCCGTTCGCGCGTGCAAACGATGACACAAAGTACAGCGCGCATGGTCTCGCTCCTTCCGCCTTCTATCCCTTTGCCGGCGCGCGGAGCTTTTTCGCAGCGGTATCAGCCACTCCCTGCTACTTTGCATCGGCTCTTCTATACACACACGCGCGCGGAGAGACACATTCCCGGGCTCATCCGAGCGGCTGCTACTGCTGCAGCGGCGACCCGATATAAGCCCTTTTTCTTTCTTTCTCGCTCGCCGGTTCTTCTGTCTCCCTTTTTTCCCTCGTCGCGTCTCGCCGGCTTTCTCTTTTTTCAGCCGCCGTGGCGAGTTGTCTTTCTCGTTTTTCGCTCTTTTTGTGTGTTGCAGGTTAGGTTTTGTTTTGTAAGCTGTTTATCCTAGTTCTCTGCTGTACCAGTCTTTTGTAATTCGCTGTAGAGATGAGATTTTTTAGGTGTGTGTACAAGCGTTTGTTTGATTGCGTGTATGAGTGTGTATATGTGTCTGTATAGTTATATATGTATACATGTACGTGTATTTGTAGGTGTATGCATGTTAGTAACTGGATGTGTAATTTTGCGTCTCTGTGTGTGTATTTGGGCTTGTGTATGAAAGTATGTGTGTATCTTTATGTGAATAAGTTAATGTATGTGTGTAGATAAATAGATAGATAGACATATGGATAGTTTATATATAATTTTTTTATATAAATAAAAATTCAAGAACTATAAAGTAAAATTTAATTTACAAAATGTAATCTATTTTAATGAAACGTGAAATCGTTCTGAAAATTTCCAGCTTGTCAATATTATGATTTTAATAATTAAAACGAATTTTAAATAAACATTTTTAATGAAAAAATATATACAAACTCTGTATACATTAGGGAATAATAATAATAAAAACTACTGTGCAATATATATAAGCTTTTAATTCTTAAATGAAACCTAACTGAGAAACAAATAAATCTTGTTTCAATTCATCGCAAACCCGTATAAATTATTCAATCTTTCCACCAGTAAAAAACATTACATCTCACTTTCCACTCTCCAGTCCCCGCGCAACTAATCGATTAACGTAGAATCCCCTTACCGAAAAAGAAGAGTGGAAAAAACAGAAAAAGAAAGAGTAGCAACGCGCGTCCAATTTCGCGCAAGAGCTTTAAAGCTCGCGCGCACCGTCGTTTATTACATAACCGCGGCCGGAAATATGCAAGTCAAACAGGCCTGACTCAGCACGCTCTTTATATTCGCGCGCGCAGGAGAGCGAAAAAGAGCTAAAAGGGAGGGGGAGGGGGGAGAAAGTGAGTGGTCAACGCTCGCGAGTATGCCTCGCTCTCTGCTGATGTCGGCAGGTTCTAGAGGGCCCGGCATGGGGGCAATTTTTCGGTGCGACGGTGCGTTCATAGTAGTCACTGCGAAGCGTTGAAAATTTCCTGAATTTTTAGTCCAGGTGGCGAATTAAATTTTAGGTTATTTCTTGTAGAAATTTGATTATTTGTGAGACGATTTTTCGAGTAGAACCTAACGATTAAAGCAAAATCAGTGAGAAATTGCCGGTTATTCGTTTAAAAGATTTTTATGTAATTTTAAAACAGTCATTTTCTTTAGCAAGATACGTTTTTGATAATTTTAATCGCATTATATTAGAATGTATTTATTTACTTTTAATCGATTAATGAAGCGCAAGAACGAAACACAAATATTTATAGAAATTCATGATAAAGTATTTGAATTTTATGTAATTAATTAAAATTTCAGTTACAATCTGATTGAATTATCGATTACAGCGTATATAATTTTGTGTGACGGTCTTTAAAAAACTTGGGTTTTATGTCAATAAAAATTTAGATACTTTTTTTTACATTTTCTGTTACTATGTGTAAAAAACTGTAGTTTTCGAAAGCATAAAAGTGTATATGTAACTGAAAATTCAAGTACGAATATTAAATTAACTTTTTTAAATACGAAAACATAATTAATTAAAATTTTCACTACTACCTATACGTGAATGATCAATTACTAAATAAATGATTATTCAGTGACGTACACTAAAAATTCAACAAGAAATATTTATTACTTCTACCTTCGTATTTTAGTTGTACAAATATTAATATAATTGTGAATTCAAATTTCGTAAGGAGTTGAATTGTATGCAGTATTGAGTTACAATTGATTGAAAAGTTTTTGTCTCACTATATCGATTTCATACATTTCAATAAAGTGTTAATTTTACCTAGACATCAGCGTGTAAAATATTAATCATTGTAAATTGTTACCTCAAATCCACGCATTACTTTAAAATGATAGATATGCATGCTAATTTAATGCAAAACTTGTTTTCCCCGTACACATCTTAACAATAGTTTCGAACTAACACGAATTAACTTCCAATTTAAATAGAATTTTAGTTCCACGGACTCAAAATTATCATATACACTGGCTACAAATGGCAAAATGAGTTTTAAATAGCATGCCTTCCCCGACTGCTTCGCAAAGTTTAATTATATCTAATTACTCTCTTAATTACATTCTATTTACAACATTGAAACATAATTGTATTCGTATATACTATGTGGAACATAAATACTATCACTTTTTAACATTGAACATATTATCATAAACCACGTACAAATTATTTGAAAACAACGTCTCGTTAACGAAGCACCACCATCCCATACAATACCACAAAACTCTCAACTCTAACAAACAAAAGTAATCCCCGACCCTCACACCAAAGAAAATCATTATAAGCCAATCGAACACTCGATACGCCTGAATACCGAACTCGCGCACCGCCACGAGACTTAAAATCTCTCCGCTCGCATTCGAATGCAAATTTTGGCTAATGAGGGCGAACTCTCGCTCGCGTTTCCGAAAACTAATCATCGAAAAGGCGCGCGCGGGGGAGAAACGGAATCGCGCGCGAAATTGCCTCCGGGGCAGCGCGCGGAGCTGTGGAAGGAAGTGTTTCGGAACACCCCTGGGAGTGTCGCGAGGAAGGATGATGTAATTTGAGATGGAAGAGGAGGAAGGTGCGAAAAAATACACGGAAAATATCGGGTGGATCAGAACTAGATTTTGTGTTTTTTTTTATTTATTCTTTTTTTTTGTTGTATTGAGGTATATATTTGGTGAAGCAAATATTTATTTATTTTAAATAAAATAAATATTTATTTTATTTAAACAAACTTTTACTAGAATGAAAACTAAATTTCATGTTTGAAACGAATAGCATTTATTTGCGTTTGATTTTTTCTCTGTTGGGCAGCGATAATTCTATGCCAATGTTTTAGTATTTATTTAATTTTAAATAAACATTTTATTTCGGTAAATAAATCTATTTTGACTCCTATCAATAAGTATTTATTAATTTAAAAAAAAAGTTTTTTAGCAGCATTGAAATAAAACTTTTTTGAAATTTACTACAATATGGAAGATAAAGGTTGTTCGTTTCATGTAATAATCACAAGAACATTTCAGCCTAAATAACATACTTCCCACGCCAACGATCAAAAACTTATACAATTAATATCATGCCGAAACACAAATCCTCCTCTCCAAATTTAGATACATAATCCACCCCTTCAATTTCAGATTAACGATCTCCCGCGCAAAAAGGCGCAAAAGTCTACATAAAGTAGAAAAGAAAGATAACCAAAGATAAGAAGGAAAGGGGGATAAGTAGATAAGTAAAAAGAGCTCGAGAGGGACGAAGAAACACATGGAGAGATAAAACTAGAGAGAGAGAGACAGAGAGAGAGAGAGAGGGATAGAATAAAGGTCTCGGGGCGGCGATCATAGCCCGGCGATTTTGCGGATTTAATAACTTGGAGTTTAATTAACTACTGAAAGTCGACTGATCGATTCCCCGCGCCGTCGCTCGTCCGCCACTTTTTTCCCGGGGACGCGTAGCGAAGCTGAGGAGAGAGAGAGAGAGAGAGAAGCCATGGGAGACTATGAGCGGAGGTATAGATCTGCGGATGATAGCGTATCGGGAGTTGGCAGTTTTCAGTTATTTATTTATGTTATATACATTTTTAATGTGCGGGTGGATGTGGGTAAACAACTTAACTGCGATAGAAGATAATGATATAAGATAATGAATTATATAGATAGTTTTAGATAACATTATGTTTTTACCAAAGTGCCTAAAAATTTTCATAATTATTTGCTATCGTTTCTTTTGCTTAATTGAAAATCATTTTGAACAATCTTCTGAAAATGATAATTTAAATATCTGTATCTGTATCGATCACGCAGATAAAAGGCTAATTAGATAACAAACTATCTAAATGACTCATCTCTAATAAATAAGCGCGATATCTAAATAAATATTTATCTAATAGTTGAATGCGTATCTAGATAAATGCATATTTAAATAAACAGATCACTTTTTATAATTTAATCTCGATGTGTATTTTTCTAGATAATAAAATTAGTTGACTTGGTTTTAAACATGCTTTTAACTAACGATTTATATATGTCGAGATAAATTTATTATATTTCTGTTTGAAATTATTTGCCTGGCCTTTATTTTAGCTAATCGTGAGTGATCTTATACTGTCCGAATATTTGTTGATTACTAGTATACACAGGATTTCTAAGCGAATTCCGGAATAGTAAATATAAATGTGGTACAATTTAAGTACATAGTTGTAGCACAAAATAATCATGAACAATCAAGTAAATAATATTATTTGATAATTCATAAAAGTATAATAGTTTGAGATGAGAAGAAAAGAATATATTTATAAGAGCTGACAGATTAGCTGTATTTTAGTTTTAAATACGCCATTTAATTTTCCGCTTGGTATGTTACATGGAATATGATTCCATGAACACTTTGTTTATTTATTAGATTAAATAAAATAATATAAAATAACATGTCTTTGATAAACTCTAGCATTAAGTGTATAATCAATAGAATTAATCTCTCTTTGAATAATGCACGAAATTACTGTAATACAATATACGCATTGGCAGTTTTATAAAATAATACCCAGTAATGAATTATCATTACATTGTTAATTGTAATTAATAGATGGTTTAAATAATTACAGATATAGCTATACCTTCATAATTATATCTTTGAATCGAATCAGTTAATATTAAATCATAAGTAATACTGTAAAAGCTTTTATTATATTTTATTGCAAGGTAATCATATTTTATCTAAACATAAACTAAATTAAATAGTATTAACAATTTGTAGAGGTAAATAAATCAATAGTAGCAAGAAGATGACATAATTTCTAGTAAAAAAACACCGAAATCTTTTATCAAATATTTTTTATGTAACCTGATGTAATTCTCAAGCAACCTTAAAATCCTTCTGCTCTTGCAAAACACGATTCCAAATGAATACAATACTACAAGAATTCGTTAAATTTTACACTTAAAAACTACCTAAACTTCACTAACACAAATCACCAAACCGAAAAGAAACAAAGCAAAACTCGTAGACACCTCGCCTAATTAAAACTTGAACTCCTCTAATCGGAACAAAGCTGCTTCTATACAACGAACGGGAAAAAAGAATATAGAGATTCGAATCCGAGACTGAGCTGGAGCTCCAAAGATACACAGTATAATCGAAGATCTCTTGCCGCAAGTTATAACGAGTTAAGCAAAAGCGCACACACACACACACACACACACACACACACACACACACACACACACACACACACACACTCACACACACCAAGTGACGACGGCTCTCGACTCGCGTGCAAACAACTCGTGGTCGGGCAGCACAATTCGTCATGCTTTGTCGCAGAGCGAGAAGCGGACTGGACTGAAGTGGACTGAACTGGGGGTGAATGTGCGTTTGGAGGTGGATAAATGTCGAGGATGGTCAGGCGTTGAAAAGATGTTTTTCGTTGGATTCTGTATTTGTCGTTAAGTGTGAATTGACGTTCTTGTTTATTGTTTTATCAGACTGAGGAGAGTCGCTCATTTTGGTACACTTGAAGTTTTTAGATAAGTTTGGAGAAGAATATCTATAATTCGACGTGTTTGTATGAATCTATGTGTGTTTGCATGAAATACGTTGTATTTAGTTTGGTCTCTTTTAACTTGGGTTACGAAACAAAAGTTTTCAAAATCACTCGAGTAATTTTGGAGTTATGTCACAAGTTGAACCTATTTTAAAAATAAAGTTTATTATTATGTATGCAATGTACATATTGTAATTGCATCTCTAGAATGAGATTATATGGCAAATGAAATTTTTTTATCTTAATTTTGGTGTGACAGCGACTGATGAGAAAATGAAAATTCTATTTATATAATTATGCATTGAAAATAAGAATAATAGCTTGATTATCTATAATAAAAGAATGAAATTCAGGTCAAAGCATTTTAGATTAACCTAGTTTTTATTCGACATAATCATGTTTTATTGTTAGTTTTTAAAAGTTTTTAAGAAAATAGTATCTTTTCAAAATAATTATAGTAATTTCTTCACGGATATATATATACACCAGTAGAGATTTATTCATTGATTATTTCGCTATTGTATGAGACTCCAAATTTAGTGCCAAGCAACACCTCTTTGAATTGAATATGAAATGTTAATCAACTTGTGTTTTACATCTAATAATAAGAGTACAAGTTGTGGATCATTATTTTGTATAAAATATGTCAGAACAATTTACTGATACCTAGAAATGAAGCTTAGCACTCGTAGTTTTATTAGGCCTTATATCGCGATATACAGTTAAAAATATTAACATTAGCAACATAGCTATCCAAACAACTTGTTTCTAAGTCTGAAAATACATAAAATAATCTTCATTCGTAACGAACCTCAAACCAATAAACCCCCTTTTCTACCCACACTTGAAAATCGCCGTAACCAATAGTCTCCCAAACTACCCAACTCGCCCCCAACAATCCTTAAAAATCCCTGAAAATAGAACAGTCACTCCACGGCTTTATTTACTTAAATCCAAACCTTCCATCAAAGTCTCCTTGGCAAATCCCCCGAAAAACCCCTGTACATTCCGCTACAATTCGCACGCTCCACTTTCCACTTAAAGAAAAAAAGAAAAGAAACGACGAACAAGAACACTCCGCTCTACCGACGAATTCCGGCCGTACTTTCTGTACTATTTTTCTCCCTACCGCTCTGCGAGTGCCGGCGCTTTAATTACAGTATAGCCGTGGTGTTGCTGCCGGCAATTCGGTGATGCACCTGGGCGCCCGCCGGCATCGGCCGCCATTTGTCTGCTCGTCTGACACCGCGGGAATTTATTCCCCGGTCTTTCCTTGCTCCGCTCGTCGTTTAGGGGTTGTTCACAGTGGAGGGGTAGTGGGGATGCGATTGGTTGGGTCTAGAGATCACCTGACTTGAGTAGATCTAGTAAGATTTGACCTTCCTTTGTCATACGTGAGTTGACAGGATGTGTTATGGTAGTATACGTGTCATATTAATTATGTAAGTAAGTAGCAATCTTCCCGTGATAGAAATGAGTCTTGTTATGAGTCAGTAATCGACCATTAATAGACATTTTTAGCTATTGATAGCCAAATACTGGATCAGAACTTGATAAAATTGTACCAGGGTTGTAGTAATAGAAATAATAGTATTTTAATAATAATTTTTAATGTTCGTATTTTATTCATTGTCAATACATTTATGAATGTCATTAATGTTAATTATAATGTATTCTTTTTCCAATTAGCGACCTTAGAGTTATAACAAGTCTTTCTTCTGCTAATATTGCATCTATAAAATATAATCAAATATCTCTACGTTCATGACTATATGCTTTAAAAATAATTATTTATATTATTGTTAACTGAAAAAATTCTTTATTTATTTCGTTTACCTGGAATTATTGTAGAATACCTAACACAAAATCTAGTTTCAATGGTGATTATAAATAAGTTTTAGATTTTATATTTTATTGATATATGTATCAGATTAAAAGATAACATATAAAGGTAAGGTTAAATTAGATCAAGTTGGATGTAGTTTGGTCTAGTGGAGGTAAGTCAGTTCTAGACCTCAACCAGTCCCATTTCAGTTTCCTCACTATGAATGAACCCTTAGGCAGAAACGCGCATATCGTGTTCACTAAAAAGAAGAGAATGAAGAAAGGGTAGCTTTTGTTTCGATCGTCGTCATATTTCCGTCCAGAATATTAATTATTCGGCTCCGGGTGTATCGCATTCGAATTCATCGAGGCAACCGAAGAAAAGAATATTCCGCGGTATTACAGAGCAGAAAGACAAACGAGTCCCTCCTTTGTCTGCGGTGGTATAGAGGTAATTCGATCGAGGCTATTCCTTCATCTGATTGAAGAAAACGAATTGTCACTTCTTGCCAAGTCGATTTTTCTCTTCTTTGTTGTCTTAATTTCGGGTAGTACTTCGATTTTAAGCAAATTACATTAATATCGAGTGAGCCAAGTTAATATTAATGGAAGTTCGATTGTGACGAATTGAGGAGACGAGCACTGTTTGAAATTCGGTTTAAATATTTACGAAACTGTGAAATGTTATTGATTTAAATTGTTTATGGGATTATCTGTAAGGTCATAATTATAGAGATAACGAGTGATTATTTATTCAGTATAATTATGCTTTCTCATTACGGAAATTGAGTTTACCTCGTACTGTAAATGTTTTGCTAATTCATTCAAATTGTCAAATTATCTTCTCATAGTTTATTCCGTATTAGTACATTTATTATAAATTCAATTAATAAATATTATAGATCTATACTGTAAATTACATCATACTCTTCATTTCATAAATAAATTATATAGTGTTTTGATAATATTAATATTAATTTATTACATTCCAATTCACTTTAATTCATTACTGCGAATTTCATCAATGATTATAGGCGATCTTAATAAAAAATGAAATCAAGATTAAGGGGTCATTACACTGGAAATCACTTAAATATTGACATCTTTTGGGAATTCTTTTTCACATTTTTTGGTTAATTTCAACATTTATTTATTAGTACACATTTTTTAAGTATAAAAAAAAATTATATTTAGTTTTTGGTTATAATATACAATAAAACTCTATGTTTTGGAATGCTTTACAATAAATGCATAAGTTCGATAAAATAAATAATAAAAGTTTAAATTTAATTAAATAATGTTTTTAACGGTTAAATCTAATATAAATGTGTATGTAAAGATATATCATATTTAAATATTAACGATGCTGCAATGACAATTAAAAGACCATCCACGTTTTTAAGAAATATTTCGTACAAATTTTACCATTCTTTTCGTTGCATAACTTTATATATTCCCCTTTTCTATTAGTTTTCTCTAAGGATCATACATGGAATTTTTAATCTACAACAGAAAAATTATACCCTTCGGTATGGTAAAATCTATTGTAAAAATCAGTAAAAAATGCAGAAAAGTTGGAATTTCTCTGGGTTACTGTCATTCTCTCTCTCGTAAGTTGCATTTGATTCTGTCAAATCTGAGATACACCTTTTCCAACAGTATTCCTCTTAAAAAGAAATCTCTAAGACACTACTTAATCGATAAAAGCCGTCGGTATTAAGCCAATTACTCAGCCACCATCAACCCCACCTATTCAACCAAAATCATCCCCATATCAACCAATCAACCCCCCTCTCTTCCTCAGCAATAAAAGCCTCCACTCTCCCAACATTTGTATAAATTAGCGCCTCGTCCCCGCAAGGCTCGCCCCTAGCCATGCGTCTTGCAGTTGCGACTCCTGCGGGACTACGACGACGACGACGACGACGACGACTACACGACTGTCCGGAATAATCAAGACTAACAGCGCTCGCTTGCGCGCCGCGGGTGCGGCTCCTTCTCGCGCGCTATCAGGATTTATGTCACAATAACGTCACTTTGCGCGGCGAGAGAGACACAAGCCGAGGTGTAGGGAGGGTATCGCGACACGACACGGGTTCTTGAGGATTCTTTAGAGGCGCGGAGGCGAGGGATGGGGGGGGATCAAAATTTTGCGGGAGCTTGACGTGGGAATGAGAGCGGGAGTGATGTGTCGAGGTGCGACGAGGGTTGAGATTGACGTTATATTTTTGGACGAGGGCAGGGATAGGTTGGGATTTAAATATAGAAAGAAATTAGTTGCGATAATGACATTAATTTCTTCCCATATTTAAATCTCGATCCATCCTACTAGGTGAGATCCACCTTACAAGGTCAGATTGATGAATTTTGATTTATACTGTATTTTCGTAGAGGGTTGGGTCGGCAATGCAAATATATTTTTTGTATAGGTGTGAGATTTCTATGACTGTTGTCGTCTTTTTTAAGTCTATCAAGGAAGGTAATGTTGCAGGGTATATTATTACGGAGTACGATGTGTTCCTTATTAGTAAATGATGAGTAATTATGCGTGTAATATTATATATTGAAAAGGACAACAAACGACCATCGAAATGTCTTCATTAAATAAATATTTGATCGACTGATAATTCATCGAAACGTTACTTATAATTAGAATGAGTTACAGAATTGGTGAATAAAATAGGTCGATTAATTTTTTTTTTTTATAATAGTCATAAGTTTGATATTCTACTGATTACTATTAATATACTTCCAGTCACCTTTCGGGTAAGGCAATGTTAGAAAAATAAGATTATTAGAAAGAGACTATAAAAAAGCTAGTCAATTATAATAATTGTTAGTATTGGTAAGAATACTACTTCCGGTATATTTTGAATTACTTCCGGTTTGGTATAAGTCACTTGATGTTTACAGATGGGTCACTTTCCAGTTAGTGGGTTGAAAAGTATGTAATAATAGTCACCATATTTGGTTTAATTACAGTTACGTATGACTTCCGGTTGCTTTCGATTCCTACTTCCGGGTCAGTAAGTAAAAAATTTGTAAAAAGTAATAATAAAGAAATGAGATTGATAGAAAATGACTGTATAGCAGATTGATGACGATAAAAAATATTAGCAAAAAAAAAAAACTTGCGGATCAGTGATCAATAAATAGCACTTAAAAAAGCGTTTCATTAGAGTTTTACATAAAAATTAAAAGTTCTCCGATTACGGATTCATTGTCCGAATAACAAAATTGAAGATGACAAATCGAATCTCGTCAGATTTGAAATATAGTATATGATAGCAAAGTAATCATATAATATTTCTTTAGTGGTAAAAACGATATGGATTAATTTTTGGAGTTGCCGATTTTGAATCCACTATCCAAGTATAGATGATGATGGCTCCAATATAGCTAACTTTAAAATACTATTTTTCAAGAGAACACAGAAGTCCTCTAAATTTGAGTATGCAAGTGTTTAATTTATATATAATAATTATATGTGTCAATTCATATACAACCTACGTGTTCAATTTTCAAATATATCTCTCAAAAGACTTTTCAAATCAAACTACGCCACACGATAAATACAAACAATTTCAACCTCCCCACCTCTTAAAAATCCCGAGAATTCATCTCATTTTCTTCATAAACGTTGCTGGCACAACGCAATAAAATACTTCCAGCAAACGCGATTTCGCAATCCACCTCGTCGCTTAAGCACCTCTCTCTCTCTCTCTCTCTCTCTCTCTCATGATTTGCTCTCGCGCTCTCACTCCGTTGTATAATTATATTTCCCGCTCGCATGATGAAATGCGCGCCGCGCGCTGTGCCTTTGTGTCTCTCCCCGCGACTGATTTAGGACTGCGAATTTAATGGGGATCGGAGGCCGAAGAATTCCGAGCATTACCGTTGCATTGCAAGCGCGTGGTAGTAGCGTGCAATCAGAGTTGATTTTACGTGTTTTGACTCGTGGCAGTAGTAATCGTAGTTGTCAAAGGTGCGTGGAAGCGTGCTTGGGAGGTGGGTATTTTGTTGCGCATTGATTGGATTGCCCGGGCGATGAATGGGGTGGTGGTAGACTTTAGGTTGAGAGATTCTTGGTGGGATTTTGTGCGCACTGAGTTAGGCTTCGTTGTATTAATTTGATGAAGGATCGGGAGGGATTAAGGGTGATTCGATTAGTTAATGTGGGAGTTCTACGATTGCGTAATTATGTTTAATGAGCGTGGATGGTATTATAATTCTTTTCGATAGTTTGTTTGAATGTGATTGTAAAAGAATGATTGTTTGTGTAAGAAATTAATAACCATGGCTATTGGATTTTTCATAAATTATTTGTAGCATATTTATGATATCATATTCCGTTAAACTGAAACGTTGAATTAAATAACTGATAATGTGAAGTTTTTAAAAGAATAACAACATTGAAAGATTGCTAATACAGCTTCGACTTTATGCAGTCATTTAACTGGATACCCATTATGATAACTTATGTGCTTTATCAACAGCCTTTTTAATAGAAAACGAGTGTAAAATCAATACTTTATATTATAAATAAAACTAATATATAGCTTAATACCTTATATGCATCTTCTAATTATTGAATTATTATATTAATGGTCAGCGTGGATCAACTGTTTGAAAGTTAGATGTTTTTGGCAACGTATTTACGACTCATTATTTGCACTAATTGCTGAAAGAGATCAAGCTTAAGTCCGATAACAGAGGCCCAAGCGTGTTGTGTACATAATTATTGCAAAATAATTTTATTAAAATTGTTTTGAAGGGGGTTCTTAAAATATTATTTTTAGGTTTAAAAATAATATTTTGTGCTTTATTAAAAAAAAGAAAAACAATTATTAATTTACATAAAACTAATCCATTATATAAAACATAATACGCGCGTTGGCTTATGATCTGATGATCTAAGTCTGACTGAACTAGTAAAATCTTATATCTAATCGCAAGCAATAAACGTATAAAAAGTAAATTTAATCCGCCGATAATCTTATAATAGAATCTTACAAACTAAAATAAACGTTGAAACATACATCCGTCCTCCGCAACTCTTCGCTCCGCGACCCCTGTCTGATGATGATCTTGATGAAACGGGAAATTCTAGTAGATGTTGGTTTGTTCCTGAAGAAAACATTACGAATCTTGATCGGCGGTTGAGGTGAGAGCGGTGAGATATGAGAGCTTGACTGGACTCGAAGATTCGCTCTCGTATCGGATCCGTACTGTATCAGTCGAGCGTCCTCGACATCGATAAGCGAAGGCACACACGATACTTAGAGTCTAATTTACTTATTCTACTTTCTTTTGATCGCATTCGAAAGGTCGATCTTGCTTAGAAGTCAGAGCTCAACTGCCTACTCTCTGGCAACGATTAAGGCAAAATCTCGCTCTTCTTTTCCACTTAATGATCCGTCTCCTTTTCCTCGAAATCCAGCATGGATTAACCGATCGATTCGCGCAAATGTGCGAATCGTTGTGTAGCGTCACTGGCCGTATCTCTCTCTCTCTCTCTCTCACGTAAGTGAGATACAGAAACAGACTACTACAAGCGGTAAAAATAAGAAAACTAAAAACATGTAAAATGGCATGTCCCGTACAAAAGGTCAAAATAAAAATAATAAAAAAAATTAACTATTAGATTGTTTATCCTTTTCAACCTCTTTGAATCTATATGCACTAAGAGATAGATCAGTTTATGGTAATGTTAAAAATTATTACTAATAATTAATTTTGATTTACTTGCAAATCAATGCAAAAGAAAATTCGATTCTCTTATTTATTATTTTAGATCAGAATTTATATCTCAATGTAGGTTAGTTCAACTATCTATATTTATAAGATTTTTGATAATTATTTAAAGAAATAAATATAAACTTTTAAAATATTTCACTTGCATATTTATGTACATTTTAGTCTGCACGTTAATTCCAAAATATTATCTATTACCAACTAGAGCACACTGCTTACGCTTTCGAAATACAAGCGCCATCAAATTCCCAACCTCAAAAACCACCCCTTCAACCAAGCCATTAAAATTCGACACCCCCTGCCCTACACTCACACTCTGCACCCACAAAACACTTCCTTGCTCGCCTCGCGCTTCATCTCCACGCGACCCCGTAAATAGAAACATCTGTCGAGGATTTGGCCACCACCACCACCACCCTTCCTTCCTTCCTGGAGGGTTAATCCTCCCGGCCGGGGTCCGAACTTTCCGTATAAAGCTCCAGCTCCAGCTCCGGCTCCTGCACCGGGAATCGAGATAATCTCGGTGGCGGCAAGTTTCGTGCGCGCGCGCGCGCCTAATCCGCGGGAGTTAATGCCGGACTTCGATGCTCGCGCTGAGCCTGCGCCGCGGAGATGGTGTTTCCTGTTGCGGCTGACGTAATGCGTACGTGAGCGAGTGTCGGTGGGTTGAGGGAGATATTTGATGAGAGTTTGAAGGTGGACGTTTGTTTGGTGGTTGGGAGCGATGACGATTAATTTTGAGGATGGGGGGAGAGGGGTTGTCGTGGTCGTGTGGTTTGACGGATGACTTGCGCTTGTGGGGTTGGGGAATTGATAAGGATGATGTTTGGATTTCTGGTGTGGTGTTTGATTATAGTTTTTCGTTGCAATAGATTTAATAAGGTGATTCTATAGTCGAAATAGGTGAACATTCTTTTGTAATTGTTAATGAAATAAGCGTAAAATAATAATACGTTTGTAATACTAACTAGAAGCGATTATTAAAGTTTAAAGAATACGATAACACCTAAGACAGAATGAGATTAAATTAAGCCATAGAAATATTTCCATATGATTATTGTATTTTCATAATAGTGTTTTTCAATATTTATCGTGCTCTACGAGCGCACGAGAATAAAATTGACTTTGAAAAAAGGATACTACAAATTTCCTGTATTGGTGTGAAAAATAAGTACATAAAATTAAAAAGTTACGTGATATAACCTAATGTATATGAAGCAATAAATACTAATGTTGTTTTTTACCAATTTTCAATAATAATTAGTATTTATTGTAAACAAGTCTTGATTAAGAGAATGATAAATAAACAACTGAAGTAACAAAAACAAGTTCACTGATCATTTAAAAAAAAAAAAGTTTATTTTATATATTAGTATTTATTGTAAATACTAATCAACAATAAATAATTAGTATTTATTGTAAACAAGTCTTGATTAAGAGAATGATAAATAAACAACTGAAGTAACAAAAACAAGTTCACTGATCATTTAACAAAAAACAAAAGTTTATTTTATATATTATAATGTAAGCAGTGTATTTCAAAGCAAAAATAATATACTTACAAAATCAATTATTGCTGTGTCAGTAATATTGGCTGAAATATATTATATCCTCAAGAATCACAATATTTGATAAAGTACCCCATTTCCACAATTAACCGTTTGACGAGCCACAACCGACACCATCACACTCGATACACCCAACAAACATTCAAAAGAAAACAGACACGTCTCAAAGCACGTCCGCACTCCTCGCTCACGACGAGAATAAATATTTCAAAGAAGCACCAGACGCAGGAGACGAAGAGGACACGGCAAAGCAGACCTCGCCGGGAGATACTGCGCAGATATTGCTCGAAGTCTCTCGACGAGAAAAAAAAAAGAAGAAACGAGCACCGAGAAGCAGTAGCTGCAAAGAGAAAAAAAGGCACAGATAGAGAAGAGAAAGAGCCGAGAAAGGAAAAGCATAAGTCTCTTCATCTCGACTACTACTGAGCTGTTCCTCGGGGGACTCTCGCGCAGTTATTAGCTTTCGCTTTTGCCGGTTCGTTCCGCCAATATTCCAAGGGGGGGAGAAGAGAAATCGTCGGAAGAGAGAGAAAACGCGTTTTACACGAATGCTCGTCTGCATAGGCACTGCGGGCTCGGGCACCGGAGAGTCTGATGAGTAACCACGCCTATCGATATCGACGCACCATGGACTTCTTGAGCTTCGTTGATACTTCGGCTTGTTTTTATGGAGATGCTTATATTTTGTCTGACTGTCAATAGTGTTTAAGCAATTGTGATAAGCGGAAGGATGCGTTCTTGATTGAGTGGATTAGAGTGTGTTGAGAACCTGGGAAGTTGAGTTAAGAAGAGAGGTGTTACAACTGCGGGTGAAAGATCTCTGAAAAAGACAGGGAAATGTTTTTTGGTTTTGAGTACTTGGACAAACAACCTGTTGTCATATTACTTATTAGAAATTTGAGTGGCTGCAAAAATCAATATTTTAGCACACATTGAAAGAAATCGTTTGACTTGAAAGTAACTAGAATAAAAATTTTGGATTTCTCAAAGTCATGTTTGTGAAAATCAAAGGAAAAGTGTAGCTAAAAATAAATTTATCTTATTAAGTAATCCATATTTCTAGTCTTATTTTTTCTCCGATTTTCAAAGCAACATAAGAACAATAATTTTCATTTAGCTAACAGTTGTCAAATTTATTTATTTATTTACTTATTTTTATTTATTTATTTATATAAATCAATGGACAGAAAATTGTTCTTATCTTTTACTTTTTCACTTTTTAAAATCATTTTATTCATTTTGTTCTTTGAAACGTTTACTTAAGTTTTGCGCATTAAATGAACGCCAATGGTAATAAATATTATTAAAGAATCAATAAAATGGATGACATCTTTTAAATAAAGGCCATGCGAGTGAACTATAGATTTTTGTTTCATTATTCATCATTAGAAAATACCTTTGACTATTTCATAAGAATCAATGACCCGGAGGTATAAAATTCTCCTATAACACGTTAACTCTGAAATAAGATGCACTTATATTCGATTCGACTCAACATTCGTCTTTTTTCATAGTAAAACCCGCACTATTACATCGAAATTCTTACATAATTTGTTCTCTCCTCATCCTCTTCCTCTCGAATTTCTCCTGAGCTAGAATTTAAGGCTATATAGGACATAGCCCTCTCTCTCTCTTCACCTCGATCTACCTTTTTATATTTTCTCTCCTCAATCGGTCCGCGCAATAAGGCGTCCTCCCTTCGATGGATCGTGCACACCTATACATACACACACACACATACACACACACACACAAACACACACATATACACGTTCATAGGCATCTGGCGACGCGCGTCAATCGATCATTCGAAGTCGCGTAAAGGGACACAAGCCAAAGAGAGAGCGTGAGATAGAGAGAGGGAGAAAGAAAGAGAGAGAGAGAGAGAGAGCGATAGCCGAGGCAACGCGACGCTGGCGTGTCGAGCGAGGCAGGACGGGACGGAAGAAAGTTTTACGATAGCGCAGCCGTTCTGCAAAGTGCGATTGCTAAGTGCGCGTTTACGGCTGGCTTCTTCCTCTCGTTTCTCCGCGGGACTCGCGAACGCCTCGCGTTTCCTTGCTTGCTTCTTTTGCTCGTTCTCTCTCTCTCGCTCTCTCTTTCTCTCTATCTCTCTCTGTTTTGGTATTTTAACTTTCTTCTGGAGTGGAAGAGATCATTAGATGGAAATGGTTGATGGAATAGGAGCGTGCTTATTGCGTAAATAAAGGCATGTACTATGAATGTTTATAATCAAAAATGAGTAGATACATTCGAAATTTAAGTCTCAATATGCGAAACTACACTTATTTTGATTGATAACTCTTAAATTTTGAGATTCTAGCGCATTAAGTGAAAATCTCTGAATTCTGAAGCATTGACAGTAATACATATATGTATCGAGAGTTGACTCCACAGTTAAAAGGGTATACTCTAAACTATTTTGGCTTTGGGAGTAGAAATGATGTGTTCAGCGTAACATTGAATATTGAGCATAAAATTAAATTTTAAACGTAATATTTAATCTTGAGTAAAACATGAAATTCAATTATGAGCATAGCAATAAATCTTGAGCGTAACATTAAATTTTAAGCTTTACTGTAAATCTTTAGCGTAACATTAAAGCTTGAGCGTAACATTCAATCTTAAGTGTAACTATACATCTTAAGTGTAACATTCAATCTTGAGCATAATATTAAATCTTGAGAATACCAGTCAATTTAGAGCATAATGTTAAATTTTGAGCATAATATTGAATATTGAGCATAATATTAAATTTTGAGCGCAACATTCAATCTTGTGCATAACATAAAATCATGAGCATAGCAATAAATCTTGAGCGTAACATTAAACTTTAAGCGTAACTGTAAATCTTTAGCGTAACATTAAAGCTAGAGCGCAACATTAAATCTTAAGTTCTTGAGAGTTCATAAATGAGTTTATTATATCGTCGAGAATAACATTCAAATAGACTTTTAAGTCAAGAGTAACACTTAAAAAATAATCAAGTTTAGTGTAACACTCAAGTTCATGGTCACTCTGAATGTAGTATATTAGAAAATATTAAAATTAAATTCAAGTAATAAGTAAGGAACAACTAACCAGGAGAGTATCCCTCCGGGTCAGAGAAATTTTATGAAACTTTAGGAGCTACTTTTCTGTACCTTTAAATGAAGCCTAGCATTCGTAGTTTTTTCCAATAGGCCTTTTTTCGCGAGTTATAAGTTATAATATGTCAAATGCGTATAATTATAGTAAAAAGAAGCAACTCTTCTTCTCAACGTAACTCTGCATGTTTTTACAGTAAAAAATGACCCTAAAACACAATAAAACTAGGCGTGAAGTTCAAGCTTTGTTGCGTACAAAAATATTAATCCTAGTAAGAGTTTTTAATATTCGAATATAATGACTGTAAATGCATGAATATTGACGGAACTTAATTGTTATAAATTCGACGATTTTACACATCTCTTTAGTCACCATTTTTAATTGTCAATAACTTTTATTCAGATTAATGCGTTTATACGGGACAAAGCTTAAATTAAAGCTCTTTTCGCCTAGTTTTATTGTATTCTAGGGCCATCTTTTACTGTAAAACATGCAGCATTACATTGAAAAGAAGACGTGTTTCGTTTTACTAAAATTATACGTATGTGGGGTATAATGACCCATATCTCGAGAAAAAAAAGCCCATTGGAAAAAACTACGGGTGCATGGCTTCATTTTTGGGTACAAAAAGACACCTCCTAAATTCTTCTCAATTTCAGTATTTTTCGTAGTGTTATTTATTGTTTTTGGTGTTGAGTACTAGTCTCATACTGGTCATAGCTAATTTTATTCCCTGAAATTATTCAATGTTTCTTATTTTCTAACCGCAAAGATACTATTATCAATCATCAAAATACGAACCTTTAGTACGCAACCAACGAACCGAAAATCCATAGCAATCATATATACCGCACCGCTCGTCAAGTAAATATAAATAATACCCGGGCTCTCGATATTAATGATATTCGCGTATAGATCGTTGTCAATCAAGCCATACCCCCAGCTCCTCGTCGCTCGGTAAATATAGTCGCGTTATTACGCGCTCGCGAATTTTTCGCGTGTCCCTCGTTGCCCGCAACCGCGGGCCCGCGGCTTTCGGTACACATTTGTGTATTTTACGGGACAGTATTTGCACGAGACCTTTGTGCGCGTACGCGTGCACTCACGGTTATTATCAATATGCATCGCGGTTTCATTAAACTCCGGTAATGAATTGATTTTCTCCGTTTGCGGCGGACGCGTTTATCATTTCGATACACACCGAGGTGAATCCCACACCACTCCGGCCCCCGAAAAAAATTCTATATTTGCTCGGAAAATAATATTTCTCGTAGACGAAGCCCGTGAAAATGTATCCACGAGAATGCATCGAGGCAGAATTCGTAAACTGTACTCGCGCGGTGGTGAGAGTTGGGGCAAAAGTTACGGGATGCGCGGGAGAAGCCCCTGCACGTGAAATTTCGAAATGGACGTTTAACACGGTGGCGATGGCGAGAGCGAATGTATGATACGAAATGTAGGTGGTTTGATGCGAGACTGTGGCGTTCGTGTAATTACGGGCGAACGGCCGAGAATCATCGAGCGCGCGTAATCGTACCCGAAAAAGTCATTACGGGCTCGGGGCTGCGGAAAATTTACGGCTCGCCGTTGCGCGTTTTTATGCGAACGCGAGGTCGATGATCGGAGGCGCGGGGTGAATAATAAGCCGAAAAATGGGATGTGGTTGATTTTACGATGATGGTTTTGGGAAATTCGCGGGTTCGTTGCCGAGTACTGCTTGTAAATTAGGTTATGACTTTTGAAAATTGTATAACTGTGGCTTTTCGGAATGAAGGCCTGTTGAGTTCCCTTTTTTTTGTTTTCAACAGATTGAGGTTTCAATGGTTGCACTAATGTAAGAGTTGGCAAGTAAAATCATATTGGTTGAATCAGGTAATTAATAGAATGTAAATCCCCGGCTTAAAGTTAGAAAATGCTTGCTTTTTATCACAGAAGAATACAAAAAGTATTGGGCAATATGGACTTGAGTTTTTATTACGAAAAATTGTACGTACGTGTCATAAATCAAATAAATATACAAGGATGATGTAATGTTCAAATCAGCAGAATAAGTATTAAAATCATAATGGTAATAATAAAAAAGTTACTTTTGACCTGTTTGAAACGTGCTCTAAAATTGTCACTACTTGTCTGAGTGTAAATTACATACAAAAATAGACATAAGTTGCTTTTCCTGGAATACAATTTCCTTTTTATTGATGTCATAAATTATTGGTAAACAAATACTTAACTGACAATAAATTATTTTTAGACCGATCGTCAACTATTAACAGAAGCAGTCTGGAAAATAGAATTTGACCTGTACAATTATCTAAGTACGAATAATCTAAGTAATCATTAAGGACATAGACTTCAAACCGATAGATGTAATGCATTATGCAATATACTGTTTCTATCATATAGTTATGTGTCTACGTCTCCTGCTATTGTTGCACGAAGTAAGCCTACCTAAAAATACAAAGTTGAAAAGTAAAGTTTAAAGAATGAAATTCGTTATTCTATAAAACCACGAATGTGTTTGAACACATATCTTTGAAATATAATTTTCTTCTCTCATAGAATTTTCTCATACATAAGTTTTTTTACAGAAAACCTTCGTTTAACTCGCATTGCCCGACCACAGCCTGATCAGCTCCGCTCGTATCCCATTCTCCGTACACAAAACTCCCACACACGCACGCATCCAACCTTCCCTCCGTCAATCAAATTCCTTCCTCCAACCACTCCATTTTTTCCTCTTACCCCCTACCGTTTTATTTCGAAATTGCCCCGCTTCCCTATCCCATATTCTCTCTTAACCCGCGAAACTCGTCTTCCCGCTCAATATACACACGCCTACGACCACCACCACTACTTGCTGTGTGTGGCCTTTTTCAGCTTGCTGTACGTGCAGCAGCAGCAGTAGCGCACTGCACTGGCAGACGGGAAATCGATTTCTATACTCCAGCGAGATGCAGCAGCAGCGGTGGTAGTATCCTGGAGCGAGGTTACACGTATATATACGCTTCGTATTATAGGAAGAGGAGGAGAGGGGGAGGATTTCCGTGGAATACGACGACGACGACTGGAGATTGAAGTCGATTCTTCGCTGGCTGGCTGGCTAGCTGCCGGCAGAATAGTTTTACGCGATTATGGCTGGATGTGGATGTGGATTTTGACTGGCAGGAGAGGGAGCCTGGTACGTTGGGGCGCTGGATACTGATCGGAATTCAAAAGTCGGTGGGTATGGGTGGGGGGGAAAAATGTGAAAATCCATTTCGGAAAATTGAAAGGGAATTTTGAAAGAGGGAAGATGCTTTAGGTAGTGCGGAAGAATGTCGCTCCAGCTCTCGGGAGACTGGAGATGTGTCTGAAGTTCGATATGTTGTAATACGGGACATTTCTTAAGGTGGTTCTATAGTAAATTTTGACAAATTTGCTAGTTACATGATAAAATATTTTTAAATTGGTGGTTATATTTGTTATCTAAAAAGAAAGTTTTTTTGTACATTTTCATAAATTTTTAGATAATATACCCATAATTATGTAGGAAAAACTAGCAATTTTCAAGGAAAATTGATGTTTTTTTTTTCAAAACTGTCCTTGCGCATGAGAATGCAAGTATAGCATCTGAAAAAAATTATGTAATATCTAACACCTGTACCACACAGAACTGAACATAATTATAAAAAAAAATAAAATTATATTGAATTTTCATTATAAAAATAACCTAAAAAACAACATTTTTAACTCTATTCATGGGCAACACTTTAATAATAAACTTCTTTTTTTCAAATCGGAGTTCATGGTTGTAATGCAAATAAGTTGAATAAGATATCCTTAAAGTTCTTAGATTGATTCATTTTAATCCTATGCGCATAAGACTTCCTGAACATTGGAAAACCATAAATAGACAAAATCAAAATGCCAGTACAAAATCATTTTCTGTTCTATAAATGTACAAAGAGTCAAAAAATGAAATAAAAAAATCTAGTTTTTCGTCAAATTTTACTATAGGCCCACCTTAATATTGGACACTTCTTAGTATACAGAATATCTCTCTTGGTACAAATGTAATCGAGGTTTGAGCTAGATTCTATCTAATATGACCAAAATAACGAATTTTTAACCAGTTTATAGATACAACTCGTCATTTTGATACCAAGGTCCTGATACAAAATATCTTGTAATATTGGATATCTCGTAATACCGGGTACTGCATAATCTCGAACATGTCCTTATATTGGACATCTCTTAATATCGATCATCTTCTAATTCCGGGTACTTCCTTCTCCTAGACAGCTCCGAAATACTGGATATTTCTAAATATTGGAGATCCTAATACCGGACACCTCATAATCCCGAAATCTAATAATATTGGACACCACTAAAAACCGAACGTCTCATAATACCCGGTATATCCAAATATTGAAATCCTGTAGTACCAAAGATTATTTTAACAGTATTTATCAATTGTATAGTTATTAAATTTTATTATTTTTAGTGACTACTATTACTATAACGAGAATATGAAAGTTTTCATTCGACGTCATAATTACTTTGAGAGTATCTGCACCGTATACCTGCGTTTTATTGTGTATTGTAAAAATGTTATTTTTAAGTAAATTTTAGTCTGTAAATGAGATTAAATAAATTTTTGGATAGTTTTTCCTACTACTTAAGAGTATGCAATTGCTTAGTTAAATTCAAAAATCGTAGAAAATACAACTAAATGTAAAAAACATGTGTCCGATATTAGAAATACAAATTTAATTGTATTGATAACTGGCGTCAATAAGATGCTAGGAGAAATTAACTGAAAAAATTGCGTCAGCTCTCTCTTGCTTTCGAACGAAATTTCGACGTCCGATTCAAGCATATTTTCTCTACAACCTGAAAAATCCATCGACTCCTATAGATCCAGAATAAATCTTCCGAATTTTTACAAAAAGTTTAATTCCACTCTTCTTTGCATCTCACCCCTCATAAGTTTTAACAAACTCTGCCCTCTCTACCTCTCTTCTCTATAACCCACCCAAAAAAAAACGAAAGAAAGAGAGTGACGTCGGACTGTGAGCAAGCGAAAAGATGACCGACAGAGAAAAAGAACGAGAGAGAAAAAGAGAGAGAGAGAGAGAGAGAGAGAGAGAGAAAGCGGTCCGACGGACGTATAGTCATTCGAGGGCGAACGACGGGCAATGACTATGAAATCGAATGGTTCGGCGGCGACGCTTTCGCCGAACGACTCCATAACGAAAAGTTTGCTGCTGCTGCAGGCGCAGAGAGTTCGGGGATTCTTTATATTTTTCCTTGTTACCCGGCCGTTTTTACCCGGTTCGCTTGCTATAAGCGGCAGCTCGTATGCGCGTTCCTTAAATAGTCGATGGGGATGTGGAAGAGAGAGAGAGAGAAAGAGAGAGAGTTTGGAATGCCATTAGGAAATCCTTTGTACGCTTTTAGAGCTCGAGTTTGCTGGGAATTTTTGTAGCTTCTTCCTTTCACGGTGTTTAAATTTCTGTTCTAGTTGGGATGCGCTTTACATGATTGTAAGTAAGTTTTTGACTACTGAAATTTAATGAGATATGTCGAGGAATTCGAAATTTTATGTTGGGTAGGAGTAACGCGCCATTGCACTTAAGGGTGACTGGTCTGGGTTAAATCTAGAAAATGGGCATAAAGGTTTAGGGTCGGAGCAGAATGTTTCTTTGAAAGCTAGACATTCAGCAATATTTTTACGCAAAATATAATGACTCATGATTATTTTAAAATTGAGTAAGGTCGACCTGATGGAGAGTAATATAGACTATGTAGATCTATGTAGTTTTCCATGATAAGTAAATGTAGGCCTCGATAAAACTGGATAATTTTATCGAGAATCAATCGAAATTTCAGTGAATTTATATGATAATTTCAAGGAGTGATTTGATTTTCTTACATGCTTTATCTTGGATTAATTAAGAAAAAATTCGAAATATTACGTTTAAATTGCAATTATATTCAACTTTACGCGTAACATTAGTATTCATTTATTAATATTTGAACTTCAATTTAATATATGATAGCTTTCTCTGATAGCTTTGAATATATTCATCAAGAGATTAGATTTAAATTAGAGAACTAAGAGCCAATTAGATAACTACTAAACTTGAAACTACTCACGAGATATTGTATTTTGTTAAAAAAAATTGTGCCAAGTCCCTAAGTAAAGGAAAAATTCTAAAGTGACCTGAAACATTTACATTCATGTTTCATACTTATCACATGTCGGGTAATTTGATTTCGTCAAAACTACCGATCGCAACCAGAACACAGTAAATAACAAAGCCACAACATCCCAATAGCCACAGCAAAAACAAGAAAATCAACCTTCAAATTTCCCGCCTCATCATCCAGCCTAATGAACCACATAATCTTACCAACCATCATCATCCTGTCCCCCTCCAAACAACCACGAATATGTCAACAAAAATATACTCCCCCCTCGTCAGCCCTGTTTGTTTACCAGCCGCAAGAGCATCTACAGATAGATACCTACTCTCAAGTTCGTTGCTCCCTCCTTCCCCTCCCTCCATCTTCCTCTAAACTACCAAAGGTCAGCCCCACACACGTAGTCCTCGCTCCTGCGCATAATCAAGGAATCTCCTAGAAGCTCCAGCTCCAGCTCCGGCTTCTGCCTGCCGTCGTCGCGTAATCGGCGCAAATATGCGCCGCCTCCGAATTTGATTTGCAAATACGCGTGGGTCCACTTCCTAGAGAGAGAGAGAGAGAGAGAGAGACACTCTATCTCTCTCTCTCTCGCTCGCTCTGTATCTCCCGCGGGGCAGGGAAGTGCAGGCGCACCAAGAGGGTGCGGATGTATCTTAGACATGCGCATACATATGGATACAGACTGGCTGACTGGGCTGGTTGGTTGGTTGCTCGGTTGGTTTAAGGTGAAGGAAGAGGATGGTGGAGTTCTGTGTGTGTGTGTGTGTGTGTGTGGATTTAGGCGCGAGAGGGAGATTATTAAGCGAGGGCGTGGGGACGGGATGTAAGAAGGATTTTTAGATAGTTATTTTGGGTGGGATTGAGGAAAATTACGTGTGGGTACTGAAATATGGTTGGTTCTATTCGGAGTTCAAGTCTGTATTTGCGTTTAATGATAAAAAGTAGATATGAAGGACAAGAAATAGGGTAGAATGTGGATTTTTAGTTAACAGATCGGGGTATAATTTATTTGTAACCTTATGAAAATTTTACGATAACTTCCAAATTGAAGAAAATACAGGTAAAACTTTGAAGACGGTGGGACGTCACTCGACGGCCTTATATATAAATAACTGTAACTTTCGAAAAATAAGTTTTCTTTTTAAAATTTAAAAAACAATTAAAATAATTTTTGTAATCTTCTCTATTAGGATAATGCTGCATCAAGAACAACAACGTATGTTTTTGTTCTGTGTAATTTTAATAGTTAGAATTTATAAAACAGTTGGGGTGAGGATATACCGAAAGATAAATTTGCAGAAGGATAAATTTACTGAACGGTTGAAATTGCAGAAAAAATGAATACCTATGAATAAATATGCCGAAAGTTAAAAATGCCGAAAATAAGAATTCCGAAAAAGAAAATGCCGAAAGTTAAAAACGCCGAAAACGAAAATTTGGACAAAAAAATGCTTTCATTAAAATATGTGCCTGTATTGTAATAATGTATCAATTGTTGCTAGGTCGTTTCTTTTGAATATTCGATATTTTTAGTTTTTACCCGTTGCCATTAAATATTTCGGCATCTTTAACTTTCGGCATTTTTATCCATCTGCATTTTTGCTCGTCGGGACTTTTTTTTCGGCACTTTTGTTAATCGATTACCTTATCCATTGGCACATTTCACCTTTTGGCAAATTTACCCTTCGGTAAAATAAATTCGGCATTATTATCCGCCTGCAAAATTATCTTTCGGTATATTTCTCCCCACCCAACAGTTGTGCTACAGAGAAGTTTATATAGTTGCAATACTAAAAGTAAAGAAAATCAATTCCTTAGAAAACTAAATAATCATTAAATAGAAAAACTGTAACGCCACCTAATATTACTTGAGTGGAAAATCTATGACATCCCCAGTAAAAGAAATTAGCACAAGAATCGTGATGACAAAAACGTCCTTGCGTTGATGTGGTAAGGAACTTTCTAGTTCCAAATATCATATAAAAAAATATTTGGTTATTATAATACTTTAAATGCAGCTAGAAGTTCTGTTTTTTGAAGAATTTAATTGAGTTTTGAATTTTAGTTTTGGTTGGCACTATGGAAAGAAAGCGGGAAATTCCCATATTTATCAGGTAATTATAACATTCTTCGATTTTAAATATTGTTTAATTAGATACGAAATAAATATTTATTATTACAACTGCAGACGAGAAATAGTATCCTTAAATCAGATACATTAAAATAGTATTTCTAAAGAAAATTCATACTACTTTTGTCAAAATGACGTTTATCAAAATAAAGTCTCTCAAAAAAGGAATTTCATAAATGTTTGTATAACTGCTATGACCTATAGGTTATAACCAAGAGACCTAAAACTTCCTATTTTAGATAATTTCTTCCCAATTACTTTAATATTTCTATGTAGGTTTATCGAATTCCATCTTATCTCTAAAAACATCCTTAGTCACAGTCCCAGTCACCAAAAAAATAAGTTCCACCCACGTCCGTACAAAGGCCAATGCGAGGCAGAACTTTTCATTTCCACTTCAAAGAATCCTGCCACCTAAAGTAAACCACCTCCCATCCCCCTCCCCTCCCCCTCCATCCCGTATCCTACACTTCCCAGACACTACTTCATGTTTGTCCAGGAAGACTCCTCTAGAAAACTATCTCTCCCTCCCTTCCTTCTCCCCGTAAGGGCATGAATTTTAATTCCTTCCCGACCGAGCAGCTTGCTTGTCTTTCATCCTCCCAACTCCCACGAGCCCCTCTTTTTTTTTTCTCTATCCTGCTCTTCTCCGCGGCGGCGGCGACGGCGGCGGACGACGGGTAACGACCGGCTAAAGTTTTTTGACGAAAAATTAAAAGTTTTTCCCCCGGGTAAAGGCGACCCCCTAATGCCTCCTAAAGTAATTACCGAGCTGCTCCCACCGCCGGAGTAATCCAGAGCCGCGGAGGAGAAGAAGAACAGCGGGCGGAGATTGAAGGAGATGGCCGACGCGGGATAGAGAAGAAATCGAAGAAGGGGTGTACAGGTTAAGTGATAAGAGTCGAGGGTTTGTTTAGAACATTTACCGAGAGAGCGGGGAGAGAGAGTGTAGGAAGAAGTAGAGTCGTTCGGTTTTTACGAGGGATTGACTTTTTGACCCTTTTGTAGGTGATGGCGGTGCTGCTGGTGGTTTTGTGTCCGCTTGCGGTACGTGGAGACTTGGACGATTGGGATAGGTTATATTGATCAGAATTAGGCTCTTACGTAATTGCTTTTTTCCGTGCATTGCTCGTGAGGAATGCGATGGGGTGAGTCAAGAATTTTATGTATTTGTGGTGAATGGATTAGTTTGAGCGTTGATAAGAATAATTAATAGACTGTAATAGAAATAATGAATATTAGTTAATCGATAAGTAGAATTTTAGTTATAAATAGATGAAAATATACGTATCAACCTTAAAATACTCCTTGTAAATGAGGTAGTATAGTTTGAACGTCGTTGCAAGACTATTATGACACAAGAGATAAATCTGTCAATTCTAAATATAAATAATTTGTATTGGGTTATTAATCTGAAACTTTTTTCAAAATTATTTTAAAAATCAATAAAATTATTTGAGTAACATGAAATGATTATAAGAAATACTATAAATCATTTTATTTAAATTTATCTTTTTTTAAATACCTTTTATTATTGTATCATAATGAGTCGTTGACTAAAGTTTCAAGTAGATTGGACAATATCTCTTGCGCAAGGATCATTTAATGTCCAATTTACACTTTCGATGGAACTAATGGCCAAAGATTATTATTAATCTTTAAATTAATTTTAAGTGAATTAAGTATACGATCTGGTATTTACAAAATATGAGTATTGTATAACAAAAATTTATTTTATATATTACACTTTATTTTTAAATAAGTCTTTCTGTCATTTATGAAAATCATAAAAAATGGGCAGAGATTCTTAACTTTATGCAGAACAATTGTTTGTTTTTTAAGAAGATGCAAATGAGACTGATTTTAGCGTGCAAAATGGGTCAAGATTTGAAAAGGAAATTTTCTTTTTCGAAATCTCCCAAGCTCACAAAAATTCATCTCGCGCTTGATATTGCCTCTGCTACTTATGTAAACTTTACTAAATTATGTAAAATCTGTAATACGGAAACGAAACCAATATTGCGCTAGCAAAAGTCATTTTCTTTTCTATTAAAGAGCAAAAATGAAAGTTTTGTAATAAATCTTGAATATTAAATAAAAAAGAAATGTTCAACGTGAATTCATCAAGTAGCATATAGCCGGAAATCAAAGCAACAATAATTAGAATATCAAAGATTTCTGAAATTCTATCCTTAATGTAATTACACCCCAACTGTAATAAACAAAGTTAACCTTTTAATGTTTTTACTTATACAGTAGTGACATTAAAGTTAAAGAAAAATCAAGGAAAAAAGTTTGCAATTAATTAAACATTAATTAGGTTTGGTATTTTATTTTAATTCTTAGTATAACTTCTTCGCTATTTGGAAATAAATTAGTTTTCCTACTTCAATTACCCCAGATACCTTGTTAAATATTAAGAAAAATATGTATTTCAAACAGTCACATCTCAAAAGCTATACGCGCAATAAAATTCAAATTTAACCCACACTCGCATTAAAATCACAATCGCAACTTCCAAAGCAAATGTGTATCATCATTTCCCATCAAGTCAAGCTGAAACCTCCCAGCACCTTAAAAAAATCAAGCTCAGCATCAGCATTCCCCCAACCCTCCCTTAAAAAAAACGAAAGAAAAAAGCCAAGCAGCCGACGTAAAAGACTTTTGATGTCGGAACGCAATCTGGTAGAAGGAGGAGCAGACCAAGAGCGAAAGAGAGAGAGAGAGAGAGAGAGAGAGAGAGAGAGAGAGAGACAACAGCGCAGAGTGCGTCCCCGCGCGCGATGAATTTGCAAGCCAGATTGAAATTTTGAATTTTAAATTGCTCCCCAGCCACGGCTACGGCTACGACTTAAAAAGTGCGCTCTCTCCGCGGAAAGAGAGCGGCAGCGAGAGAGATTCGCTCGCCAGCTGCTAATTGCCGGATAATCTTGCGCGCCGCACGGAGAGATGATGAGCTTGTTAAGGGACCGCGACCCGGGATTTGATGACGCGGAAGTTTGAAGACGCCGGTGTCCCGGCCATTCTTATGCGTATACATTTCTCGTGCGGCAGTGTCGAGTTTTATTTTCTCACTGCAGTGCGCTTGAATCGCAATTTTTTGTAATTTGGCGCAAGCGGTGATGATGCGATTTTGGCGCCGAGGGACTTTATTGCGAAGTTAATTCGAGGCTCTCTGGCGAGTTGAGTGGATTTTAAAATATTACGGAGCTGCGGTGTAGATTTGAGTTCTTATACTTTTAAATATATTTCAGTGATCGTTATTTCCCCGGAGCCTTAGTCCTTAAAGTTAACGAACACTTCAACGCTAACGAATAATGCCATTGCACATGTTCAGAGACCATTTTTCATACTTAACTCACTAAGCTTGTATGATAAGCGCCTGGATATCATTATACGTTGTAGGAACGTTGTCTGAACGTTGCTCTGGCAACGAAGTAACGTCGTCTTTAAAGTTTACATATTTTTGTGAAATATCTCATGCTGTAGAAATGTTGTGATAATATCTTCTACCACGTTCTTATTAACAAAACATTTCTATAAGGTCTTTCAAAAATTCATTAATAAATTAATGTTGGATAATTGATGCAGTCATAAATTTGCCTATAGAAATCTACCTGAATTAATCCTGGAAACCAGCTGGATCTCCAGCTAGATATATTTTCCATGGATTTATAAACGTTGGTACATTATCAAAATGTTACTACCGCAAATTGTGTAATCGTATGGACAAATAAATAGAAACGTGAAAATGGTTAGTTTGAATTATCTATGTTTTTTGTACAGTTTGGATGGTTCTTACCAATAGAAAACTCTAATTTATTAGATATAGATTGTTAATTATTAATAAATATAAAGTATGTTGCTGTAGGAATGTATTAGCGACGTGTTTAAAACCTGAACAATTATAGTTTAACACGTTTATCAGTGGTCAAAGAAGTTCTAGGAATATTCTAAACAAATTTTTTAGATTGTGCTTTGAAACGTGTAATAGTGAAGGTACATTACTACATTGTTATTATAACGTTTATCAACGTATCCTATTATGCTAGGAAGATAAATTTTTCAACGCTTCTGAAACATTGCAGCATCTTTTGACAGTTTAAATTATAGCAATATATGTTGCTTAGTAATTGTAATAACCAGAATAAGAAGAAAAATTATTAATAATCAAAAGCAGCATTTTGAATAATAATAAGAATCGATAATTTATTGCAGAAACTTATTGCAAAAAACACTCTCAATTTATTTTTGCCTCTATATCGAGCAGTCCCACTGTTATTTTCGTTTGCCTCCATAATAATCGCAAAGAAATAGACGCGATTACGCGAAAAAGAAGCGAAGCCTCGTACGTCTGGCCACTTTTCCAAATAAGCCGGAGGAAAAAAAGAGGAGAAAAAGAAGCAGCAGCAGCGGTAAAAAGAGAGAAAAATAATGACAGTATTGGCCCGGCTGATTGGCTGATTTTCATTTTGCCCTTACTCTCTCTCTCCCTCCCGACGAGCACTCGGTTAAAGTGGATTCGTGGGTGGAGAAGAAGCCTGACTGTATCTGATTTTGTCTTCCTCTTCCTCCTTTTTCCGAGGATGCGAATGCCATTTAAAACTCAATAAAGGTTCGTTCCTCTGCTAGCTCATCGAGAGGGTAAACATAAACAAGTGAGAATGAGGTCAAACAAGTGTATATATGTAGGTTATTAAAATCTTTCAAGCTCATTCTTCGCCAACGCAGTTTGTAACCCAATTATAAAATATATACTGCACGGCCGATATTTCGTACCTCAAATATTGACTGTCTTATCGTTATAGGACATCAGCCACTTTCGGTGGATTTTTTTTTCTCGCGAGCTAGGGTAGAAGGGCGTCGCCGATATTGAAAATCTCAAGACGCTGCTCGTCGTGCTAACAAAGTTTGAAATTACGTCAATCTCGAACTTTTTTCATGCCTCCGTTCAATTATGCTAATCAGTTTTGCGGTCCGATTATTTCCCCGGCTGTGGGCGTGTCGCGAGGACAAAATAACATTCTTGGTTTTATTGTCTACTGTTTCAAGAAGCTTCGGTTCTAATCACTTTGCTATATTTTTTGGATTTCTCTTATCCAATATTACTTCGAAATACTGAATTCTAAATTAATCAACTGAGGATTATTCATTAACTCGTCATTTTTTATCAATTATTCATACATGTCACCATAACTATATATTAATATATTTGTCTAACTTATTAACCCCCCTGCGCAGAGAGCCGAGTATACTCGTCCAAACCGCACGTCATTTTTGTATACATTTTGTATCACAAATTTAAATCTTTACTTTGTTGGGACATCTACAACCTCTCAAATTGAAGCTAAATAGTATAGCTATTATTTAGAAAATGTTACGAATTTGCAGAAAATATTGTTGCACACTTACATTCGATCTAGTCCATATACACGAAAATAAACTTCTGCGCAGGAGGGTTAATAATATAAATGCAAGAAGTTGTGAGTGCTAAGCATTTATGTACATAATGGGAACTTAATATGCAAAAAATATATATAATGTTTCTAGTGTTACATTTTTCAAGCGAATGTACTTGCAAAATATCAAAGAACTTAATTTTGTACTAAATAAATTCCATATTGTATCCGCCCGTGCCATTTCGAATTTTGCAATTTCCTATTACGCATTCGTATTTAACATTCTAAAGTAGATATAAATAATCTAAAATATGAATAATAAATTTAGCAAAAATATGTCTCCCTGTATATTTATAATTGAATTTCCATTTACAAAATAATATTTTGCTTATCACTCTTATCATCAGATTCCTACCTAATTATACAATCATTTTACAACTATATGATCATAATACTCCATCGAAACCCACGATCATCAAATACCATTCAGACCCCATCCAAATTTTGCACCTCACTCAATAACTCATCAAATAACATACTCTCACTTTGAAAACCTAACTACCCCTCAAAAAAAAAAAAGAAAAAAAGTTGATTCCCCAAGAAGACGAGAAAAGAAAAGACTCGAGTTTGTTTATTCTAGGGCTCGGAAGAGCGTCTAAGTTATTCGTGCGCACAGCTGCCTTGTTTTCGTGCCCGGTGCCGCTAATTTCCATTTTTATTACAAATTGAATTGCGATTCGTGAGCAAGAGAGAGAGAGAGAGAGAGAGATGACCGCTCGGCTCTCGATTCGCTCCCCCTTTGCTCGCGCTTCCTGCTTCTTTTTTTCTTTTACCTTCTGTTTCTTTTGAGGCGGGTGGAGTGAAAGAGCCTCGGAGACACTTACCTGAAACAAAGAAATAAAGATTGTGGTTAGATAACGAAAAATTGGGTAAGACTACGAAATAAAGATTGTGGGTTAGATAAGGTGATGCTAAACCCCCGTGTTACTGGCAAATACGAGGAATCACTATTTTCACTTAGTTTTTAATTTTATGGAAATATCTCTCTGGAATGTTGTTATTTTTCATTGGGATAGCAACCTTCCAGAGCGATATTTATTCAAAATTGAAAATGAAATGAGGAAATAAGTCCTCGTGATTGTCGGTGACGGGAGGGTTTAGCATCACCTTAAGAAAAATGCTCGGTTGAAAAATTGTGGTTGGGGTGATCATAGTTCGATGGATCATAAAAGACTTATATTTCGTATCGTGATTTGTATTTTTAATGCTAACAATGTATTATAAACGATTTTAAATCTCACACTTAATGTTGTAAATAATTTAAAAAGCGAGTGGATAGAATGTTTTTAATCACAATGTGCAAAATATTTTCTAATTGTAACGATTCAGATATAAGTTAAAATTCTCATAAATATTGATAATCATTTAGATAACACTAATAATAAAAATGCTTTAATATAAAATATAGTTTCTTTTGTTATACTTATACATTCCAATACTTTTCTTCCTAGATATACAAATATCTACATCTTAGCTGTTAAGTTAACCTACAAACATCATTTTAACTTGAAAAACTATTATTGTATAAACTTATTATTGTATAATATAATATACTCTTTTATACTTCTGACCTTTTTATTTAAAAAGCCCATAAGTGCTGGCTAGTTGAAGAAACGCATCAGGTTTCGAATATATTCAGAATACGTACATGGAATACGTTTTACAAATTAATATCTATTTCTATTTATATAACTCAACAGACCCATACCTCCCCATGTAATCGAACCCTTTAAAATATTCAAATCCACAATCCAGTATAACTCCTTCAATCAAATCAACATTTATCGATTCGAACAGCCATTTTCACCTTCTGAGATATACTCCAGATTCTCCATTATTAGTGCAATATATTCATTCATTTTGTTTCCTTATATTATATTTTTCTAACGTTACATATCGTTTTACATATGTCTCTTTCGTTTAACTTTTACCTCTCTCTAATTCCAAAATTTTCATTTTCTTTCGCCCTTTCATTCCCAAAGTATTTCCTAAAAATCGAATTTCATCTACAAAAAATTCATTGTAAAAATAATTAAATGAAAAAGAAACCCTCTTCTCTTAATAAAGTATATTCTCTAGACATACCAGACTGCAACTATACCTCAAACTTCCACACAGTTTGCACAGGAACTATGGCAATATCTTTCTTATGTCTCAAATAACCACCCCCTCGAAACAATAAACAATTTATTTTTCTCAGTATACCCATCCCCTTCCCACCCGCGCTACACTCGCCTCAACCGAGTATTAAACACGGTGCACGCTCTGCACGCAGCGTACAACGTAATTCGCTCGAACACTCGGGCCGGCCGAGCGGTGCATTATGGCGATCTGCAATGTGCGGAGTGCCTTTTCGCGCCTCCGGCTTCGCTAGCCCTGTGTGTATATAGGTTGCACGATGCAGATGGGGATGGTTGTGCGAAAATCGAGCGGTGCATGCGGGTGGATTTCAGTCGCGCTCGGAGATGTGCATTGAGATTTCGGGGAGGTGGTTTTGTTGTGGTTTAGAGTGTGATTTGTGTTTGTACGTGAGTTTTTTGTATGCGGCTCTTAGAATATGGCTTAGTAGATTTTATGACAAGTGTGAGATGAAATGAGATATATTTAAGTAAAATGTAGGTAAGTAATGCGTAAGTCGACGCAAGATTTTATCCGATATGTTTGTGGTTAAATCTGATATATGGATATTGGAGAGTTACGTTTGGTGAAATATTTTACTGTAGGTCAATTGGTTGTGTACTTTAAATTCATTGAACTCAAATTTTAGTCTCCAGGAGGGTCACTTTTCTTTTAAAATTCATACTTTGGAGTAAACTCTGTTTGAGTCAAATATAAAATCAAAATGTGGTAAAGAAATATTACAATTGCTTTGATTTTGATGACATATAATTATTTTTTCACTTCAAATATAAAAGGTCAATGTTCTAGTTTCTACTGTTTTGTATTTATCTCGTTATTATAGGATTTTTATGTAATGGTTTAATTTATCAATTAATTAATTTATCAATTAAGAGTCTCAATTTAAGACAAAAGTACCTAACGCTGAATATTATAAATAAAATTATAACATCGAATCGATTAACGTACAACATATTATAAGATATTATGAAAGAGACTAGAAAATCTTACTGAAAATAGAGCTGTAAGTTTATCTATTCAGTGAATAAAGAATTAATCCTAGACATATAATCTATTGTATTCTATTTCTAAAGATATTTATAATTTAAAAAGCAATGAATCAAGTAAGTACATAGAAATAATTGCAGGTCATTATTAATAATTTATTAGTGAGTCTTTTAAATTACTTTATGGCGTTTATGATTAATGATTCGAACCATTACTAAAGAGGTAGTAATTTTTTAAATAATTTTTAGAATAACTTTATCTTTTTATGTAAATATCGATCCTATGAGAACAAAAATGTCGACATTCACTTTTCTATTAAGTATACTAAAATAGAGAAATTTGTGTAATCCTTCTGTACTCATAGAAAACTGTTATTAATAACTTTAAAGAGTTTATTTTAATGTAAATTCTTGTTTTAGGATATAATATAACGTAAACTCTTTGTGTGAGAAATTGAATTTGACGGGACTGTTATAGATTTAATCCACATTGAACTCAACTTGAACTATATACAATTACTCGAACTTACTCGTTTTATAAACTCACTATTCACTATCTGAAATACACTCGAATACATACCCAAGGTTTTTACAATGTATCTGAATGTAGAATTAATTATTTACCTATCTGTATATTAGATTTACACCCACGCTTAAAAATGTAACTTGTCCAAATTCCAAGTAAACAAATCCCAACATCTACACCCCAAAATTCATCGTAGTCTCTCATCCCAACACCTCCAAAACTCGATACAACTCATAACTCAAAGCATAATTCACTTTCACCTCCCCTCCCCACCTTCACCCGATTCTTCAAAGTCTCGCGTTACTCGCTTTTTGACGCTCGGCTGCAACAACATGCAACGCGATCCGCGGCGAGCAAGATTAATGAAGTTCAATCGTCGAGCGTCGAGTCGCGCTCCATCCACGGGGCGATATTTATATGTAAAAGCCGGACGCGGACGGCGCAGCCTCTCTCGTAACTCAATAATTCACGTCCCGGTGAGCATCTTCGCGCCACGTGCGAATGTGAACTTTTCAGAGTGAAATATATCGCGGGCGCCGCGGCATTTGAATAATCGGATGTTTTGGAGTTATTTGATGCGTGGGATGGAGGGGATGGAGTTTGCGAAGGAGGCCGTGGAAATTTGTCTCGGGTGTTTGAGGATGAGGGATGACGTTGTGTATTTTTCGTGCTGGGTCGATGTGTTGTGCGCAAGGAATTGTAAATCAAATGGGAGTGCGATGTTTTTTATTTAATTTATAAGTTATATATAGAAGAGAAACCTATATGTGATTTTCATGAATGTTGCGTATTTTTCTCAATAAAATAAAAATAAATTTTAGTTTATATAAGTACATTAATTGAAGGGCCAAATGCAATAGCGGTTGGTATTTACTTACGTGAAACATTGATCATTTCACCTTTCGTATAAAAATATACGTGATTGTGTTTATCCTATTATAACAACAAAATTGTCGGATAATAGTTTTGTAATCACCGCAGCAGTTAGTATTTCTTCATATATTTAATCAGCCGTATATGTTTAAAAGGTTTTGATGCACTGATATTAAATAACTTTTATTTCTTAAGTAACATGAATTGTGATAATGAAGAGGAATCATACTTGAAGATCAAACTGTACACTAGAAATGCTACTGTGCTTACATAATATCGGCAATATTTTTGAAAAAAATATAAGAGAAAAAATATCTTTGAACACATTAAAAAGTACCAAAAACATTAAAAGTAACTAATCCGTACGTCAAACAAATAAAAACTTCCCAAGTGCTGTCGCACGACTCGTGGATTCGCAAAGAGCAGAGTTCGCAGTAACATCAGTAACGCCCGCTCAAATCAGACAAACTCGCGATTGTCTCCAGCGCTAAAACCAACTGCAAGTCCACTTTCAGAGTCATAAAACATAGTACAAAGCTCGGGGATTCGAAGACGCTTTACGTCCACACACAACAGCGGCGCTTCTCTTCAAAAAACCGAGCTTTAAAAGTTGCTCCGGTCGATTAGCGCCAGCGGATTTTCCCGCGTCGTTGTGCGCGATTGTGCGGATGCACGGAGAGAAGGAAAGAGAGAAAAATAATGGCAGCGAGAGGTTAAGCGCTTGTAAATGGATCGTGAGTTCGGTAATGCGTTTTCCTTGTTGCTCTTGTTTTGACGAATCTCTTCGTATTGTGAGGTATATTTGTATATATAGTTCTTTAAAAACGTGCGAAGTTTATGTTAACATCGCGATAAGTTATTTTGGCGTGCGATAGAATTTTAAAGTATCATAATAAAGCTTTTAAGATATATTACTAGAAAAGTATTCACTTTAATGCAGTTTACTATAAAGAAGAGTTATACACTTTAATGCGAAATATATAACCTCTTCAAATATGTTCTTATTAATCCGCTCTCCTTCCTACGCACCATTCCGTCATACTCGCTAGCAATGACGCCTAAGACTCCACGCGCTCATCGCGAAATCCCCGATATTAGGAATTGTTTGATACTATTAACATTAATTGACTTATGCCTCGAAAAAGGTAGAAAGTATTTACAAGATTTTTTATGAGAACATTTTTTTAGACATACGAGAAGTTAAAAATTGAGACTAAATTATGAATACGTCACTCGCAATGTTAGTTTCAGAGGTTTTTACAATTATGTAGAGATATAAAAAATCTATTTATACAAACGAAAGAATAAGAATATACGAAGATTGACCATGGGAGAAATCAGAAACATAAAAAAGTTATTTAGCAAAGTCAAATAGGACCCTAAGAAATGGAATAAAACTCAGTTTTAGACGGAATGTATTAATCATATACTATACCGTCATTTAGAGCATGAAAAAAGAACATTTAACTCGATATATATTTTGAGACCATTACCAGAAGGGAAAGTTATAAAAAAAATGTTTTAACATAAGCGTCTTGATACATTCGTCCTTTTCTACTTCATATTTTTAATATTATCAAAATAGAATAATACTTGAAGTAAACGCATGAAACCTATACTATCATTTTAAGGGCATAAAACATTGAAAACAAGTGTCTCGTACTTTACTACTTTTGAATATTTTCACGATATTACCCCTTAATTAAACTTTCCCTTCTGGTACAAGTTAACAGGATTTATGACAAATTAAATGTTTCTTTATGCTTCACATTCATACTAAACTACCTTTCACATTATACCAAACAAATTTTTAGTAGCGGCACCATGAGTATCCTGTTTTACATACTCTTTTACTACTCGAAAATACCACGATTCGTTAATTTCTTATTCATGCATGTGTTAGGAGGATTATGGAGTTGGATGTGCGTGTATGTGTGAAAAAAGACTTTGCATTTCGTATTTCACGTTTAAATCACCAAAACTACCTAGAATACACACTCACATCCTAACAAACCATACACACACACATACATACACACACATCCAACTCCATCATCCCCCTAACAGATGCACGAATAAAAAAGTAACGCATCGCATCCACTTTCAAAAGACGCGACTAACTTTTTTCACTACCCTCACTTCACCATCCGCCCCCCCCCCCCCTCCACCTACCAAAAGAAGACCAAAAGAAAGACGCGAAAGACTCTCCGAAGACTCCGAACAAGAAGCTCCGCGTGCGCGCGCGCGCGCGGCGCAGACGAAGAAAAAGAAGCCCAGCGAGCGAGCGGGCACGAGCGATAAATGAGGTTCGAAAGTGGGGTACGTGCACGACGCGTCGCGCGCGCGTAACGATATATCTTCGACCGGAGCGCTCGCGCGCGGGACGTGAGCGGAATCGCGCGACGGGTTAAAGGCGGATTTGTTACGTATTTTTCGCGTGAGGAGGGAGGGGGGAGGGGAGAAGAGACGTAGCTATAGGTGGCGCCCGATCGTTCGTCTTAGGGCGCCAGCGCAGACTGCACGCGAGACGCGACACCCATAATTTCCGTAGCTTCTATTCGAGAAGGGAAAGGGAGGATGGGAGGAAGGGAGGGAGGTTTTCTCAAGGTCAGGTTTGAGGTTAATGACGCGGACGAGACAGACGCACACTGTGGATGGAGAGGATTTTGGGTGATTTGTTCGTTTTTGAATGGAGGTTTGACAAGGATACGAATTTGGGTGCCTCTTTTACTCTAATGGAAAAGCGAGTGTACCGTAATTTTTAACTATATTTATCTTGTGAAGGTATATTTTATAGATTGGGTGGTGCAGACTGTGGGTATTGAATTTTGTAGTAACCTTTTCAATATAAAAGCTGCATTGAATTTCAATTTAAGCACTACAAAATTTGGATGTTGTAAAAAATTCTGTTGCATACTTTAATCCTTAATTTTTTTTCAATTTTCAAATATAATACAATGAAGATTTTAAAAAACAGATGTCCCAATTGTCAATTCAGTTTGTATTCACATTATAATTTGTTACTTTTTAATTACAAAATAAGTAACTTTTCTCAATATGTGCATGAAAAAAGCCTCTTTCCATGCTTGCAAAACGATTGGAAAATTGGGCATTCCGAGCGTCTTCGCCTGAGCGGGAGATAATGACCATTACCTCGCGCTCCTTAATTTCTTAGGTCTAGTTTTACTAAGCAAGGATGATGATTAAGCATGAGTGGAAGTTGAGGGTGTCGAAGGCGCCCGCGATGAACACGAGTCCTCAAATCATCATCATAGCCTAGAAAAAGCCCATTTTCTCCCCTTGTTTCACAATGTTCTATTGAATATCAAAACTAAAGTTGTAAAATCAAATTGACATACAGTATATTGTAAAATATAATAAAAGAGCAAAAATAAGCAAACCAAATATTATTAGCTCAACTCACAAGAAATACCACCGGACTTCTACATTTTCAGTAAATGAAGAAAATTCCGCTCATATGATCTATTACTTTTTCATTTTTTAACATATTTATATATTAACAAAGAACAAGATCATGTAAATAGTAGTTATGACGAATGGTGAGTAGTTTATGATGAGTGGTTATAGACATTTTTCATGAATAAGATTAAGTGACACTTTCACATTTATTTTGTATATAACTCAGGTCATTACTTAAAGGATAGTCTATTTATTTTTAATAGTTGCCAGAATAATCAATATTTAAAGAAGTTGGAATATTTTTCTTAGTAGAGATGTAAATAATTGAAATAATTTAAACATGGAGATAGAATATATAAAAAGGTATAAATATTTTATGAATATTTATTAATAATGTTTAATTTGAGTAATGTAAAGCAAAAATATTAAAGATATTCTAAAACAACGAAAAATGCGGTAAATGTGAAAGACGAGCGCGACGCGTTTAATTAAAAGGATTTATTTACATATACGAATTAACGGGAAACTATTCAAGTTGGACTTGTTCTCATTGTAAATGCGAATATTCTATCTAACTCGAGGAATGCATTTACCAACTATAAATATTAACTAGCACACGTGTAATGTCATTCTATGAAATACAAAGCTTAGAATTAATACAACTCTCAACATCACATTAAGTATCTACAATAAAACATTGATTGTCGTCCTTGCAAAGTATTCAGTTACATTTACAGTTATATTTACATTAGTATACAGATTTAAGCGTTTCATACACTTCAAAAGTTGGTTTTAAAAGGTTCAAAACTATAATGCAATTATTCAGTTTAGGGAACAAAAAATATTTTATTAAAAAATGTCCTTGAATGCTTCTTTATGTTTGGGGGGTTGGGGAGGGGATCAATATAACCTATATATACATGTGTGCCATTTTGATCTACTCAGTAATGTTGAAATTTCCATTTAGTACATAATATAAATAGAAAGGCACCGTAGCAATGAAAATCATATTACTAGATGCTAACTTTTACTACATCCGGAAATGTACGTTTTTAAACATTTCAAACCATTTTGTACTTTTACACTGCGACCGCGTTTTCTATCACAGTGCAGTACTATAAAAATACTTTTTACACACAAATCCCCGCGCCTGATCACACACAGTCCTAACTACTGAGCAGTAGTACGACTCCGCGTTGAGTCAGGCGCCCAAAAAACATTCCCCTCTACCCCTATCCAAACGTACCGCACTAAAAACGACTCGTTCGCAGTGAAACGATCCTCTCCCACTCTATGACGGTAATCGTATGCACGCGGCACAGCGACTGTGCGAATCATAACAAGAAGCGAGCGCGCGGGCAAAAGCGCACATAGGCGAACTTTGAGCGAGGCCTTTCCCGCGGAGCGGAAGGACGACAGGTTATGCGCATATTCAGCAGACGCGTCTATTATTTCAAAACAAGCGCATCGAGAGAGATAGAGAGAAGCTCCTCCGAGCCACCCTACTTTTGCATACACGCCGCGCCGCGCGGTTCCGTTGTTTTCCCGCGGATCGTGTCACGCATGGCTCGTTGTGTGTAAAGAGAGAGAGAGAGAGAGAGAGAGGGGGGGGGGGGAGTGGGATGAGAGCGTCTGGCGTGCATGGTTGCTTCGTTGTAAATGAACCCTTTGGAGGATTCTTTACGCTGTGCTTTTTGCTTTTATGTTAGAAGTTTTTTTGATGCCAGAACGCTGTTTTTTGCGTGTAGTTTTGTGGGTGTTTGTATTGATTTGAACGAGCGGATGATGCAATCGTCATGTGACGTTTATTTTTGGTTGTTCAATAACTGGATGAAATAGAATATTATTCGATAATAAATAAGAATATAATTTGAATGTATGGTTAAGTTAATAAGCATAAGCATTATTTAACATTGATGATTTAAAATAATATACATTTTAATTAATTACGATATATGTAAACAGCTATGCTAAAGTCACATTGAGTTAATATTGAATATATTGTTTCTTATTTTATATTATTATTCAAAATTAAATTGTATCAATATAAAGTTATTAAACTAACGTTTTGTTCGTTTCCATTACATAAATAAAGTTAAATTTATCTCCTTTATATTACATTTATTTACATAATTATAAAATTGAGTATTGATTTATTTATATTGAAATTATTTGATGTACATTGTAATTCACTAATTAGTATTACGATATATTGCGCAAATTAAAGCAATGTCATTGCATATTATTATTTTAAAAGAGTATTAACAATAACTAATTTCCTATTTAATCTTGTATTTTTTAATAAGAAAATTTCATAAAGATAGAAGAAAAATGTTCAACTTCGGTCGGCAAAATCAAGTTACTGAACTCGACTTAGAAACCCACTTTCGTAGTTACTTACAGTGTCATCAGAGCCTCATATCAAATTCATGACTGCAAACTTTAAATATTGATTTTCCATCCGGAGTCTAGAGCCACGAGTAATAAAACGGAATTTCATTGCCCCAAACAAATGCTCGAATTCCATTAAACTAAAGAAGCCAGAAGAGATATAAAAGGAAGAATCCGCATTGCGAAATATTTAACAATTTAAAACTTTCAATTTGAAATTTGCCAAGTAGTAAATACGTTTTATGGCCATTTTGTATGACATAAAAGCAAGATTCAAGAAACGATATCGTAATAATAATTATTTTATCTGTCATTTTTCAATAATAATTATAAGTAGGAATTTGTTAATATTACCTAGAAGTAATTATAAACATCTATTATTTACGTTGAAAGGATTTTCTTGATATGTTTTCAAAATGGAACGATTTAAGGCTTAGTTAAGATGTTCTCAAAACGTCTAAAACTACTACATTATTATTACATTTTTTTTTATAAATTTCCTATATATATTTTGTGAAAATTTTGTAAAAAAAGTTCATTAAATTAACAGATAGTATATAGATCTTTTTGAATATTAGTGAAAAATTCAACGAATATTTTAAGAAGATCTATACAAGATCTCAATTTTGTAATTTTTATTTACGAAATTTCAGCTAAACATCTAAATAAGACCGAATTAAAATACAACAGTTTTTAATATCTTGATAATATTTTATAAGGAGAATATCACACTTCCGGATCACGACTTTTGGTGATGCTTTGGGTCTTTTGATACCTAGAAATGTAGAGTGACTGCTTAAATCTTAAAATATAGACATACTAGCAATGTTAATAAAATAAATGCGTTATATCATAAAATATGAGCAGCGGTAGCCGCTCTATTAATGATTTCTTTTCTAGGTACGAAAACTGTAAATTATTAATTATATAATAACAACTTTCAAAGCGTCATAAAATAATAAAATGTGACCCGAAGGTGAGATAATCTCCTTGTTCGCTGAATCTCGTTCCCTTTTTGAAACACATTAAAAAGATCGCTTTGCCGTAAATAAACGACCTTATTCATTTTTAAAATTTAATTGTCAATAATAAATCTTTTGCAGTTTCTCTCGCATGTCCTACAGAAATATGTTTTACACTAAAAAACAACCCAAATCACCCCAAAAAACAAAAAATGTATATTTCTTTAATAACTACTTAATCTGCTTCCCTTCCCACAAACTGTTTCGTCATACTCGCTAACAATGGCGCCCAAGACTTCGCGCGCACTTCGCGAAATCCCCGTGAAAGCCGAGCGCGCGCTCACAACTCGGACGCTCCGAAATTTCGACGCGTTATACCGAGCTTCCGGCTCGCGGCTTACTTAGATTAATCCCGTCGGGGCAGGCCTGTCGGATGTAGTTTTCGGCGACGAGGCGACGACGGCCAGCGGCGGGAACCGCTTTGACGGGAGGCTCGCGTCTTCGTGTGCGCGCGTCGCTTTGCCCTCTGACCGCTCGGCCGCGAAATGCGATGGCGCGCGCGCGTGCGGGGCTCGTTCATATTAACGCGACTGTGTTTCCTTGTTAGGGGGATTTTAGGGGGTTTTTATTGGGTTGTTGGTTGATGAAATTTCGAGCGCGGAAATGTAGGGAAATTGCTTGTTATTCAGGTGTAGGGTGGATCTGTGTACTGCGTATAATTACAAGCTTAGAAGACAAATAGGAATCGAATTAAAAAAAATGTTTCATTAAAATAATGTCCGATATAAATATTTGTAAATTAGAAGCTCTAAAATGAATATTATTTTTTAGTTTGGTGGAATCCGTCGAATTTTAAGACAGTTACAGCTATTTGAATTAATGTAGGTTTTTTATATTAGTGTTTTACAGTTAAATACTGATTGAGTTATGAAGCTACGAGATACAAATTTAATTTAATCATATATGAAAATTTTAATGCCATGTAATTAGTTTGTGTATAATAAAACTTAAACGCAATGTAATTATTTATATCACGTTTTACGTTATTTGTAACCTTTCAAGAACTGGAAAATAAGAAACTTGAATAATATTTGCCAGCTAGCTTTGAAGAAAATGTTACTTAAGTAATTGAATAGCCGTTTATCTTACAAATGCTGCTCGCTAATACTCTCATGCTTTCTTTGCAGAGTATATTGATTCATAAAAGCTATGGATGATGAAGCTAAAGAAAGCACATCTTTATTTAACCTGAATCTACAGTAAGATAATTGTATTTGGAACTAGAAACCTCAAATTTACATTCGCAATAATCGTTTGAAGCCAGTTCCGATAAAGAATGAGAATGAATATTCGTTACATAATAGTTAGAATATTATATAATTCCTTAAAAATAAAAGCTTAAAAATTTTTACTTGGTAAATCAATGAATTGTTTAAATAAACAGCAAAGCTGTTGAATTTATAAAATATTTCATATATTAAATTTTTCCTACATAATGTATACAATTTTGCAAGTATGCGTACGTAATCAACTTTACTAATTGGAAATATGATAGCACATGTTGATATTTGGACAGTTTCAGTGAAATCGTATTTGCTTTTCTGACATCGATTTGACATGACATGCATTGGAAATGCTGCGAGCATTGTAATCGAATGTGTCAAATAAAATCGAATGAAACAAATAATCCATATATAGAATATTATTTATAAATCGAACTGCACTTTTCTTTGATTTCTATTAAATTACAAAAGTCCAAGAAAATTGCAACCAATTTGAAAGATTCAGCATACATTTTTTAAGTTGCAACCTTAATTTTTTGCATTATTTAGAGCCTATTTTCAAAATTCATTTGGAAAATTCAACATTCTTTAAATGACAATCGTCAAATTATTGCGAACAGGGAAATTTCTATCTTCCAATCCCCTCCTACAGCAGGCGTCGGGTTTGGCGGCTTGGCCCGACAGGCGCGCGGTTTCTCGGCGTTAAAATCACTGTACCCGCAGAGAAAGAGAGACAGAGAGGCAAAAAGAGAGAGAAAGAGAGAGAGAGAGGTGGAGAACAATTTGTGCGCTAACCTATGATCCATAAGACTTTGGCTTGACGGTCCTCGCCAGAGCTGTGGATCTCCTCTCGTCTCCTCAGCAGCTTCTTATCTACTTCTTCTTCCTCTAATTCCTCCTGTCCTCCCAACGCTTCTTTCCAGATACTGTGTCGCGACTCCCCACTACTAATCCCTCGCCCTTCACTGGTCACACCTGAAAAACTTCTGTCTCCTCCTTCGCTCGACCGAAACAACAACAGTCCGTAGCACACAGTTCGTCCAGCAGCACTACAACAACAACAACTGTTTAGTCCAGTTCAATGACTGCGAACAGCGTCAGTGTACGGTCACGCTCCGTGACAATGCAAAACGAAAACACACTCTTCGCACGGTTTCTCTCAAGGCAAAACCGAGACGAACTCTCGCGTACAGCAGGGTCACTTCGTGACAATCCAAAAGAGAACTATGTTCGCGATTTTTTCAAGCTAAAACCGAGACGAGCTCTCGCATACGGTCACTCCGTGACAATCCCAAAACAACACACTCTGCTGAGCAAACTGAGATCAAATCTCGCGTACAGCTCCACTAGCTGAAAATTCAGAAAGAAACTCTCGCAGTACCAAGCGGCACGTGCCAGCAGCACAAAAAACGATATCTACCTCCACGATCTCTCTCAAAAAAAAAAAATTATTAATCAACTATTATTAATATTTTTCAACGACGAAACGTAGTACAACAGCGGTAACAACGACGACGACGAGGCGCTCTCTCGGCTACGACGACGACGACGTGGCCTGCGAGTCGGATAGAGCTGACTGGCTGGCGAGGCGAGCCTCTCTCCTCTGGCCCGGCACTCTCTCTCTCTCTCTCTCTCTCTCTCTCGCGCACTTTCCTCTCCGCGTGTGGACGCTGCTTCACCCTCTCTCCCTCTCCCACTCCCTGCACCACACGTGTGTCTGTGTCCATATACGTGAGAAGGCCGGGGGTTGGCGGAAGCCGAGTCAACTCGGGTGGGAGGCCTGCGCGCTCCCTCCCCGGAGGGACGGACGCGCTGGAGGGGAGGGAGGGCGCACAACCGAGAGTGGGAGGGCTGCGCGCGCGCGCCAGCCAGAGAGAGAATAAGGCACATCGTCCATGTAGCAACAGGCTGACGCTGCTGCTCTCTCTCTCTCTCTCTCTCTCTCCCTCTCGCTTGCGCTCCAGCGCTGTATCCATTAGCCTCGGGAATGGCGCCGATGTCGCTGCAACCGGCGAGCGGCATCGACGGAGATAGAGGCTCTGTGGAGAGAAACAGAGAGAAGAGAGAGAGAGAGAGAGAGAGAGCGCGTGACGTCACGCGGACGTGACGTAGGCGTGGTCACGGATGCGCACTAACACCTCGCCTGTCACCCGTTGTCATAGTGACTGCGCCAGAGTGAGCGCCTGAAGTCTCGGCTTTGCAGGTTCTTTCTCTCGCTCTCTCTCTCTCACGCGCGCGCTGGTTTTCCGCAGGCACATAGGCAACAGCGTCGTCGCCGACGCTATCGCCGTCGTCGTCGTCGTCGTCGTGTCGACATTGCCCCTCGCGCGCTCTCGATTCTTCTCTCTCTCTCTCTCTCTCTCTCTTTCTCTCTCTCTCTCTCTCTCTCTCTGCCTCTCTCTCTCTCTTTCTCTCTCTCTCTCTCTCTCTCGACGTCGCAGTGTGACGGGAAGCGGGGCGAGGACGCTGCGCTGCCGCGCTCTCCTCTCTCTTTACCTTTATACGTCTCGTGTCTAAACGTGTGTTGGTAGGACTGCTGCTGCTTCTGTCAGTCTGTCTCTGTCTTGCAAGTTTTTTTTTCTTGTTTTACTCTCACTCTCTCTTCGAACACACTTCCGTTTATATTTATGCCAAGCTTGCTTCTTTTTGCTATGCATCTATTCCGGCGACGGTTGCTTAACCTAGACTAACCCGTCCCTTATAACGCTCGTTGTTTTTGTACTAGCAGCGTGTATTGTTGGATGCTTTGTGTGTCTCGAGGAGAAAGGAGAATGCTTAGAAATCTCGGCTAATGAAATGGATTTTGCTGCTGCTGGAATATTATGAGAGACTTTGTGTTTTTGGAATGGTTTTCTTAGTCGGCTTTTCTGTTCTCGGGAGTAGCTGAATTTCTCATGAGTAATAATATCTCAGATTGTGAATAAATCTACTTGAGGTAGATGTCAGTGTTTATAGTATCAAAAGATGTATGCGATGAATAATTTCTACGAAGTAAATGAAAAGTAGTTTGCTAACATTTGTTTGCTATAGTGTATTAACTCTATCTAAGGTATTCAAAAGCTGCACTCTCATGTTGTATAACCATATTCTACAGTGTTTTTTAACGATTCTTAATTGATTCTACAAGATGCAATTTAAATTAAATTAATATATGTTCGTATTTCTGAATGTTGTTTTCTGTTTCCGATATTATTAACGTCAGATTATTATTTGTCTGTTCTTTACTCAATATATTATACCTTTTTCACGCCTTGTATTTAGCAACCTCTCGTCTCATCCTATAATGAAAAAAAACTGTAGAAAATTCTGCAAGACTTTCTGCCGAGGTTTTAGACCTTGTAGATAATTCTGCTGACTTTCTCATATGTTTTTCTGTACAACTTTTAAACCTTTTAGGTAATCTTATTCCGACGCCCAGGTGGAACAACATGCTATTTTGCTTAAAAGTATGGTAACTCTAATTGTGCGCAAATAACATGCTATCTCAAATTCTGTTTGATATACATACTACCTCAAGGTTTAGACGAATGATATGCTAAAGTGGCAACACAGACATGCTCAAATACATGTTGCTAAGGTAGACTTTAAGATAGCATTTTGTTCCACCAACAAGTCGATTTGGTTTTCATTGTTTATTAAAAATTTGCACATAATATAGTATTTGATCTCTGTAGACTACTCAGCAGGTAAAAATCTTGTAGAAAATTGTATGAAGAAACCAGAAAAAGAACTACAAGGTCTAAAAGATTTACTGAAAATCTTGCTAATATTTCTGCACAAAATCATGCTAAAATATCTGCTAATAATCTTGGAAAAATTTCTGCAGTTTTTTTCCATAACGGTTTTTCCTATCTTCTGCATCCATATCTCCATGATACAAGCAGAAGAAGAAATGACGAAACCGTATAAAGACAAAGCTTAAAGAGAAAAAATGAAGAAATAAATAAAAAGTAGAAAACAGGAGGAGGTGACGGTAACAGATGTAGGATGTGCTACGGGTCGCGCTTGCGCATGCGCGTCGGTGACCTGGATGCCACGCTGACGCGCTGTAGCTGTATAGTTCCAGTAGCAGAGGCGCGAGTTTTACGCGGTAGCGCGCGTGCTCGCCCAGAGCGAGATGCAACTACATAATGGCGTGGAGTGGGTCATATACAGTGGAGAATAGAGAGAGAGAGAGAGAGAGAGAGAGAGAGAGAGAGAGAGAGAGAGAGAGAGAGAGAGAGAGACGGGAGTTCACGCGACGCACCGGGGATTCGGAAAATTATTAGCTGTAGTGGGACTGGTAGAGGATGCGAGATGACGCTGTGTGTGTATGCGTGTGTTTGAAGCGAGTTCGGACCGGTTGGGGATATCGATTGCAATAAAAACTCGCGGTGAGACTTCGATGTGCGAGCGGCGATGGGTGCAACGGTGGTAGTTTTTTGTTTCATTGAGTTTCGAGGACTGAGGTTTAGTTTGCAATCTGTTTTTGATAACTGAGTGCACGATCTTGTTTAGTTGGAAATTGACGTGTTTTCGGTAAAAGGTTGCTCAAACTTTTATTACAAGATGTAAGAGCATTTAACCCTGAATTACCTCATGTATCTCATCGATGCCGTCACCCCACGGGTGTCCAAAGGGAACGTTCATCTTTTTCAACTTAAATATTTGTTAAAAAATGGTCAAATACTATGTAATCGATATCTTTTTTCACGCTCTTGAAGACTGGATGGACTAGAACTTCGAAAATCATTTTCATTTTTGGTCTGCAATTGAATTCCTCCCAATATATTTTTTAACAGCCATCCTACACAAATAATAAGTTTTGTCACTTATATAATATGTGATAGTGCATTTTACAAAAGTGTGCAACTAAGAATATAGTTAGCTGATTGCGTTGGTTTGGAAGAACAAGCGCATATTTGTTATGCTTATACTCAGCAGATTGCCGTTTGTTCGCCCAAATCAACGATTGGTAGTGTATACAAATCATAGCAGTATGGACCACAAATGAACCACGTGCACTAGTAATGTAATTAAAGGAAAATGCTAATAATCAAAATGCAGTATATAAGAAACTAGAAGTCAAGCTTAAACAAGCAAAACCGAATTATAATTTGTTAAAGCAAAGCTATGCTGGTCTACAAGCAACTGCAAAAATAACTACAAATAAAAATGATAGAGAAACAGATTCTATACACATCTCTTAATTAAAAAATCTATTAATTAAAATCTATTATCTATTAATTAAAAAAATTAAATATAAAAATCTTTTCGATGTAAATAAAGTTGTTGATGCGTAAACAATTTGAAAAACTAGAATTAATATAATTGCAAGTGACATCAGTGATAGAAATTTGCTGAATCAGCATCAAGAGTTGAATATAGTACATTAGTATACAAACCAGAAAGCTGATACATTGGCTCTGGCCATAATTACAGGGGCAAATACTAATCTATATGCGAGAATCATGAAAGACAGAAAACTATACGTTGGAAGAAATAGGTGCAAAGATTACGGTGATTTTTGTAAAATAACATTAAAATGCAGAATGTATAGCATAGTTCTAAAAATTAATAGAGAAACCGATCATTCAACTGACAACAAAGAATCTCGCGAAACCTAGAAATTACTACAATGAGCAATAAACAACAAATTATTCATACAACTTAATAAAAAACAATAATAGAGGACACTAATTGAAAAAGCAAAGGAAGGGACGATACTTCATGATAATAGTAAAGAAGAAAAATGTATTAATGATAATATAATAATGGATAACACCAATATATTAAATAATTGAATTGTGAATATTGGTGAACAACAGTTATGTAAATGAATCTTTAATAAAAATATTATAAAAAAAGTATTGAAATGCATAAGAAATATGAATATACTAGTGCAGTACAAGTGGTAAAATTGAAGTGGATGGATATGATAATAGAATCTGAAGAATCATGATATAATTAGATTATCTTAGTTTGTATAATTTATGCATCGGCATGAAACATTGAAGCTTTATTATATGAGTGTTAGCTAGTTTATAATATCTTATTACAGCATAAAGTTACTGTAAGATATTATATGTGTTACTAAATGTAACCTGATAAATAAATAAATAAATAAATAAATAGATAAATCAATAAATCAATAAATTCCATCATTTGGTAGCAAAATTAGTAGAAACCCACCTCAACCAGAGTAAAATGTACAAACGTTGTGTAACTCATACTCCCCAAAGGATTCATCTGTTGCTCTGTCTCTCGAAAATCTGAACTCCGCAAAAAACAAAGGCACGTGTTGTTAATCGATGACTGTCGTTCCCATGCTCTTCCGCAGTCACGCATAATCAGCGTCAGCTACGATCGCGAAACGAGCCTTGGCTTCCTCCATTCAATAGGAAGGGAACGGAAGTGATAGGGTCAGGGTGATAGAGTTCCGTGCGGGTATTCAATAGATAAAAAGAGAGGGGATGAGGGATGAGTGGCGGCACAAAGGTGAGACAGAGACAGAAACAGAACAGAGATAAATTAATAGAACGAAAGAGGGTGAAGACCGCGTGGTGGCGGTGCAGGGGTGATGAGTGTGATGAAAACGAGAGAGCGTGGCGAATATGTTTCTTATAAATAATTTACAGTATTTAAGAATATTCGTGTTTAAACAGTCTTTATTTTTGATATACAATACATTATACTAAACCCATTCGAGAAATTTCTTGTAATCATCTGAATCATAAATAAAAAAATGTTTTTAATAAAAATAATAAAAACTACTAAAATTAGACGAATAAAATGCTTGAAAGAACGCATGTTCACAATACAGAAAATAGAATAATTGAATACCGAAATAAATATCATGAGAATGACAGTTAAAGAGAAGGAAAAGTCTGTGCGAGTAAGAGAGAATGGAAAAGTCGTTGGAGGTGGAAATCTGATTTCAAGTACGTGGGCGTAGCTAAAGGTGCACGACGGAAACTTTTTAATACGTTCTTTTGCTCGGTGAATGTTTGTCGTGCTTAGATAAAGCAACTTTATTATTCTTCTGGCTCGTCGACGCGCGCGCGACCCAGCAATTTCTGCTCTATTCTCGGAGACTACTCACGTTCAAGGTTATTAAGATATTGATATAACGACGTTCTAAAATAAAAGAACACTTTCACAGCCGCTGCGGAGTTTTATTAATCACCTTGTACTTTAATTACGAGGTTGTTAAAGAATTTCCAAGTGTTTAAAACTTCATTTTATTAGAATAAGTTTATCTGAGTTT